>CM075676.1:63690000-64262500 GCA_037962975.1 Clitoria ternatea
AAACCCTAAACCCTAAACCCTAAACCACAAACCCTAAACTATAAACCCTAAATCCATAAACCCTAAACCCTAACCCCTAACCCCATACCCTAAAACCTAAACCATAAACCACAAACCTTAAAGCCAACCCCTTAAACCTTAAACCCTAAACACTAAACCCTAAACTCCAAACCCTAATCCCTAAACACCAATCCCCAAACCCTAAACCTTAAACACTAAACATTAAACCCTACACCCTAAACCCTAAACCCCCAACCCTAAACCCTAAAACCTAAACCATAAACCCTAAACCTTTAACCTTCAACCCTAACCCCAAACTCTAATCCTTAAACCCTAAACCCCAAACCCTAAACCCTAAATCATAAACCCTAACCCCTAAACCCCTACCCCAAAACCCTAAACCCTAAACCTTAACCCTAAACTATAAACCATAAACCCTAAACACTAATATTCAAACAATAAACCCTAATCTCTAAATCATAAACTCTAAACCCTAGACCCCAAACCCTAAACCCTAAACCCTAAACCACTACACCCAAACCCTAAACCCAAACCCTAAACCATAAACCGTAAACCCTAAACACTAATATTCGAACAATAAACTAAAATCTCTAAACCACAAACTCTAAACCCTAAACCCTAAACCCTTAACACAAACCTAAACCTTTAACCCCAAACCTAAACCCTAAACCCTAAACCCTAAACCTTAACCCCAAACCCAAACCCTAAACCTTAAACCATACACAACAAACCCTAACCCCTAACCTCTAAACCTTAACCCCTAACCTATAACCCCTAAACCCTTAACCCCTAAACCTCAAACCCTTAACTCAAAACCCTAAACCCTAAACCCTAAAGCCCAAACACTAAACCCTAAACCCTAAAGCCCAAACCCTAAACCCTAAACCCTAAACCAAAAAACCATAAACCCATAAACCCAAAACCAAAAACCATAACCCTAAACTATAAACCCTAAACCCTAAACCCAAACCATACACCCTAAACCCTAAAACCCAAACCCCAAATCAAAAACCCTAAACCCTAAACCCTAAAGCCCAAACCATAAACCCTAAACCCCAAACCCTAAACCATACACCCTAAACCCTAAACCTCAAACCCCCAAACCCTAACCCTAAACCATAAACCACAAACCCTAAACCCTAAAGACTAAACCCTAAACCCTAAACCCTAACCCTTAAACCCTAAACCCTAATCACTAAACCCCAAACTCTAAACCCTAAAGCCTAAACACTAAAGCCCAAACCCTAAACCCTAAACCCTAACCCCTAACCCCAAACCCTACACCCTAAACCCTAAACCATAAAGCACAAACCCTAAAGCCTAACCCCTAAACCTTAAACCCTAAACACTAAACCCCAAACACCAAACCCTAATCCCCAAACCCCTATCCCCAAACCATAAACCCTAAAACCTAAACCCCAAACCCTAAACCTTAAACACTAAACCCTACACCATAAACCATAAATCCCAAACCCTAAACCCTAAAACCTAAACCATGAACCCTAAACCTTAAACCTTCAACCCTAAACCCCAAACTCTAATCCTTAAACCCTACACCTTAACCCTAAACCCAAAACCCTAAACCCAAAACCAAAAACCCTAAATCGTAAACCCTAACCCCTAAACCCCAACCCATAAACCCTAAACCCTAAACCATAAACCCTAAAACTTAACCCTAAACCATAAACCATAAACCCTAAACACTAATATTTAAACAACAAACCCTAATCTCTAAACCACAAACTCTAAACCGTAGACCCCAAACCCCAAACCCTAAACCACTAAGCCCTAACCCTAAACCCAAAACCCAAACCCAAAACCATAAACCATAAATCCTAAACAATAATATTTAAACAATAAACCCTAATCTCTAAACCCCAAACCCTAAACCCTAAACCATAAACTCTAAACCCTAAACACTAAACCCTAAACCCCAAACACTAAAACTAAAACCCTAAACCTAACCCCAAGCCCAAACCCTAAACCTTAAACCTTAAACCATAAACCCTAAACCATAACCCCTAAACTCTAAACCCTCAACCATATACCCTAAACCTAAACCCCAAACCCTAAACCATAAACCGTAACCCCACAAACCCTAAACCCTAAACCCTAAACCACACACCGTAAACCCTAAACCCTAACCCCTAACCCTAACCCCTAAACCATAAACACTAAACCCCAAACTCCAAAACCTAATCCCCAAACCCCAAACCCAAACCATAAACCTTAAACCCTAAACCCTAACCCATGAACCCTAAACCTTAAACCCTAATCCCTAAACCCTAAACCATAAACCCTAAACTATAAACCCTAAACCCCTAAACCATAAACCCTAAACCCTAAAACCTACACCATAAACCATAAACCCTAAAGCCAACCCCCTAAACCTTAAACCCTAAACACTAAACCCTAAACTCCAAACCCTAATCCCTAAAAACCAATCCCCAAACCCGAAACATTAAACACTAAACATTAAACCCTACACCATAAACCCTAAACCCCAAACCCTAAACCCTAAAACCTAAACCATAAACCCTAAACCTTTAACCTTCAACCTTAAACCCTAAACTCTAATCCTTAAACCCTAAACACTAAACCCTAAGCCCTAAATCCTAAACCCTAAATCATAAACCCTAACCCTAAACCCCTACCCCCAAACCCTAAACCCTAACCCTAAATTATAAACCGTAAACTCTAAACACTAATATTCAAACAATAAACCCTAATCTCTAAACAACAAACTCTAAACCCTAGACCCCAAACCATAAAACCTAAACCCTAAACCACTACACCCAAACCCTAAACCCTAACCCTAAACCATAAACCGTAAACCCTAAACACTAATATTCGAACAATAAACCATAATCTCTAAACCACAAACTCTAAACCCTAAACCCTAAACTCTTAACACCAAACCTAAACCTTTAACCCTAAACCCTAAACCTTAACCCCAAACCCAAACCCTAAACCTTAAACCATACACCACAAACCCTAAACCCTAACCTCTAAACCCTAACCCCTAACCCATAAACCCTAAACCCTAAACCCCTAACCCCTAAACCTCAAACCCTCAACTCAAAACCCTAAACCCTAAACCCTAAAGCCCAAACACTAAACCCTAAACCCTAAACTCTAAACCACAAACCCTAAACCAAAAAACCATAAACCTAAAAACCCTAAACCATAACCCTAAACCATAAACCCTAAACCCTAAACCCCAAACCTCAAACCATACACCCTAAAACCCAAACCCCAAACCATAAACCCTAAACCCTAAACCCTAAAGCACAAACCATAAACCCTAAACCCTAAACCCTAAACCCTAAATCATACACCCTAAACCCTAAACCCCAAACCCCAAACCCTAAACCTAAATTCTAAACTAAAACACTAAACCCTAAACCCTAAACCCCAAACCATACACCCTAAACCCTAAAACCCAAACCCCAAACCAAAAACCCTAAACCCTAAACCCTAAAGCATAAACCATAAACCCTAAACCCCAAACCCCAAACCCCAAACCCTAAACCTAAATTCTAAACTAAAACACTAAACCCTAAACCCTAAACCCCACACCCCAAACCGTAAACCCCAAGCCCCAAACCTTAAACCATAAACGCTAAACACTAAACAATAAACGCTAAACCCAAAACCTGAAATCCGAAACCCCAAACCCCAAACCCCAAACCCCAAACCCTAAACCCTAAACCATAAACTCTAAACCCTAAACACCAAACCCTAAACCCCAATACAAAACCATAAACCCTAACCCCAAACCTAAACCTAAACTTTAAACCCTAAACCCCAAACCTAAACCCTAAACACTAAACCCTAAACCTTAACCCCAAAACCTAAAGCCCAAACCTTAAACCCTACACCACAAACCCTAAAACCTAACCTTTAACCCCTAACCCCTAACCCATAAACCCTAAACCCTTAACCTCTAAACCTCAAACCCTCAACTCAAAACCCTAAACCCTAAACCATAAACCCTAAAGCCCAAAAAATAAACCCTAAACACAAAAACCATAAACCCAAAACCCAAAACCTCAAACCATAAACCCTAAACCCTAAACCTCAAACTATACACCATAAATCCTAAACCCCAAAACCCAAACCCCAAACCCCAAACCCTAAACCCTAAATTCTAAACTAAAACCCTAACCCTAAACCCTAAACCCCAAACCCTAAACCCCAAACCTTAAACCATAAGCGCTAAACCCTAAACCATAAACCCTAAACTCGAAACCTGAAACCTGAAACCCCAAACCCTAAACCACAACCCCTGAACCCTAAACCCTAACCCTTAACCCCTAGACCTTAAATCCTAAACCTTAAACCTTAAACCCAAACCCCACACCCTAAACGACAAACCCTAAACCATAAACCTTAAACCCACAAACCCTAAACCCTAAATCCTAAACCCTAAACACTAAATCCTAAACCCTAACCCCTAGGCGCTAAACCCTAAACCTTAAACCCCAAACACCAACCCTAAACACTAAACCCCAAACCACAAATCCTAAACCCTAATCCCTAAACCCTAACCCATAAACCCTAACCCCTAACCCTTAAACCCTAAAGCCCCAAACCCTAAACCCTAAACCTAAACCCCAAACCCTAAACCCTAAACCACAAACCTTAAACCCTAAACCATAAACTTTAAACCCTAAACCCCAAACCCCAAACCCTAAACCATAAACTATACACCCTAAACCCCAAACCCTAAACCATAAACCTTAAATTCTAAACTAAAACCCTAAACCCTAAACCCCAAACCCTAAACACTAAACCCCAAACCCAAACCCTAAACCATAAACTATAAACACTAAACCCCAAACCATAAACCCTAAACCCTAAACCCTAACCACTAAACCGAAAACCCCAAACCCTCAACCCCAAACACCAAACCATAAACAATAAACACTAAACTATAAACCCTAAACCCTAAACCCTAAACCCTAAACCATAAACCCTAAACCCTAAACCCTAAACCCTTAACCCTTAACCCTAAACCCTAACCCTAACCTCAAACCCTAAACCCTAAACCCTAAACCCTAACCCCTAAACCCCAAACCCCAAACCCCAAACCCTAAACCCCAAAGCCCTCAACCTAAACCCCAAATGCTAAACCCTAAACCCTCATCCCTAAACTCTAAACCCTAACCCCTAACCCCCAAACCATAGACCCTACACCTTAAACCCTAAGTCATAACCCTTAAAACCTAAACCCTAAGTCATAACCCTTAAAACCTAATTCCTAAACCACTAAACCCTAAAGCCTTAACCCCAACCCCTAAACCCTAAACCATAAACCATATACCATAAAATATAAACCCTAAACCCTAAACCCAAAAGCCTAAACCCTAAACTCTAAACCCTAAAACCTAAACTCCAAACACCAAACCATAAACCCTAAATGCTAAACCCTAAACCCCAACACCTAAATGCTAAACCCTAAACCCTAAACAATAAACCCTAAACCCTAAATGTTGGTGTATGCACTATGAGCTTTTATGCTTTTTCATTTGTATCATTTTTCTACTTATCAATAGAATAAATATTTCAGTTTAAAATTGTTTTAAAACATATTTATCCTTGGAGTAATAGGTCATATAAAAATTATTCCTAAAATGTCCCTAGTTAAGTATTTACATGGGGACATGTAAATACACTGAGACTAGTGTGTGAGTGTACTGATGACCTGATCTCACAGATCATAGATATAGATGATATCGAGTCTTCACACGGGTACACATTAAGAGTAATGATGTACTGGACAGACCCACCATGAGAACGTTGCATGGATCGTTACATGATTGTCATAAACGATTCTCAATGTGATAATGGTATATGTAGTCCTTCGACCTGAAGTCACTACGATTCCTACATGAGGAGTTTATTGTTTTAATACAATTAAACGTCTTCTGTAACAAGAGGACTATAAAGGTTGTGATTAGGCAATGAACAAATTATGCAGAGGGATGTGAGTGATGTAGATGGGATTTGTCTCTCCTATGTGACAGGAGTGATATCCATAGGCCACTTGATGAAGTAAGACTAAGAAAACGCATGGCCATGCTGGAAAGAATAAATATTAGATATTTATTCGGATCCAGTCTACTCCGGTATCAAGTAAAATAAATTGGGCCGTACAAGGATGACGCGACCATGCCTTGGGCCCAATTAGGATATCGTGACAAAAGGAATAAACGTATTAAATAATTATCACTTATAGGTTATGTTGATAATATTCGGACATAATGATGCATTGCTAGATGCCGCTCTTATTTTATATTAATAATAAAATAGTTTATTATTAATATGACCGGGTATTTTACCTATAGGGTCACACACATAGAGTAAGCCATCAGAAAATGTTGTCTTATTTTAGTTGGACTAAAATAAAGCTATTGGGCCTAACTCATTTGGAATGAGTAAGGAGCCCACTTTTAGAGAGAACAAATTAGGTCAAACCTAAGCCTATAAATAGAGCATAAGATGCTCATAGGTCGTTCACTCAAGTGAGACACAAATTCACAAAAGTTGCAAGAGCTACACGCCGTCAAACTAGCAGTTGGCAAGTGTTGCGATTCTGGTGGGAGTGCTCGTGTGGACTCCTAAAGGACGAGGCTGCGACTGCTTCGGAGTTCTTCAAGAGGTAACCTAAAATAATTTCGAAATTGTTTTGTGCTTTGAAACACGGAACCTTGCAAATCCTATGGAATCCCTTTTATTTTTCCGCTGCTCATGCTTAGGGATTTCCTTACACTAAACCCTAACCCCTAACCCCTAAACCCTAAACCCTAACCCCCAAACCATAAACCATAAACCCTAAACCTTAAACAGTAAAACATAAACCCTAAATACTAAGCCCTAACCCCTAAACCCTAGACCATTAACTCCAAACCACAAACCATAAACCCTAAACCATAAACCCTAAACCCTAAACCTTAAACCCAAAACCACAAACCCTAAACCCTAAACCCAAAACTCCAATCCCCAAACCCTAAACCCTAAACCCTAAACCACAAACCCTAAACCCTAAACCCTGACCCCTAACCCCTAAACCCTAAACCCTAACCACTAAACCCCAAACCCTAAACCCTAAACCCCAAACCATAAACTCTAAACATTAAACCATAAAACCTAAACCCTAAACCCTAAACCCTAAACCATAAACCCTAAACCCTAAACTATAAACCGTAAACCATAAACCATAAACCCTAAACCCTAAACCCTAAACCCTAAACCCTAAACCCTAAACCCTAAACCGTAAACCATAAACCCTAAACCCCAAACTCCAAACCCTAAACCCTAAACCCTAAACCATAAACTCTAAACACTAACCCACAAACCCTAAACCCTAAACCCTAAACCATAAATTGTAACCGCTAAACCCCAACCGCTAAACCCTAAACCCTAAACTGATACCCATAAACCCTAAACCAAAAACCATAAACCATAAACCCTAAACCCTAAACCGTAAACCCTAAACTGTAAACCCTAAACCCTAAACCATAAACCTTAAACCTGAAGCCCTAAACTCTAAAGCCTAAATTGTAAACCCTAAACCCGAAATCCTAACCCCAAACCCTAAACCCTAAACCCTAATCCCTAAACCCTAATCCCTAAACCCTAATCCCCAAACCCTAAACCCTAAGCCCTAAACCATAAAACCTAAACTCTAAACCCTATACCCTAACCCCAAAACCTTAAACCCTAAAGCCTATGTTCTAAACCCAAAACCCTAATCCCTAATCCCTAAATACTAAACCCTAAACCCCAAACCCTAAACCCTAAACCCAAATCCCTAAACCCAAACCCTAAACACTAATTCACAAACCCTAAACCCCCAACCCTAAACCCTAAACCATAAACCCAAACCCCAAACCCTACACTCTAAACCCTAAACCAAAAACCTAAACCTTATACCCTAACACCTAAACCCTAAACCTAAACCCCTAATATAACATCCCAAATTTTAAAATAGAGAATTAACTAGGGAAATATAGATTGAATAATTGAATGCAAATTATTTAATGTCCCAAAATAGTGGAAATAATTAAATTAAGATTTTCAGGGACTGTTAGTAATTTATTAGGACCGAAAAAGTGGAAAACTGACCCGATTAAAATATGAGTGTCAAACCAAGTATCTTTGATTGAGATGTCACTGGTCAGGGCTGTACATAATATTATGGGGAATCTGAATATGTATTTGAAATAATTTTTAGATAAAGTATTGGGCCCAAACAGGGATCCTGTTTGAAGTAAAACGGTAAAATTTAAATGAATAAGGTTAAAAATCAAGGCACAACTTTTATCCTTCACTCTCCTTTATGTTGGCCTCCACTCTTAAGAAGAGAAAACACTTTTATCCTTCACTCTCCTTTATGTTGGAATGTAAAGGGCTTGCGATTTCTTGTGATATTGAGCCGATGGTTGCGATTACCTGGTCTTTAAAATGAAAGGCCCTACGGGACCATTAAGATTGAATGCCCGTGGTTGCGATCATGAGGCGAGAGTACCCCTTGCGAGGCGGGAAACCATTATGGATTGTTGAATGTGGTTGCGATCACAAGAAAGCACCTTGCAAGGCTGCTAGAGGGAGTGCCCCTTACGAGACGGGAAACCAATGAGAATGAATGAATAATTATAGTGGTTGTGATCACCTGATGAAATAAAATTGGATCCATGCATATGCATCTTTAAACACCAGCATGTGCATTAACCATAGAAGCATGGCATCGAGTGATATCCCAGTGAGGAAGTTATGTGAAGTGTATGTGGAATCCTCTTGATCACTAACTATATTTATGTTATTAGTTCGGCGTGGCTCAATGAATCTTTATGGATATGAGTGTTCTATGAATTGGGTGATTGATTGATTTTAATGTCATTTGAACTCCTTTTGGGAGAAGATGTTTAACTTGCATTCATATGTATATTATCATAAATTGTTAGATTTTTCATCATTGAGAAAGTATACTCACTCTCTATGTGGTCTATCTTTTTAGCTCTTGTGTTATAGGGCTTGACCATGAAGCTCTTGTGAGGAGGACTTGTGTAAAGAAATACATTTTGGGTAAAGATGCCTTGGCCAGCAAATTTTTTTAATCTTACAGCTTATACGTATATTTTTTTTAATGTATATACATGATGAATATTTTGTATAGCCATGGATTTATGTGGATAACTTGTATGGATGACAGATATATGAATGATGATTTTGGGAGGTCATGTAGGAAAATAAGACCTTTGTATTTTATGCTCATTTTCATTGGTGACCTTGTCAATGTTTGGATAATGATAGTGTTGAGTTATGCTATTAGAGTTGATGAATGAATGATAATTATCTAAATTTTAGTGTTCTATAGAGCATACTATATGATAAGCTTGATTGTGATGTGACTTAATGAATTGAAATGGAAATTGTTGAATATGATACTTGAAACAAGTTCTAAATGCTTAATGTAATGTAGGTAATGCATCAAACTTGTTTAATTTTGCTTGGAATGAACTTTTATATACTAAGTTATGAAATTTACATGTTTCTGCGTATGAACTGGTATCCTCGCTCAAGCAAGATGGATTTTCGCTCAAGCGAGAATCCCCTGTGTTAGTAGTATGGCCACTGGCCTAATCTCGCTCAAGCGAGAGTGGGTGTTGTGAACACCTATTTCAGTCTGGTCGATCCACAAGTGTAAAAGACTAGCAATAAAAAAAACTCACTCGGAAATGATCATTTCCGAGTAAAGAGCCTCCAAGTGAGACGTAGCCGGGTGCTATTCAAAGTGGGCTTTAAGAAATTTCCCAAAATGAAGGAAAAGCTTCAAAGAAAAGGCTTGGGGAAGGATATTCTGAGCAAAAATGGGACTGTTGTGAGTAAGTATCCCTCAATTGGAAGTGAATCTGGGAGGAAGCTCCCCGACTGCAACTAATCCGAGTGAAAGATTGCTGATTGAAGCGAATCAGGTTGGGGAACAACTGCTTCTTCTGGACAAGGTCAGTTATGAGTAGAAGACTCCCGATCAAATTGATTCCGAGTATGCCTCTTCAAACAAAGAAAGATCCGACCAGGAATGAATCACTTTCGGCCAGATTCTCAAGTTTCATACTAAGACCGAGTGAAGATTTCAAGGAAAGCACATCTGATTAAAAACAAAGCTGACTCTGAATGAACGCATCTGAATGGGAAGCATTGTTGAAGCTGAGTTCCACATTCTGATTGGAAGATAAGACCAACTCCCAAGCTCAGTTCTGAGTGAATATATCTGAGCGGTCAAATTTTCCCAAAGTTCCATTCTGATCGAAGAAACAAGGACGACCCCTGAGTGTATATCTGAGTGGGTTGATGCACACATGGAACAATTCTGAGTAGAAAGATCAAGATTGATGAATGTGTCCAATTGAATTACTCTTGAGCCATGTATCCGACCAAAATTTCTCTGTGATTCAATCCCAGTGATATGATTCCGAGTGAAACTTACTTCACGCTTGAATCAATTTAAAGTCAGATAAAGAATGGTTCTGACCTGCCGACCAAGCATATATCTGGGTAAAACATTTTGAAGAACCGATTGAATCAATTTTTAAACAAAGCACTTCTGAATGGAATAATTCCGAGTGAATCCTTCAAGTAGTGAAGTTCTGAGTGTCACTTTTGAAGAAATTCCGAGTGAATGTTTCAAGCAGAGACAAGATCTGAGCAAAACACCTCCGATTGAAGTAATTCCGAGTGAATGCTTTAAACAGAAACAAGATCTGAGCAAAATACTTCCAATTGAAATAATTCTGAGTCACTCACTCTTCAATCAGCACCGAGTGAAGGCTCTTCAGTCAGCACCGAGCCAATTTTCAGCCATTTCTGAGCCACCTTTAAATCAATTCCGAGCCACTTTTCACCCAATTCCGAGCCATCTTTTCAGCCATTTCCAAGTCACCTTTCAACCATTTCCGAGCTATCTCCTCAGTCAATTCTGAGGCTCTTCAGTCAGTTCCGGGTCACTTTCACTCGGTTCTGATTATGTGTTCTAATCAGAACTGCTTTGCTCGTCCATAAATCACAGCAACAACACCAACTCTTCAGTTAGCACCTCAACGCCGACCAGAAAAGAAACACCAAGCAAGCTTTCACTCGTTCAGCACTTCTCCACTCGGATTATTTCCCACTGTGGTAGTATACCGACTGGGGTGCTAAACCGAGTCAGAAGGGAAATGCCGACTCCATATTTCCACCATGCTGACTTGGATTCCCACTGCTCAAATGGATCCACGAATCCTGGGAGTGGCAGACGCGGGGAGGGGGGGGGGAGGGGTGGAAGTGGAGAAATTAAAAATTCTCCACCAGCCGCTGTCCCCAACTCTCTGTTAGTGGCCAGGATGCCTCCACTTTGAGTGGAAGACTGTGCTGTCTAAGCACTCGGCCCATATCCTAAAGCCTCTATAAATGCCTCAGCTGAAGAGGCATAGGGAGGCTGGAACGGGAAAGGGGGAACCTCTGGTAAAAATTCACTTGGGAATCTTAAGCCTGAAGAACCCATCCCTAACAAACTTATCTTTTCTTGGAAACAAAAGCATCAGTATTGTTCAGTCTTCTGCCAAGACAATCTAGCTACACTGATCCAAAACTATACTCCCCACACCGTCCAGGCCTACACCAACTCCATACTATCCTAACACTTCCCAAATCTCATACTATCCAGTCATCCTCCACAAAACCTCACCGTCCCTCTCCCTTCAACACACCGTACAATACCTCTCCTAACCCACACTCTGTCCTCTCTTCTCTAACACCATACAGCCTTTTTGAGTCCACACCGTCCTTCTCCTCAACTCCAACACCGTCTTCCCCTTCACCACACCATCCCTCTTCCTCCCTCCACTGTCCCTCTCCTTTTAACCCAGTACAGCCCTCTCTCCTTTCATACCAACCGTCCTCAAATCCTCACCACACAGTCCGTACAGCCCCTCACTCTCCCTTCTCCACACCGTTCCTCCTTCCCTCACCCACACCGTTCTTCCCTCTCCGTACAGCCTAGTGCATTCATCCTCTCAACACCATCCACCCTCAAAATCTGAGTCTACACCGTCCTTCTCCTCTAAACCTCAACACCGTAAAGCCCAGTCCCTTCATCCTCTCAAACAGCACCAAGCAGCACCTTTCAAATCCTCACAACACCGTCCCTGCGCCAACCCTTCACACCGCCCCAGCACACTCACCCATACCCTCTCAGAAAGGGGAACTCTCTGGTATGTTTCCTTTGCTCACTCAGTTTTCCTCGTCCTCACTCGGTTTTCCTTTTCCTCACTCGGTTTTCCTCGTCCTCACTCGATTTTTCCTTTTTCTCACTCAGTTTTCCTTTTTCTCACCCGGTTTTCCTCGTCCTCACTCGGTTTTTCTTTTTCTCACTCGGTTTTCTCTTCTCCCACTCGTTTTTCGCTCATTTTCCCTCTCTTTTCTGAGCTTACTGTTTCTCTTTCTCTCTTGTAGCTTCTGCTACCCCCCCTCTTTTCTGTCTTCTTTTTTTGTCCTTTACTTTTGAGTTTACTTAAAAAGAAGAAAATTTCGTTCATCCATTTCCTAAAAAAAACATTCAAAGAACTACGTAACCCTGATTTCTTGGTTATCCAAGAATACGTAGGAGCAAGACTTTAAATCCTGTTGGGCCCACCTTTTCCATTTTATTCCTATTTTTATTTTCTTTATTGTTTCCTTTGCAACTCCCTTTCTATCCACTTCCATGAAAATCAATTTAGACGTGACGTCTTATTGATTTTCCCCTATCTTTGGTAGGTCATCACCACAAGGAACGGAATACTTGGGACGAGACGTCCCGCTTATCCCCTTCCCATTTCTAACCCCGTATCTTGATTAAAATTCTGTGAAAATCAATTTAGACGTGACGTCTTGTTGATTTTCCCCTATCTTTGGTAGGCCATCACCACAAGGAACGGGATACTTGGGACGAGACGTCCCGTTTATCCCCTTCACATTTCTAACCTCGTGTTTTGATTAAAGGATGACTAATTTAGATGCGACTTCTTGTTAGCATCCTTCCCTTTTCCTGTTTTATACCAAAGCCAAGGTTAATTTGGACGCGACGTCTTGTTGACCTACACTCCATGTCTGTTCAGTTTGTTCCTTCTGTTTTTTAGACAAAATACAACAATAAAAGGGGAGAAATATAATATCTTTTGTAAGGCTATTTATGTTGCGCATTTTCAATCTTGGTACTGTTTCTGACAGGCGATGTAGGGTGCTAATACCTTCCCTACTCGTAACCGACTCCTGAACTTGAATCTCATTTTTTAAACCAGTGCTTCACTGAACTTAGTTTTTTTCCAATGTTTTTCCTATGGATAAAAACGTTGGTGGCGACTCCCTTTTTTCTTTGTTCATTTTATTTCGAGAGGGTCGGCCGCGCAGTTGTGATCCAGGTCACGACAGATGGCGACTCCGCTGGGGACACTTAAGAGAGTCAGGCCAGTTTGATTAAAAGCGCATGTTCTTTTTATATAGCCTTTGTTATCTCGGATTTCTTCCCCTTGTTTTATTTCCTGTTGATTGTTGTGAATGTTTGTTTTTATTTTAATTGTATCTTGTTATTTGTTTCGTTGTCTATGTTTTGCATGTTTGTTGAGCCTTAGGGTAGAAGACCATGTTACTTTTTTACAATCATTGAACCCTAGGGTAGACGACTTTGTATATTTGTTCTGTGTTTGTTCTTTGTGCAGAATGGGGTAAGGTAAAAGGTATGGACTGCCCTTCCACACACTACACTCACAATTACTTGTACACACCTATGAGTGGCGCCCTATACCCGGGCCCCAAATGAAGCTTAAGTTAGGAGAGGTTGGTAACAGAATCGTATGGGATGTACTTCCTATCCGGTGTTCGTGAGAACCTCAACCAGAGTTCGACCTCTCATGATATACGCACCTAGTGGATTCCCCACTGTTTGCGTCCCTATCATGGTTAGGATCTTGGCTCTGGTGACCTTCTAGATGTCTAGCGGAAGCCACCCGGTGTGGAGAGTCACTTTTAGACAAGCCATAGGGCCTAGAAAAGACTTTCAACAAAACCTGACCTAGGCCACAAAAAGGCAAACTTTACTTTACCTTACGTCATTTTTACTTTCCCTTTTATCCAAAAAAAAATGAATTATCTACCACCCGCAGATTTGCTTAGTTTTTGAAATAATGACTCATTTTGAAACACACAGTATTCTTCGGGTGAATAGATAATCCTCTTTTGGTCATGTACCTCTGAGTCCTGAGTCATAGATTTTCCTAATCATCAAAAAATAAAAAAAATATAACTTTATTTCCGCTCCAGCAGGGGCGTCGATGATGATTAAAAAAATTTATGACTATTGCGACTTGGACCCTTGGTAATCGTTGTTTCCCCAAGAGAAATTGCTTTATGTTAAATCAATGGGGAAGTACCGGTTCCAAAACATGACATCAACTAATTTCTTCTCTTTATCCTCATTTTCATGGAAGGCTATTCAGAACTTAACGAATACCCTTTGAGTATCTATGGAAATTAACATGGGATTGAACTTAAGAAATGAGGGTTGTAGTTGCCCGAAGAAAATGTTTGGGCTTGAGGCTCCCGCCTCAGGATGAAAGATTTCTTCTGTCTTCACAATTATCCCATATTAGTTTCCATGTTTACCATACCTAGTACTTTTGAACGATAAGTTCTAAGGAATGGTCAAAAGATACTCGCCAAAGCCTGTGATTGCTTCCCACGACATTTTCCTTCTTTCTATTTCCATCTAACATTTTTTTCTTTTTTTTAAAAAAAGACACAGACGTCACGGGTAGACATCCTTACCAGACCCGACTTCAAAGGAAACTCATGGCTGAGGCAGAAGCTATTGATGGAGACTTTAGAACTGAGTTCGATCAGCTAAAAGAGTGAGTGGCAGAGTTAACTAAACTTTTAGAAAAGAAACTCACAGAAGGAGGCTCCTCTGCAGGTGTTGAGGACGCCCAACAACAGCCTGCCACCGTACCACCCCCCCTTGGGTCTGACCCAGCAAGAACCCAACTACCTAACACAACGACACCCCCTCTCACCATTCATGTCGGAAGACCTAACCCTGCCATTGATACCCAGCCACCTTACGGCAAGTCTTATGCACAACAATATACATTTGTCGGTCCTGACGGCAACCCAGTACCTTTTCCACTTTATGGCCTACTGTTAACCCAACGGTGGAACTGGGTTTTGTTAATTGGCAAGCGCACCAATCGTTTGTAGTTTTTGAAATTTAGATATCGTTCTACTGGGATTGAATGTCCAATAACAACAGTAATTTTCTACTTACTATGGTAAATGTGAAGGAACTTATAAACAAAAGAATGATTTATATACAGTTTATACAATATTCACAAAATAGCATGTTTGAGTGATTCATAAGATAAAAGAAAATAAAATCTATCTAAAAAGTCGAGTTGAAATCTAGAATAGGTAAGATACTTGAGATAAACACAGATAAACAAATTATGTTGGAAATTGGATCCCTAATCTAGAATAACAATGAGGAACTCAAGACATACATATTTAATCATCAAGTTTCATGTCATTGCAGCTTAAAATCATTATAACCGATCCCTCGTGATATAAATTCTAAGAATTCACCGTAAAGTCCGATCCCTCGTGAGCTTTCTCAGTAAAAACTTGCATTAAGACCTGGCCTTATGGCAACAATGGTTAACAACCCCTATAGAATTGAGATACCAAGGGTATTCCAACTTTTTACTTTCGTCAAAACTAGTTTCAATACGGCATAAATAATCATTCTCCCGTTTGACATTTACACTAATAAAACCAGTTTCGATACACATGAAAATCATTCTCCCGTTTGACGTTCATATTAATAAAAGGTTGAGACACTAACATGGACTTGAATCATAAACATGCAGAGGTCGAATTCACAACATTATACTCAATAGATTAGTTCACCAATTCCAACATAAACAAATTAGTTACACATGGTAAAAGTAAAAACAACATTTACAGAGTTTGACATTACGAAGATGATGGAAACTTCACGATACAACGATCACAATACACTGAAACACACTCAAGTATCTAGAAAACTATTCTAGAACTACAACTCACAAAAGAAGTGCTCAAAATCGAGCACAAGAGAGAAGAGAATGAAATGCTGTGTATGGAATGGGATGGGATGATTAGAATGGTGTTGGATGGCCCTATTTATAGGGCTGAGCAAGGGTGCTGACGCTACGCGTCAGTGTGACGCTACGCGTCATACCCCTGACTCAACTTCCATTAAACAACTGATAATGGCCACTTCAAATAATTAATTTTGATCATGCTTGGCCACATGGACATGTTTCCACCGAGTTTTGGCCATTTATGCTGATTGGGGTGGCCCTTGAGCTGAGTGGAGTGCCCATTATTGGGTCCAAGTGGGGTGGTTGGCCAAAAGTAGGAGTGGAGACCACGCAGCACTGACGCTACGCGTGGCTGTGATGCATAGCGTCAGCATCAAAAATAGCTCTTGATGCTACGCGTGGGATGAGGCTACGCGTCAGCTCCTCCAGTGTAATTTTCTCTTGATTTCTTAACTTTTTCACTGCAAAACTAGAGAAAATTGATCAACGGCAGATTATTTCCAACAACATCCATTTATTGAATTTAAATCCTATTTTTCTAACAAATTAAACTAACTTTTATAATTTTTATGAAATTTTTATTTAAGCTTTTATTGAAAATTTGAGGACTAACAAATACCCCCAACTTGAGACATTGCTCGTCCTCGAGCAAGAGAAAAAAATAAGAAAAATAAAAATTTGAAATCAAATTTTTAAGTTAGTCCGAAAATTTACCACAAAAAATAATTACACAATTTTAACTATTTTGTAATAATCAAAAACTGATATCAAATATAACAAAGGTTTAATGATAAAATTATTTACAATATTCTATTAACAATCAAGCAGAGTTTCAGGCTTACCTCACAAGTGTTTATCTCTATGCAAATGGTAACCTGTTTCACTCAATCAATCATAAAATCAAACGAATTTAACTTTGTTTGTCATCTAATCAAAGGTTATTTATACAGAGTTAATTCGACAATCACAAGGTCTTTTCACGGGTTGTAATGAGGCTTGGTTTTCAAGAAGTAATGGTTTTTCTTGGAATTCAAAAACCTGAAATCATAAAAGAGCATTTTCATAATTTTTAGGCTTTTCTCTTGATCCAAACTTCTCATTTTCTTTTATTGATGAAAAATAAATACCCCCAACTTGATTCTTTTCACTATTTTTGACTTTTCTTTTCCATGTTCTATTTTTTTGAAAAGAATCAAGTTGCTCATTTTCACTCCCCATTTTTGTAAGAACACTCAAAATATTTTTCATTTATTTCAACTGCTCTTTTAATCAATCAAGTATAGGGAATGGTTAAAACAAATTTAGGTTTTTAAGGGTACCAAAGAATTTTATTTTTGGCTCAAATTGGCTTACAAGGGATAAAAGATTTTTTTTACCAAGGTAAGCTGTTTGGCTCAAGGTTTCGTTTCACCAATAAATGTGCCTTGATCATTTTCCCGAATTCTCTGTACAACAACACAAATCAGAGATTAAAGCAAAATCAATTCGAATTGAAAATATGTCGATTAGACCCTCAAGTGTTTAAAAATCTCTCAACTTACCGGGTTATTGAAATTTGCTTGATGGTTAATAAACTTATTGTAATTAAATTTATCAAAATTCCTAAGTTATAAAGAATCAATAATTAATTTTACAAAATTGGTTTTATTGTGTAAAAACTCTAAGTGTATAAACTAACTTACTAACAAAAATTTGATTTATTTATTTATTTATTTATTTATTTTTATTAAAGACATTAAAAATAAAGAGAAAAGAATGGGTTGCCTCCCATTGAGCGCTAGATTTAATGTCTCCAGCCTGACATTCCTGCATTTCAAAGGTCAGTTAAAAGATAACTGGTGGTAATTTTGTTAATTTCACCACCCAAATATAGTTTTAACCTTTGGCCATTTACCATCCAACTTCTTTTGGAAGTTGGATCTTCAATTTCCACTGCTCTATATGGTTTGACTTCTTTAATCAAAAATGGGCCTGACCATTTTGATTTCAATTTTCCAGGAAACAATTTTAATCTTGAATTGAACAATAAAACTCGCTGACCTGGTGTGAAGTGTCTTTTCTTTAACTTTTTATCATGATAAGCTTTCACCTTACTTTTGTAGCATCTAGATGATTCATAGGCATTGTTCCTCATTTCTTTTAACTCAAGAAGCTGTAACTTTCTTTTATCTGCTGCTGCATTTTAATCAAAATTGAGGAATTTTAAAGCCCAATATGCTTTATGTTCCATTTCAACTGGAAGGTGACATGATTTTCCATAAACCATCTGAAAAGGAGAAAGACCAATTGGTGTTTTAAATGCAGTTCTGTATGCCCAGAGTGCATCATCAAGTTTTTGTGACCAATCCTTTCTGGAAGATGACACAGTTTTTTCCAGAATCCTTTTCACTTCCCGATTTGAAATCTCTGCTTGCCCATTGGTTTGTGGATGATATGCTGTGGCTACCTTATGCTTTACTCCATAATGTTGTAATACTTTCTGAAGAACTTTATTGCAAAAGTGTGAACCACCATCACTGATTAAAGTTCTTGGTGTCCCAAATCTACAAAAAATATTTTTCTTCAAGAAATTCACAACAGTTTTAGTATCAGCATTGGGAGTAGATATCGCTTCCATCCACTTTGAAACATAATCTACTGCCAAAAGAATGTATTGATTTGAGTATGAGTTAGGAAAAGGTCCCATGAAGTCAATTCCCCAACAATCAAATACCTCAACTTCTTGTATATTTGTGAGAGGCATTTCTTGCCTTTTTCCAACATTACCTGTTCTTTGGCAGTTATCACAAGATTGAACAAATAAGTGAGCATCTTTAAAAAGAGAGGGCCAGTACAAACCTGATTGGAGAACTTTTGCAGATGTTCTTTCATCATTAAAATGTCCTCCGTATGGTGATTTATGACAATGCCACAACACATCTTTTACTTCCCAGTCAGGCACACAACGTCGTAACAAATTATCCGCTCCAATTTTGAATAAATGAGGGTCATCCCAAACAAAATATCTTGCATCTCTAAAAAAATTTTTTCTTTGTTGCCAAGTCAAATCATTTGGAAGAACTCCTGCTGCTTTGAAATTGGCCATGTCAGTAAACCATGGCCGTTGTGTTATTTTGAAAAGTTTTTCATCTGGGAATTCTTCCAAAATTTCTCTTTCTTTAACAGTAACCTCATTATTCACTAATCTAGAAAGATGGTCAGCTACCATATTTTCACTACCTTTTTATCTTTGATTTCAAGATCATATTCTTGAAGGAGCAAAATCCATCTGATTAACCGAGGTTTTGAATCAGGTTTAGTTAAAAGATACTTGATTGCAGCATGATCAGTAAAAATGATTATTTTTGAGCCAATCAAGTAAGATCGAAATTTTTCTAAAGCATACACTATGGCTAGTAATTCTTTTTCAGTAGTTGCATAGTTTATTTGATTTTCATTCAAGACTTTACTAGCATAATGTATGACTTTAAAAACTTTCTCGTATCTTTGACCTAAAACTGCTCCAACAGCATAATCACTTGCATCACACATAAGTTCAAAGGGTAGATTCCAATTAGGAGCAATAATTACAGGAGCAGTAACCAATTTTTCTTTCAAGGAATTAAAAGCTTTAAGACATGCTTCATCAAATTTGAATTCAACATCTTTATTTAGAAGGTTTGATAAGGGTTTTGTAATTTTTGAAAAATCTTGAATAAACCTTCTATAAAATCCAGCATGTCCTAAAAAACTTCTAATACCTTTTACATTTACAGGAGGAGGGAGTTTAGAAATTACCTCTATTTTGGCTTGGTCAACTTCAATGCCTCTAGAAGAAATTTTATGACCAAGTACAATTCCTTCTTTCACCATGAAGTGACATTTCTCCCAATTAAGCACTAAATTTGTCTCAATACACCGCTTCAGTACGGTGTCCAGGTTGGATAGACATGTTTCAAATGAATTTCCAAAAACTGAGAAGTCATCCATGAAAATTTCAATGCTCTTTTCAATTAAATCTGCAAAAATAGCAAACATACATCTTTGAAAAGTAGCAGGTGCATTACATAATCCAAATGACATTTTTCTGTAATCAAATATGCCAAAAGGACATGTAAAGGCAGTTTTTTCCTGATCAAGAGGATCAACAGCAATTTGATTATATCCAGAATAACCATCAAGAAAGCAGTAATATTCCTGTCCAGATAATCTTTCAAGCATTTGATCCATAAAAGGTAATGGAAAATAATCTTTTCTTGTTGCTTGATTTAATTTTCTATAATCAATACACTTTCTCCAACTGGTGACAGTTCTTGTAGGAATTAGTTCATTTTTTTCATTAACAATTACTGTCATACCACCTTTTTTTGGAACAACTTGAATATGACTTACCCATGTGCTATCAGAAATAGGATAGATAATACCTGCTTTCAACAATTTCAGAACCTCCTTTTTGGTTACCTCTTTCAAAGTTAGATTGAGGCGTCTTTGAGGTTGAGCAATAGGTTTGAAATTATCTTCCAACAAGATTTTGTGCATGCAGTATGATGGACTTATACCTTTCAAATCCTCAAGTGTCCACCCAATTGCTTCTTGATTGCTCTTTAATACTTCCACCAGTTTTTCTTCCTTTGTTTCACTCAACAGATTACTAATGATAACTGGTTTCAAATTACCTTCTTTCAAAAAGATGTATTTCAGATTGGAAGGTAACACTTTTAATTCAGGTTTCTGGACTTCTTCAGTAGGTGATTCTTGAATTTCTTCAATCTTTCTTGATTCAAAAGAAATTTCTTTCCCTTGATCAAATTCTTCAAGATATCTTTCAATCTGTTTTTCCTCTTCTTCATTCAAAAATTCAACTGAGTTAGTCAATAACTTATTTAATGGGTCAGAAATAATCATACCTTTTGATAAGGAGAGATAAGTTTCATCAAGGATGTCCACTTTGAAACAATCTTGCTTTGGGTTGGGATGTTTCATTGCCTTGAAGACATCAAAATTTACTTCCTCATCATGCACTCTTACTGCTAACTTTCCATTGTCCACATCAATTAGTACTCGAGCAGTTTTCATGAATGGTCTTCCAAGAATTAGAGGAACATCAGCATCTTCTTCCATGTCTAGGATCACAAAATCCACAGGGAAGTAGAATTTGTCAACCTTTACAAGCACATCTTCTACAATCCCATAAGGTCTCTTGATGGATTTATCAGCTAATTGTAGAGTCATCTTTGTCTGCTGTGGATCAAGATCACCGATATGCTTCATCATACTTAGGGGCATTAGATTGATGCTAGCCCCTAAATCTAATAAAGCTTTACCGATATTTACTCCCCCAATAGAGACAGGAATAGTGAATTTTCCAGGATCTTTAGATTTTTCTGGCATCTTGTATTGTAGAATGGCGCTGCAACTTACTTCAAGTTCTACAATTTCTTTATCATACTTCCTTTTTTTTGTAAGCAGTTCTTTCATAAACTTAGCATATGTAGGCATTTGTTCTAATGCCTCAGAAAAAGGGATGTTTATGTGTAACTGCTTAAAGATTTCAAGGAATCTCTTGTATTCCTTCTCTTTATCCTTTTTTGATGGTGGATGAGGATATGGTAAATCCTGGACAGGAGGTGTCTGTCCAGGATACTATTTTTTTTTATTTTTTTTATCTTTTTCTTTCTTTTCTTCACTCTCTTTTTCTTCTTCTTTTTCTTTTTCTTTCTCTTTTTCTTTTTCATTCTCTTTTTCTTTTTCATTCTTTTCTTCTTTTTCATGATTTATACCTACAGTTTTACCACTTCTTGTAAAAATAGCCTTACATTGTTCTTTCGCTTTGAATTCTTTGATGTCGGCTACTTCTTTTACTAGCTGACTTAACTGTTGATCTGATGCTTTACGTGTGACATTAATTGTCTCCATGTATTGCATCAATTGTTGAATACTTTCTTCAGCCTTTGTCAATCTAGCATTGTAATCTCCTTGATTATTGAAGGGTCTAGCATTTTATTTCCAACCATAGTTTTGCCTTCCCTGCAAGTAATTGTTAGAGAAAGAATTTACAAGAGGATTTAGAGAATTACCTGTAGGTAATCTCTGATGAATCAAGGAATTAGCTTGTTCTTGTTCATTTTTGTCCAGAACACAGTATCCACATGGCTGTTCGCCCATACAATACTCACATTGTTTTAATTGAGCAGGGAGTTGTGGTGGTACATGAGTAACTTGCAATTTTCCAAGTTGTTTACTCATGGTCTCAATTTGTTGCATCAACAATTTTTGCTGAGTTAACACTGTATCATTTACTCCTTGTTCAACTATACCTTGTTTATTACCTCTTTCTGGTTTAGCTTGATGGTCACTAATAGCCATTGATTCCAATATTTCTATGGCTTCTTCCACAGTCTTGTTCATTAAAGAACCACCTGCACAAACATCTAACATCATCTTGAACTGAGGCAATAAACCATGGTAAACGATTCTTACCTTCTCGGCATCATTCAGGTTGTGGTTTGGGCACTTTCTCAAGAGTGCCTTGAATCGTTCCCATGTCTCTCCTAATGATTCATCATTATTTTGAGAAAAAGAATGTATGGCTGTCATTGCTTCAAAATATTTTGAAGGAGAATAAAATCTTTCCAAAAATTTTCTTTCAACATCGGACCAGTTTGCAAAACTACCCGGTGGACAAGATTTAAACCATTCTTTTGCTTTCCCAATCAATGAAAAAGGAAAGAGTCTCATGTAAACCGACTCTTCTTGATTGGGTTCAAAACCAATTGTGCTGCATAACTCATAAAAAACAGTTAAATGTTCATATGGTTCTTCATGATTTAAACCAGCAAATTGGTTGTTTTGAATTATGTTTAAAGTGGCAGGTTTAATTTCCACTGGTAAAACTGGTCCTTGAAACATTCCCGAAACTCGGGGTGGACCATTTATAGCAGCAAACTGTCCCAATGTTCTCCTTTCAGCAGCCATATTTGAATTTTCAATAATTTTCGAAGTAGAAGAAGAATTAGTTTGTGTTTTAGATTTCAAAGACTTGATTTTCTTTACAAACCTTTCTATCTCAGGATCAAAATAAATTTTACCTGCGGTAGATCGAGTTTGCATACACAACTAGACAAAGAAAGTTAGTGTAATAATGATAAAATAAATAAAAAAAAAATTTTTAAAGGTAAAAAAAAAATATTTACCACGGTAATTAAAATTTTACTGTTTTACTGAAACAATTCAATCCCCGGCAACGGCGCCAGAAAACTTGTTAACCCAACGGTGGAACCGGGTTTTGTTAATTGGCAAGCGCACCAATCGTTTGTAGTTTTCGAAATTTAGATATCGTTCCACTGGGATTGAATGTCCAATAACAACAGTAATTTGCTACTTACTATGGTAAATGTGAAGGAACTTATAAACAAAAGAATGATTTATATACAGTTTATACAATATTCACAAAATAGCATGTTTGAGTGATTCATAAGATAAAAGAAAATAAAATCTATCTAAAAAGTCAAGTTGCAATCTAGAATAGGTAAGATACTTGAGATAAACACAGATAAACAAATTATGTTGGAAATTGGATCCCTAATCTAGAATAACAATGAGGAACTCAAGACATACATATTTAATCATCAAGTTTCATGTCATTGCAGCTTAAAATCATTATAACCGATCCCTCGTGATATAAATTCTAAGAATTCACCGTAAAGTCCGATCCCTCGTGAGCTTTCTCAGTAAAAACTTGCATTAAGACCTGGCCTTATGGCAACAATGGTTAACAACCCCTATAGAATTGAGATACCAAGGGTATTCCAACTTTTTACTTTCGTCAAAACTAGTTTCAATACGGCATAAATAATCATTCTCCCGTTTGACATTTACACTAATAAAACCAGTTTCGATACACATGAAAATCATTCTCCCGTTTGACGTTCATATTAATAAAAGGTTGAGACACTAACATGGACTTGAATCATAAACATGCAGAGGTCGAATTCACAACATTATACTCAATAGATTAGTTCACCAATTCCAACATAAACAAATTAGTTACACATGGTAAAAGTAAAAACAACACTTACAGAGTTTGACATTACGAAGATGATGGAAACTTCACGATACAACGATCACAATACACCGAAACACACTCAAGTATCTAGAAAACT
The DNA here is from genome assembly GCA_037962975.1 of Clitoria ternatea. NCBI lineage: Eukaryota > Viridiplantae > Streptophyta > Magnoliopsida > Fabales > Fabaceae > Clitoria > Clitoria ternatea. The sequence continues at coordinate 63,714,320 of CM075676.1, forward strand.
ATTCTAGAACTACAACTCACAAAAGAAGTGCTCAAAATCGAGCACAAGAGAGAAGAGAATGAAATGCTGTGTATGGAATGGGATGGGATGATTAGAATGGTGTTGGATGGCCCTATTTATAGGGCTGAGCAAGGGTGCTGACGCTACGCGTCAGTGTGACGCTACGCGTCATACCCCTGACTCAGCTTCCATTAAACAGCTGATAATGGCCACTTCAAATAATTAATTTTGATCATGCTTGGCCATATGGACATGTTTCCACCGAGTTTTGGCCATTTATGGTGATTGGGGTGGCCCTTGAGCTGAGTGGAGTGCCCATTATTGGGTCCAAGTGGGGTGGTTGGCCAAAAGTAGGAGTGGAGACCACGCAGCACTGACGCTACGCGTGGCTGTGATGCGTAGCGTCAGCATCAAAAATAGCTCTTGATGCTACGCGTGGGATGAGGCTACGCGTCAGCTCCTCCAGTGTAATTTTCTCTTGATTTCTTAACTTTTTCACTACAAAACTAGAGAAAATTGATCAAGGGCAGATTATTTCCAACAATATCCATTTATTGAATTTAAATCCTATTTTTGTAACAAATTAAACTAATTTTTATAATTTTTATGAAATTTTTATTTAAGCTTTTATTGAAAATTTGAGGACTAACACCTACCACCGGGGTACTATCCCCCGCTCGTTAACCAACAAGACACCCACGACCAGCAAGTGATGAATCCTCACGCTTCATACCCCACCCAGCCAAATATGCCACAACCTTACCAAACCCAAAACACAAAGACCCATGACCCACAAACCTACCAAACCCAAAACACACAAGCCCCGATGGCCCAGCCAACCTACAACACACAAGCCCAAAACACACGAGCCCAGATGATCCAGCCGACTTATGCCGTACAAGCTATGGCCCAACCCCAAGGTCCCTCACAAAATACAGGCCTAATGAACGAGTCCCATACGTTGCCTCCTTTCAACCAGCCACTCGGCTATCCATACGGATACGCAACCCCCTATATGACCAATCTCCAAGATACAACCCGCGTGATGAACCCGGTAGCCGGTCATAGCACGGTTGCAGCTCCCCAAAAGGAAAAGATAGAAATCTTAGAAGAGCGTTTGAGAATGATGGAAGGCGCTGAGGGTTTTGGACTGGTAGATGCTTTTGAGCTATGTCTAGTCACAGATGTTGTCCTCTCGCCCAATTTTAAGATGCCAGACTTTGACAAGTATCGGGGAATGACTTGTCCCAAGAAACATCTCATGATGTACTGTCGAAAGATGGCATCCTACTCTTCTAACGACCAATTGTTGATCCACTGCTTCCAAGATAGTCTGGCGGGGGCCGCTCTTACATGGTATGCTCACCTTGAGCGGAACCATATTCATTGTTGGAAGGACCTGGCAGATGCCTTCCTTAGACAATATAAGTATAACATGGATATGGCACCCAACAGGGTCCAATTACAGAATATGGTGAAGAGGGACAGTGAAACGTTCAAGGAGTATGCCCAACGATGGAGAGAGATAGCGGCGTAAGTGGACCCCCCATTGTCAAAAAAAGAAATAGTCACGATGTTTATCGACACACTCCTATCACCTTTCTATGGCAAGATGATTGGTAGTGTTTCAGCCAACTTCTCTGACATTGTGACTATTAGGGAAAGGGTAGAGAGTGGAATACGAACGGGAAAGATCATTCAGGGCCCATCTGGGGCAAGCATGACAAGAAAGCCGGCGCCTGGAAGAAGGGATGGAGAAACTAATTCCATCTCTTCTAATCAAAAGACAGCTCCACCGAGACCATTCGCCCCTACCATGATTCAAGCTCCTAACCCTTATGTGGCCGCGGCCACTTATGGCCTGGCAGCTCATACTCCTCACTTCTGTCCGCCCATGGTAAGAGCGCCAATACCACAACCCATGCCATACCATCACCCGCAGCAAGTGACTCGACCACCCAATCATAATCAAAACACAAGGAATCCCAACAATGAGCGTACCCCTGTGCAGTTCGATCCAATTCCCATAACATATACCGAACTTTTTCCAATCCTTGTTCAGAAAGGTCTGGTAGCTCCATCCCCCATGAGGCCATTGTAACCTCCTTATCCAAGGGGGTATGACCCAAACGCTCATTGTGATTACCACGCTGGGGCACCAGGGCATTCCATAGAAAATTGCATGGCTTTGAAATATAAAGTGAGAAATTTGATCAAAGCCGATTGGATTCATTTTCAAGAAGGAAGCCCTAACGTGATCACAAATCCCCTGCCCAATCATGAAGATTCAGAAGTCAGCGCCGTGGTGGTCGATATTGAAAATGGTTTTGATGATAATGCTGATTTGGTGATCGCATGCCCACCGGGCCAAGAGCTCAGTAGCTGGGAGGCTGTCAAACTCCTTACGATTTTAAATGATTCACCAAAGTAATTTGTCATTGCCTTAATATCTTGTGTATCCCTCTGCTATGCCTAAGGCTTTGGGACATTTTCATGTAATAAGGGTGAAAAAACTTGTTTTACCATTCAATCAATAAATACGTATCGAAATTCAAAAGTTTTTTTCTCATCCCATTATCCTTGCTTTGATTCATTTTCTTTATTTACTTGTTCCCTTTTTTATTTCCCTCTTTTTATTTTTGCCATAACATGCTGAATTGTAGATCCAACAATGATCTTCTTAGGATTAATGAAATTAAGGTCCCGCTTCACGATTTCGATCACCTGGTTGACTATGCCAACAAAGAAGGTGGAAAAGACTGTGAGCCACCGCCCAAGTTAACAAGATTGTTAGAACAAGAGGTTAAAAAGAGGTTTTAAGAGGCGGTTAAGATCATCAAATGGAGAGGAGAAAAGATCAAGATGGGTATACCCCTAAGTCAAGAACAATTGAAGGAATCACAGGGGCAACCTATCAGAAGGCATTTTGCAGGAATCTATGGAATGACAACATGGCCAAGTCCCGAATTGGACAAGTGGTAGGCCAGTCATTTAAGGAAACCACAACAGTTACCAGCATAAATAGGGGGAAATTGCTAATACCTACAAATGCAGATACAGTCAAGGGAGACTTTGCCAAAAATTCAAAAAAATAATAAAAAATATAAAAATATAAAAAAAAAGAGAATGAAAAAATGAAAAAATAGAATCAAGCTTGAAGTCCAATGCACGTGCCAAGTGGGGCAAGCTGGCTACGTCCAGATCATCAAGCAAGCTGTCATCTTTTGAATAGGGGAAATCAATATCGCTAGATCAAGAATTTACATTCTTGTCATCATCAACACCTCAACCCTAAAGAGTGCGCCATTCCTCATGCCTATGTAGCCAAGGAAATAGTCTGTCAGATTGAGTTATTGCATCATTAAGAGGATAAAAAAAATAAAAAAATAAAAAAAACAAAAAAAACAAAAAAGAGGGCAAACAAAAGGAAATAAAAAGGGAAAATGGAAAAGAAAAAAGAAAAAGAAAATAAAGGCAAAAATGATAATTCAAAAGTAATTCCCTCTCATTGATGCCAAAAGACTCACCAATATTTCCTTGGGTACATGGCATAGGAGTAGAGTCTCCTATTTGAAGTGACATCAGTTCCCCAAAGGATCAAACTAAATTTGGAAAAGGTTAGGCAGACTCAACTGGAGTGTGGTCAGTTTCAACTTTTTACTGTAAAGGATGCAGCCAAAAATAAACAAGAACACTTTATAAAGAAAGAGAAAAGCTCGCTAGGCTGAAAACCTGAAAGGGCGGCCTAGGAAAAAGTTAGAGCAACCCGGTGAGTCGAAAACCTAAAATGGCAGCTCAGGTAAAAATTAGGGTCAAGATTTCAGCAGAGTAACTAAAGTTTCCAATTCAAAATGTGCAAACTGGGGCATGTGGACCATGATCAAACTACCCTCTCAAAGGCAAAGTTGAACGATGTACTTGAGGTCGTGACATGGGAGTAAGGTTCTCACTAGTCTCAGGAATTCACTAGAGGATCCTTGAACCTTCCCTGTTTCTCCTGGCCTTGACCGGTCCTATGTAACTTCATTCCATCCCATCTATTTTCCCCGTTGTCCATTCTCTGTATTTTGTTTGGCATACATGAATAAAATTTATCCCTTTTCGATACGTGTTATAAATTGCATTGATCTAATAAAACATTATGTTTTTATAAAAATAAATGAAAGAATAGTGAACATTTAAAGTCGTAAGGAACAAGACGCTCCCACTACTCGACCTCGTCTTAGACAATCATCACAAAGACTCAGCTAGGCACGCGCTTCAAAGCTATGATCACCCTTTTATTCTCCTCTATCCATGAGTTATCCTAAGGGTCGCGGTTTCACAGGACCTACCCGATTTTTGAATTTTACTTTGCACTACTAACCTTTTTTCTGTAGGTTATTATAACAGACAGTCGGGTCAATTATTGACACCTCAATCAAGTCCTTCAAGTCTCTTCTTCCATCGCCAAAGCTGGCACTTCTCAGAATTCTTTCCCCAAATCGCCAAAGTTGGCATTTTTCAAAATCTCTTCTTCCACTGCCAAAGTTGGCACTTCTCAGAACTCCTTCCCTAGATCGCCAAAGTTAGCACTTCTTGAAGTCCTCTCCTCAATTGCCAAAGCGGACACTTTTCAAACTCCCTTCCGAGGAATCTACCTGATACACTCCAACAGTCAAGCGTATCCCCTTTCCAGGCTAAATACCACCTAAGGATAGCTTCAAGAAGAACTCTCCCCAAAGAGCCTCAGCACACTTCTCTCAGTAAATCCACACATATCAGGTGGACCCTAGATTTTCCCTTCCCAATCAAGGGGCGATGCTCGAGCCATGAATCCTTTTCCAGTGGAACTACACATCCCAGACAAATCAAACTGGGGCATCACCCCAGGATCATTTCTTCTCGCTCAAGGGGCAGCCCCCCAAGGTTTCGAATCAGATAGTTCAAACTGGGGCATCACCCCAGGTTCATTCTCTTTCACCCAAAGAGGCAGCACCCCAAACCATCAATCCTTCCTTAGTAGAAATACATTTCCTAAACAACGCAAACTGGGGCATCTCCTTAAATTTCTTTTGTTCATTCAAGGGGTAGTTCCCCAACAACCCTTAAATCATGTCAAACCGGGGCATCGCCCCTGGTCCATTCTCTTTCCACCAAAGGGGCAGTTCCCCAAAGCTCCTTTAGACCATCCCAAACTGGGGCATCACCCCAGATCTATTTAGTCAAGAGGGCAATTCCCCAAGATTCCTTCCAAATATGTCAAACTGGGGCATCACCCCATGTTCACTCTCTTTCATTCAAAGAGTCATTCCCCAAAGACTCCTTCAAATCATGTCAAACTGGGGTATCTCCCCAGGTTTCTTCTGTTCTAGTCAAGGGGCAATTCCCCATGGACCTTCAGTCATGTCAAACTGGGGCATCTCCCCAGGTTTCTTCTATTCTAGTCAAGGGGCAATTCCCCAAGAACCTTCAGTCATGTCAAACTGGGGCATCTCCCCAGGTTTCTTCTGTTCCAGTTAAGGGGCACTTTGTCAAGAACCTTCTGTCATGTCAAACTGGGGCATCGCCATGAGCCTTTAAGTCCAGTGAGTTAATTCGGACGAGACGTCCTGTTAGCTCCTCCAATCTTTACTTCACATTCGCCTATTCAGCCACCATTTACTTTCCAGTCGCCTATTCAGGCACCCTTTACTTCCCAGTCGCCTATTCAGGCACCCTTTACTTTCCATTCACCTATTCAGGCACCCTTTACTTTCCAGTCGCCTATTCAGGCACCCTGTACTTTCCATTCGCCTATTCAGGCACCCTTTACTTTCCAGTCGCCTATTCAGGCACCCTTTACTTTCCATTCGCTTATTCAGGCACCCTTTACTTTCCATTCACCTATTCAGGCACCCTTTACTTTCCATTCACCTATTCAGGCACCCTTTACTTTCCAGTCGCCTACTCAGGCACCCTTTACTTTCCAGTCGCCTACTCAGGCACCCTTTACTTTCCATTCGCCTATTCAGGTACCCGTTACTTTCTATTCGCCTATTCAGGCACCCTTTACTTTCCATTCGCCTATTCAGGCACCCTTTACTTTCCATTCGCCTATTCAGGCACCCTTTACTTTCCAGTCGCCTACTCAGGCACCCTTTACTTTCCATTCACCTATTCAGGCACCCATTACTTTCCGTTCGCCTATTCAAGCACCCTTTACTTTCCGTTCACCTATGCAGGCAACCCTTACTTTCCATTCGCCTATTTAGGCACCCTTTACTTTCCATTTGCTTATTCAGGCACCCTTTACTTTCCATTCACCTATTCAGGCACCTTTTACTTTCCATTCACCTATTCAGGCACCCTTTACTTTCCATTCGCCTATTCAGGCACCCTTTACTTTCCAGTCGCCTACTCAGGCACCCTTTACTTTCCATTCGCCTATTTAGGCACCCGTTACTTTCCATTCGCCTATTCAGGCACCCTTTACTTTCCATTCACCTATTCAGGCACCCTTTACTTTCCATTCGCCTATTAAGGTACCCGTTACTTTCCGTTCGCCTATGTAGGCGCCCTTTACTTTCCGTTCGCCTATTCAGGCACCCTTTACTTTCTGTTCGCCTATTCGGGCGCCCTTTACTTTCCGTTCACCTATGCAGGCAACCCTTACTTTCCAGTCTACAAGGAGTCAATCCCGATCTTCTCACCTCTTGTTAACTGAAAGATTCAAGTGTAAATTCCTGGGTTTCCCCCTCATCTGATACTTTGACAATGGTGTTCACGTATTTACTCCCTTTCCATTTCAAAAGCAAGAAGAAACTTCATGCTTTTCTCATGAAAAAGAAGTAAATAGGGGCATCTGTGAACACCTATTTTAGTCCGGTCGATCCACAAGTGAAAAAGACTAGCAATAAAAAAAAAACTCACTCGGAAATGATCATTTCCGAGTAAGATGACTTGAAATGATCATTTCCGAGTAAAGAGCCTCCGAGTGAGACGTAGCCGGGTGCTATTCAAAGTGGGCTTCAAGAAATTTCCCAAAATGAAGGAAAAGCTTCAAAGAAAAGGCTTGGGGAAGGACATTCTGAGCGAAAATGGGACTGTTGTGAGTAAGTATCCCTCAATTGGAAGTGAATCCGGGAGGAAGCTCCCCGACTGCAACTAATCTGAGTGAAAGATTGCTAATTAAAGCGAATTAGGTTGGGGAACAACTGCTTCTTCTGGACAAGGTCAGTTAGGAGTGGAAGACTCCCGAGCGAATTGATTCCGAGTATGCCTCTTCAAACAAAGAAAGATCCGACCAGGAATGAATCACTTTCGGCCAGATTCTCAAGTTTCATACTAAGCCCGAGTGAAGATTTTGAGGAAAGCACATCTGATTGAAAACAAAGCTGACTCTGAATGAACGCATCTGAGTGGGAAGCATTGTTGAAGCTGAGTTCCACATTCTGATTGGAAGATAAGACCAACTCCCAAGCTCAGTTCCGAGTGAATATATCCGAGCGGTCAAATTTTCCCAAAGTTCCATTCTGATCAAAGAAACAAGGACGACCCCTGAGTGTATATCCGAGTGGGTTGATGCACACACGGAATAATTCTGAGTGGAAAGATCAAGATTAATGAATGTGTCCGATTGAATTACTCTTGAGCCATGTATCCGACCAAAATTTCTCTGTGATTCAATCCCAGTGATATGATTCTGAGTGAAACTTACTTCACGCTTGAATCAATTTAAAGTCAAAGAAAGAATGGTTTTGACTTGCCGGCCAAGCATATATCCGGGTAAAACATTTTGAAGAACCGATTGAATCAATTTTTAAACAAAGCACTTCTAAATGGAATAATTCTGAGTGAATCCTTCAAGCAGTGAAGTTTTGAGTGTCACTTATGAAGAAATTCTGAGTGAATGTTTCAAGCAGAGACAAGATCCGAGCAAAACACCTCCGATTGAAGTAATTCCGAGTGAATGCTTCAAACAGAAACAAGATCTGAGCAAAATACTTCTGATTGAAACAATTCCGAGTCACTCACTCTTCAATCAGCACTGAGTGAAGCCTCTTCAGTCAGCACCGAGCCAATTTTCACCCATTTCCGAGCCACCTTTAAATCAATTCCGAGCCACTTTTCACCCAATTCTGAGCCATCTTTTCAGCCATTTCCGAGTCACCTTTCAACCATTTCCGAGCCATCTCCTCAGTCAATTCCGAGGCTCTTCAGTCAGTTCCAGGTCACTTTCACTCGGTTCTGATTGTGTGTTCCAATCAGAACTGCTTTGCTCATCCATAAATCAGAGCAACAACACCAACTCTTCAGTCAGCACCTCAACGCCGACTAGAAAAGAAACACCGAGCAAGCTTTCACTCGTTCAACACTTTTCCACTCAGATTATTTCCCACTATGGCAGTATACCGACTGGGGCGCTAAACCGAGTCAGAAGAGAAATGCCAACTCCATATTTCCACCATGCTGACTTGGATTCCCACTGCCTAAGTGGATCTGTGAATCCTGGGAGTGGCAGATGGTGGGGGGCCCGGAAGTGGAGAAATTAAAAATTCTCCACCAGCCGCTGTCCCCAACTCTCTATTAGTGGCCAGGCTGCCTCCACTTTGAGTGGAAGGCTGTGCTGTCTAAGCACTCGGCCCATATCCTAAAGCCTCTATAAATGCCTCAGCTGAAGAGGCACAGGGAGGCTGGAACGGGAAAGGGGGAACCTCTGGCAAAAATTCACTTGGGAATCTTAAGCCTGAAGAACCCATCCCCAACACACTTATCTTTTCTTGGAAACAAAAGCATCAGTATTGTTCAGTCTTCTGCCAAGACAATCTAGCTGCACTGATCCAAAACTATACTCCCCACACCGTCCAGGCCTACACCAACTCCATACTGTCCCAACACTTCCCAAATCACATACTATCCAGTCATCCTCCATAAAACCTCACCGTCCCTCTTCTCTAACACCGTACAGCCTTTTCGAGTCCATACCGTCCTTCTCCTCAACTCCAACACTGTCTTCCCCTTCACCACACCGTCCCTCTTCCTCCCTCCACTGTCCCTCTCCTCTTAACCCAGTACAGCCCTCTCTCCTTTCATACCAACCGTCCTCAAATCCTCACCCCACAGTCTGTACAGCCCCTCACTCTCCCTTCTCCACACCGTTCCTCCTTCCCTCACCCACACCGTTCTTCCCTCTCCGTACAGCCTAGTGCATTCATCCTCTCAACACCATCCACCCTCAAAATCTGAGTCTACACCGTCCTTCTCCTCTAAACCTCAACACCGTACAGCCCAGTCCCTTCATCCTCTCAAACAACACCAAGCAGTACCTCTCAAATCCTCACAACACCGCCCCTGCGCCAAGCCTTCACACCGCCTCAGCACACTCACCCACACCCTCTTAGAAAGGGGAACTCTCTGGCATGTTTCCTTTCCTTACTCGGTTTTCCTCGTCCTCATTGGGTTTTCCTTTTCTTCACTCAGTTTTCCTCGTCCTCACTCGGTTTTTCCTTTTTCTCACTCGGTTTTCCTTTTTCTCACTCGGTTTTCCTCATCCTCACTCGATTTTCCTTTTTCTCACTCGGTTTTCTCTTCTCCCACTCGGTTTTCACTCATTTTTTCCCTCTCTTTTCCGAGCTTACTATTTCTCTTTCTCTCTTGTAGCTTTTGCTACCCCCTCTTTTCTGTCTTCTTTTTTTGTCCTTTACTTTTGAGTTTACTTAAAAAGAAGAAAATTTCGTTCATCCATTTCCTAAAAAAAAAACATTCAAAGAACTACGTAACCCTGATTTCTTAGTCATCCAAGAATACGTAGGAGTAAGACTTTAAATCCTGTCGGGCCCACCTTTTCCATTTTATTGCTATTTTCATTTTCTTTATTTTTTCCTTTGCAACTCCCTTTCTATCCACTTCCATGAAAATTAATTTAAACGTGACGTCTTATTGATTTTCCCCTATCTTTGGTAGGTCATCACCATAAGGAACGGAATACTTGGGACGAGATGTCCCGCTTATCCCCTTCCTGTTTCTAACCCCGTATCTTAATTAAAATTCCGTGAAAATTAATTTAGACATGACGTCTTGTTGATTTTCCCCTATCTTTGGTAGGCCATCACCACAAGGAACGGGATACTTGGGACGAGACGTCCCGTTTATCCCCTTCCCGTTTCTAACCTCGTGTTTTGATTAAAGGATGACTAATTTAGACGCGACGTCTTGTTAGCGTCCTTCCCTTTTCCTGTTTTATACCAAAGCCAAGGTTAATTTGGACGCGACGTCCTGTTGACCTACACTTCATGTCTGTTCAGTTTGTTCTTTCTGTTTTTTACACAAAATACAACAATAAAAGGGGAGACATATAATATCTTTTGTAAGGCTATTTATGTTGCGCATTTTCAATCTTGGTACTATTTCTGACAGGCGATGTAGGGTGCTAATACCTTCCCTACTCGTAACCGACTCCCAAACTTGAATCTCATTTTTTAAACCAGTGCTTCACTGAACTTAGTTTTTTTCCAATGCTTTTCCTATGGATAAAAACGTTGGTGGCGACTCCCTGTTTTCTTTGTTCATTTTATTTCGAGAGGGTCGGCTGTGCAGTCGTGATCCAGGTCGCGACAGGCGTCGCTCAGGCGAGACGCCCCTGCACTGGGTATATGCATACTGGATAATTCTCGCTCGAGCGGGCTCACCTTCGCTCGAGTAAAAGCTATGCTGAATTGTCTCTGGACGTGTTTCGCTTAGGCGAACCAATATATCGCCCAAGCGAGATTGCCGATGCATCAAGTATTAGCTACTGGAGGAAATTCGCTTGGGCGAGTAAGGTCTCACCCAAGCGAGAGCGAGGTATTTAGCTGCTAGACTATTTTCACTTAAGCGAATGGCCAGTGTTTTGGGAGGCTCGCTCAAGCGCTCAAGCGTGTTTTCTTGGCTCGCCCAAGCGTACCACGCGGACTCGCTTAAGCGAGAGTGGCACTCGCTTAAGCGAATGGTGCCCTGATTCTCCAAATTAGATTTTTTTGATTATTTTCCTTTCCATTTACATTAAATCTTCTTCTTGTATCATCCTAAAATACTTTAGACATATTATGGAGTCATTAAACCTCATGATGTTTAACCACCTTAGATCCAATCATATAGCATCAATTTAAATAATTCTTTTTGCTATTTTTAATTGAGGACTTCTTATTAATCATTTTTAACTTACCTTCTCATATCTCCATATATGAGATAGGTCTTTCATAGATCCAGGGTGACGAATTAAAGCTTCAACACTTTATGCCCTTATTAATTAACGATATTAAAATCATAGAAAATTTACCCCTATTTTTGGGGTGTTTCAACCTGGTATTAGAGCTTTGTTTGTTCCCGATTGTTGTGATTGATTAATCTTATTAGAACATGACATGCATTTGGTGAATGATTGTCATTGTTGTCTGACTTGTATGGATTGATTGTGGATAAAATTTGATTTTATAAGCCCGGCCAAGCTTTCTTCACACTATTCTTCCTCAATGATGAATTCTTATGATTATGTGAATGCATGTAACATCATAATATGATGATATGCTTTTTATGAGCTTTAATATGGATTGGTCAATGTTGGACTCCATGATGTAACATCCCGAATTTTATAAAAATGAATAAACATGTGGAATAAATATTGAATAAATATAAATGGACTAATAAGTGTCCGAAAATATTGGAATGATTAAATTGGGATTTATTAGGGATATTTATGATTTATTGAGCTTATATGAGATAAAATTATACCCGATTAGGATATGGGTGTCGGACCAAGTATCTCCGATTAAGATGCCATTGGTCAGGGCTATTAAGAATATTATTGGGAATCCGAATCTATATTCGGAATAATTTTTAGATAATGTATTGAGCCCGAACTGAGAACCTGTTTGTTATAAAACGGTGAGATTTTAATGTAAAGCTAAATATTAAAACATAAACCCTTCTCCCTCTCTTATGCTTCACGCTACTTCTTCTCCTCCCCCTTATTCTTTTTTCGTCATCTCTTCTTCTCCTCTTCTCCTTCTTCCTCTTCTATTTACCAAACATCCAAATGTGGTGTGCCCTTCCTCTTTCTCCCATTTTGGTTGCTTCGAGCTTGAAGGAGACAACAATGGTGGTATGGAGCTCTACTTCTCCCACTCTATTTTCGTGCTCTCTCCCTCCCTCTTTTGGAAACTCATGGCCAACTCTTGGGTGAGGTAAGTTCCTCATCATTCTCTATAAGTTTATGCCCTAGATTTTGGGTTCTTGGTATTTGGGGGAGTATTTATTGCATATGGGTTATTGCGAGAGCATTAATGTGGAAACCCTAAGGTGGGGTGGCTTAAATGTCAGCCTTTAAGAGCATTTGATAGGGTACCTAAAATTTATGTTGGAAGGTGATGAGAAATAAATGGGTATAAATGAGTGTTGTTGGGTTTTAGTGAAACCCTAACTCTAATAAATTAGGAAAAGTGTGAAATATGAATAGAATGTAGGTTTAATGATATTGGAGAATGATATTAATGAAGAAAGATGGCCATTTATGGTGATTAATGAGCATTGGTAATAGTTGTTGGGTTTTGATGGGAACCCTAGCCCTAAGAATTTGGGTAAATGGATATAATATAGCTTGAAAGGTTGAATTGAATGTAATGGATGATATTTAATATGTGTTGTTAATCATAATGATGAATAATGATGAACATTGGAGATAACCCTTAATGGTAGAATTAATGGAATATACATATTGGTTGGTAAATTGATAGGCCATGATTTGTGTCATTAGAGTTTTATAACTAAGAATGGTTTAAGAGACAAGGGTAACTTGTGTGGAACTCTAAGTGATAATGATGATTGTTGATGGATTGATATGATTTGGGATTACGTTATATAATGGAGGAAATGATGATGATGTTAGGTTTAGTTAGTCTTTAAGATCTAGAGGATCTTGGCATTGGGAAAGGAATTCCCGAAGCCTAATACAATTGCATAAGTTGATATTTAGCAAGTCCAGGACTTGAGGTTGAGCTTTATGATAAGCTAACAAATGTTTAGAGTTATGATGATTATTGATTATGTGTATGCATATGTATGGTATGTAGATCGTATTTCGGGTGATGCGATGGAGCATTCAGAGCATTGGAATCGTTTCAGCTCTTCCCTCAAGGTAGGAGAGGAGTTAACATTCAAATTGCATGAGTAAATTGAGAGTGATTTGATGTATGTGTTAAATACTCATGCCTGCCTTGCCATATAGTTAGTGTGATGTTTGGAATGGCAAGTTGATGATTATTGCAGATAATGTATGAGAATAAGTCTGTTAAAGATGATAAGTATGATTTTAATTGAATAATAAGTTTGGAATGAAAATTTGTAAGTATGAATGTGTGAACAGGTTGTATATGCCTTTTATGATGTGTATGAAACATTGGATATGTCCAGATTTTGCTTATGATGAGATTTCATATGATGGACTATGTAAATTTTCGTTTTCTGCCTAAGTTCTGGTATTCTCGCTCAAGCAAGATGGATTCTTGCTCAAGCGAGAATCCCCTGTCTCGGTATTATGGCCACTAGGCCAATTTCACCCAGACGAGCGAGTGTTCCGCTCGAGTACGTTGAGTGTGATGTGATCAGGTGAGATTCTGGATGAATCTCGCTCAAGCGGGTGTGGCCGCCCTTGAGCGAATGAAAGAGGAGTCGGTTTGGAGTAATTTCACCCGAGTAAAAGACTGAGTGCTAGGAAGCCTCACTCGAGTGAAAGAGATGAGTCGGTTTTGGAATGATTTACCGAGTGAAAGATCGATCAAGAGATGAGTCAGTTTTGGAATGATTTACCGAGTGAAAGACCGATCAAGAGATGAGTCAGTTTTGGAATGATTTACCGAGTGAAAGACCAATCAGGAGATGAGTCAGTTTGGAATAATTTACTGAGTGAAAGACCGAGCGAGAGATGAGTCGGTCCTGGAATAATTTAGATGAGTGAAAGACTGAACGAGAGAGGAATCGGTTCTGGAATAAGTTCACCGAGTGAAAAACCAAGTGTTGGGAAGCCTCGCCGAGTGAGCGAGTGTGGAAGGGAAGGATGGCCTCGGGCCAGATTTCGCTTAAGCGAGTTGGTGCCTCGCTCAAGCGAGTGTTAGTGGGATTCGTTACTGGACAATTCTTGCCCGAGCGAGTGTTTAATTGAAGGGAGCCTCGCTCGAGCGAATGCTTGAGGAAATAGATACTGGCGTGATTACGCCCGAGCGAGATAGACTCGCTTAAGCGAAACTGAGGTCTGATGTTTAAAACCTTTTCGCTCAGGAAAACTTGGGGGCGTTTAAGTGAACTACCCTCATCTTCGCTTGAGCGAGATACCCAAAACTTGGGATTTCGTTAATTCCCTCAATAATTGATGCTAAGCCCTATTCCCTTATATTATAGGATATCTATGGAGATGTATATATGGTATTTATTGATGATACGCTACCATGGGGAAATAAAATAAATTGATGAATTCGGAATGAATTACTAGTGACGTTTTCACCACTAAGAGTGGGATATGAGGGAATAATGAAGAGGCTAAAAGTTACACTTTAGGACCATGGTGATAAATAATGAGAGGAAAGCCCACTAAATGAATGTGTGGTAACATTGACGAATATTACCTAATGATAATGTGGTTGAATACAAGTGTTGACTTGCCACACGATATGAAATAGATATATGTGATGTGTTGAGATGTATATTTTAGAACATGATTGTGTTGGGCATAAGTGTGATTGCCATATGTGGAATGATGAATATGCCTCGAATAATTCTATGTGGTGATTAATATTATGATGTTTGTTATGCCTTTTGATATCCATGTGTGGATTGTTATGAATGATGTTTGTGGCCATTGAGATGCCAATTATATGAATGATGTGCCTTGAGGGGCTTGTAAATGATTACAAATAATTATTAAAATGCTAAATTAATTATATCCCTAATTGAGAGGGAGAGATATCCTTACAAGGTTGTTGGGCATATGCATTATTGCATTTTGCATTCATGGCATGGCATAGCATTGATACTTTATGGTTGCGATCACAGTGATAAAAGATCCTGCGGGATTCTATGAAGGGAGTACCCCTTGCGAGGCGGGAAACCAACGTGATGATGATATGATATTGTGCCGGTGAATGCGATCACCTGGTTGTGGAATGTGAAAGGCCCTGCGGGGACCATTGTATGATGATGAGCCAGTGGTTACGATCACTTGGTATTTGATATGATAAAGGGCTTACGAGCACCTATGATGCCCATGGTTGTGATCATGAGGCGGGAGTACACCTTGCGAGGTGGGAAACCTATGAGAATTATTGAACGTGGTTACAATCACGAGAAGCACCTTGTGAGGCTGCTATAGGGAGTACCCCTTGCGAGGCGGGAAACCAATGATTATGAATGATTGATTATGGTGGTTGCGATCACCCTTGGTATGAAATCGGATCCGTTGCATATGCATTAAACCGTTGACATGTGCATTAGCCATAAGAGCATGTAATTTGAGATGGGATGACCACGAGTGATGAGAAACCCCTTGCGAGGAGAAAATAAGATAAAAATTTAATAAGATGATGATAATGATTTATGAATGCCCTTGTTGATAAGTGGCAAAGTGATTGTGTATGTGCTTGTGCTTGTCTATGATATGGATTGCGATTCATGAGGCTTGTATGCCTATTATAGTAATGAGATGATGAATGAATGTTAATTTAATGATTTTATAGCAAAGCACACATGACGTCTGTATGCATATACACATGATCACAATATATATATTATTCGTCATTTTGAATGTATAACTCACTCTCCCATGTGGTCTCCTTTTTAGTATTATGATGCAGGTTGCCATGGGATGAGTTTGGATTTTAATTTGAAGCTTTGGTGAAGGTAAATAGTGGTAATGGAAGTGCCTTGGCCGGCATCGTTTATAGGTTTTTATGTAATGAACGAATTATGGATGGTGAATATATATGTAGAATGTAAGAGATGATTTGATGTGTATTAGAAGGATTGAAATTGAATGATGTTTATTGATGATTGAGATAGTCGGGAGAATATCCCCGGATGTATATGTATACATATATATATAATTATGTCTTAGGCAATACATGTGTATATTGTGAGTGAATTAGACGCGCTTGTTTTATTAGGCTTATGTCGGGTTTTTACATGCTTTGCCGAGCCTTTTCTCATATCGTCATATATGGGACTAGGCGTTTTCCCGGTATACACATTCTTCTTCCACTGTATACTCTATTATTTTGTATACCGTTATGGGCATTTGATTTATCGATCCAACTTTAATCTATTAAATTGTACGCTTCGGTTTTTTGTGGTTCGGGTTTCGGTGTGACACCGGTATGATCTTGGAACATGAAAAATTTACTCCCATTTTATTAATCTTTATGTTGATCACATCAGGATCTGAGTCCAAAAAACCGGGGTGTTACATCGGTGGTATCAGAGCGTTGGTTGCTCTGAATTAGATTTATTAATTAATACCAGAGCATGGTTGCTCTGTGAGGAATTGATATTATGGATGATTGGAGCATGATTGCTCAATGGTGAGATATTTATGGTGATCTTGGGAGTGAGATGCTCATTATTGGAATATGGTTGTTTTGTATAGAATAAGAGTGATAATTATCTAGAGGATAATGATATATTGAAGTATTGAATACCCTATGTGGACTTGTGAATGACTAGTTGTCTAAGGATTATGGATTGATTATAAGGACATTATTGCTTATTGAGGAATTATTGTGGATCATTAGAATTGAGTTGGGATTGATGCTCAATGAGGACTTTTTATGAGATTGTGATTCATAAGATGTGGTTGGTGTCTTTGGGAGTATACCCTTTATCATTGAGGATGTATGATGCATTTGTGGAGCCTAGTTGCTCATATTATAATCATGAATGAAGTATGAGATTGAATATGAGTGAATGAATTTCCTCAATATATGATTGATGTATTTATTTATGTAAGTCCGGCCAAGTTCCTTACCCTATTACCTTCAAATGACGAATACATTATTATTGTGCATTGATGTTGATATATGAAATGCAAATTGATTTGATGATGGATCCATGATTAAATGTTAATCATGGAAATAAAATATTGGAATTGATGAATATAAGATATGAAAGGTGAGTTGATGAATAAGAAATATGAGATATGAATTGATATGATGATGATTTTATGCCATGTGTTAATCATGGATAGAGAATACTGAGAAATGAATTGACATGGTGGTAGACCATGGATTATGAAACCTTAAAGTATGTAATGAAATCAAATTGTTGGTTAGGCCTCTTGTATGATTCATACTTGTGGCTCTTAGCCGAGGCATGCTTGTTGAACGAAATGGAACTCATATGTTTGAGTTGATTGAATGAATAATATTGAGAGAATTCCCTAGTATGGGTATGTTTGAATTCAAATGATTGGTTGTGCCATTTGTGAGGGATGAATTTTATATCCTTTGGCACAAGAACCCTATATGTTATATGTATAAGTGATTGTTGTGTCTCCCTAGATTGGGACATAGATATGTGACAAGGTTATGAATGTAAAACTATATTGGCGCATGATCAAGGTTATGTCTCAGTTTTTGTGTGTGAAAACCGAGTGAATAATTGATTTGATTTTGACCCACTAGGTGTGATGACCTAGATTGACTTGGTATGATCTTACATGATCAAACTTTGTGGATGATTGGTTTAATTGACCCTATGGTGGTCTAGGCTCTATGTTGTTTTTATGAGCCATATCTAACGATGTTGTGTGGTATGTGAAAATTCCACATTGGGTACTACCTAACCCTTAGACCTTCTAAGTTTAGTGATTGATCGAAATTTTGTGAATAGCTGAGCCATAATGAAATTAATGGTGAAACACGTTGTTGAAGCTAGAGCTGATATGTGATGAAATACGAATGATGAATATAGCCCCTGATGATTGATAAATAACAATGTTGAATTTGGGGTATGATTGGTATTGGTTATGGTGTACATGATTCTATGGTATGACTTTGGGCCAAATTGTATACCTTTGATGTTGTGATCGTGACAATAGCTATGGATTATGATATGATTTAGAGATGACATGTGTGAATGTGAGTTGGTGAATAGATATTTGACCATGTCATTACCCCTTTATTTTATTTGAAGGGTGCTATATTGATGATGGAAAACACATAGTGATGTTGTACTATATGAGATGTAGGTCTAATTCATGGACTTTGGATGTGATCTAAGAGGAGAATCCCTAATGTGAAAAGCTTATTATATGATTAAGTAGCCTACTTGATAAGAGTTTGATGAATCTTTTAAGGCCTGAATTTATTTATAGCCAACAAATATGTAAGTGAGACAAGAATTTTAGGCTATTTGACCATGGTATTAGATGGATGAAGCCCAAGGATAGGGTATTTACTCTGTGATGATTGAAAATTTATGGTTGGTACACTAATTTATTACGGTGTTGTTTAATATTTGATGATTGATATGGCATGATTTATGCCAAATTAATTATAAAATGACGTTGAAAAATGAATATGTTAGTTGTGGACTGGTGAGGATTGTCACCAAGTCTTATGTGGACTGGTATCGTTTAAATAAGTGTGACCGATGTGACCATGGAAATACGAAGTACTGGTCCCGATATGGCCATACATGCCATAGGCACTGTGGCAACATGCACATATGCACCGACTTTATGTGTTTGTGGTAACCACTACAGGATTGGGACGCCTTCCTCTACGTCGGATGCAGGAACACATAGGTCGGGCAGGTGTAGGGATTGTAACTGCTTATGGTGAATGTATTGAGCCTATCTGGTCATATTGAGTAAGAACATATGAGCTCTATTGGGTGAGTTGTGATCGATGATATATAACACCCTTGATGTGGAAATTTTATGTTAAAAATGATGAAGTGATGATGAACATGTCTTGATGGACTTTGGGAAGTCCAATGTTATTTTATGGTGTCGTTGAACCTTGTTGATGTGTGGCCTGACGTATGGCCTTTTGATATGTATGTCAATGCTGAATTTCGAGGCCTAAATTCTTTTTAGGTGGGGTGGATTGTAACATCCCGAATTTTATAAAAATGAATAAACATGTGGAATAAATATTGAATAAATATAAATAGACTAATGAGTGTCCCAAAATATTGGAATGATTAAATTGGGATTTATTAGGGATATTTATGATTTATTGAGCTTATGTGAGATAAAATTATACCCGATTAGGATATGGGTATCGGACCAAGTATCTCCGATTGAGATGCCATTGGTCATGGCTATTAAGAATATTATTGGGAATCTGAATCTATATTCGGAATAATTTTTAGATAATGTATTGAGCCCGAACTGAGAACCTGTTTGTTATAAACCGGTGAGATTTTAATACAAAGCCAAATATTAAAACATAAACCCTTCTCCCTCTCTTATGCTTCACGCTACTTCTTCTCCTCCCCCTTATTCTCTTTTCGTCATCTCTTCTTCTCCTCTTCTCCTTCTTCTTCTTCCATTCTCCAAAAATCCAAATGTGGTGTGCCCTTCCTCTTTCTCCCATTTTGGTTGCTTCGAGCTTGAAGTAGACAATAATGGTGGTATGGAGCTCTCCTTCTCCCACTTTATTTTTGTGCTCTCTCCCTCCCTCTTTTGGAAACTCATGGCCAACTCTTGGGTGAGGTAAGTTCCTCATCATTCTCTATGAGTTTATGCCCTAGATTTTGGGTTCTTGGTATTTAGGGGAGTATTTATTGCATATGGGTTGTTGGGAGAACATTAATGTGGAAACCCTAAGGTGGGGTAGCTTAAATGTGAGCCTTTAAGAGCATTTGATAGGGTACCTAAAATTTATGTTGGAAGGTGATGAGAAATAAATGGGTATAAATGAGTGTTGTTGGGTTTTAGTGAAACCCTAACTCTAATAAATTGGGGAAAGTGTGAAATGTGAATAGAATGTAGGTTTAATGATATTGGAGAATGATATTAATGAAGAAAGATGGCCATTTATGGTGATTAATAAGCATTGGTAATAGTTGTTTGGTTTTGATGGGAACCCTAGCCCTAAGAATTTGGGGAAATGGATATAATATAGCTTGAAAGGTTGAATTGAATGTAATGGGTGATATTTAATATGTGTGTTGTTAATCATAATGATGAATAATGGTGAACATTGGAGATAACCCTTAATGGTAGAATTAATGGAATATACATATTGGTTGGTAAATTGATAGGCCATGATTTGTGTCATTAGAGTTTTATAACTAAGGATGGTTTAAGAGACAAGGGTAACTTGTGTGGAACTCTAAGTGATAATGATGATTGTTGATGGATTGATGTGATTTAGGATTACGTTATATAATGGAGGAAATGATGATGATGTTTGGTTTAGTTAGTCTTTAAGATCTAGAGGATCTTGGCATTGGGAAAGGAATTCCTGAAGCCTAACACAGTTGCATAAGTTGATATTTAGCAAGTCTAGGACTTGAGGTTGAGCCTTATGATAAGCTAATAAATGTTTAGAGTTATGATGGTTATTGATTATGTGTATGCATATGTATGGTATGTAGATCGTATTCCGGGTGATGCGATGGAGCATTTGGAGCATTGAATCGTTTCGGCTCTTCCCTCGAGGTAGGAGAGGAGTTAACATTCAAATTGCATGAGTAAATTGAGAGTGATTTGATGTATGTGTTAAATACTCATGCCTGCCTTGCCATATAGTTACTGAGATGTTTGGAATGGCAAGTTGATGATTATTGCGGATAATGTATGAGAATATGTCTGTTAAAAATAATAAGTATGATTTTAATGTGAATAATAAGTTTGGAATGAAAATTTTTAGGCATGAATGTGTGAACAGGTTGTATATGCCTTTTATGATGTGTATGAAACATTGGATATGTCCAGATTTGGCTTATGATGAGATTTCATATGATGGATTGTGTAAAATTTCGTTTTCTTCCTAAGTTTTGGTATTCTCGCTCAAGCGAGATGGATTCTCGCTCAAGCGAGAATCCCCTGTCTCGGTATTATGGCCACTGGGCCAATTTCGCCTAGGTGAGCGAGTATTCTGCTCAAGCGCGTTGAGTGTGATGTGATCAGGTGAGATTCTGGATGAATCTCGCTCAAGCGGGCGTGGCCGCGCTTGAGTGAACGAAAGAGGAGTCAGTTTGGAGTAATTTCACCCGAGTAAAAGACTGAGTGCTAGGAAGCCTCACTCGAGTGAAAGAGATGAGTCGGTTTTGGAATGATTTGCCGAGTGAAAGACCGATTAAGAGATGAGTCGGTTTTGGAATGATTTGTCGAATGAAAGACCGATCAAGAGATGAGTCGATTTTGGAATGATTTGCTAAGTGAAAGACCGATCAAGAGATGAGTCGGTTTTGGAATGATTTGCCGAGTGAAAGACTGATCAAGAGAGGAGTCGGTTTTGGAATGATTTACCGAGTGAAAGACCGATCAAGAGATGAGTCGGTTTGGAATAATTTACCGAGTGAAAGACCGAGCGAGAGATGAGTCAGTCCTGGAATAATTTAGATGAGTGAAAGACCGAACGTTAGAGGAATCGGTTCTAGAATAAGTTCACCGTGAAAAACCGAGTGTTGGGAAGCCTCGCCGAGTGAGTGAGTGTGGAAGGGAAGGATGGCCTCGGGTCGGATTTTGCTTAAGCGAGTGGATGCCTCGCTCAAGTGAGTGTTAGTGGGATTCATTACTGGATAATTCTCGCCCGAGCGAGTGGCTAGTTGAAGGGAGCCTCGCTCGAGCGAATGATTGAGGAAATAGATACTGGCGTGATTATGCCCGAGCGAGATAAACTCGCTCAAGCAAGACTGAGGTCTGATGCTTAAAACCTTTTCACTCAGGAAAACTTGGGGGCGCTTAAATGAACTACCCTCATCTCGCTCAAGCGAAGGTGAATCTCGCTTGAGCGAGATACCCAAAACTTAGGATTTCGTTAATTCCCTCAATAATTGATGCTAAGCCCCATTCCCTTATATTATGGGATATCTATGGAGATGTATATGTGGTATTTATTGATGATATGCTACCATGGGGAAATAAAATAAATTGATAAATTCGGAATGAATTATTTGTGATGTTTTCACCACTAAGAGTGGGATATGAGGGAATGATGAAAAGGCTATAAGTTACACTTTAGGACCACGGTGATAAATAATGAGAGGAAAGCCCACTAAATGAATGTGTGGTAACATTGATGAATATTACCTAATGATGTAAACATAATGTGGTTGAATACAAGTGTTGACTTGCCACACGATATGAAATAGATATATATGATATGTTGGGATGTATATTCTAGAACATGATTGTGTTGGGCATAAGTGTGATTGCCATATTTAGAATGATGAATATGCCTCGAATAATTCTATGTGTGGATTAATATTATGATGTTTGCTATGCCTTTTGATATCCATGTGTGGATTGTTATGAATGATGTTTGTGGCCATTGAGATGCCAATTATATGAATGATGTGCCTTGAGGGGCTTGTAAATGATTACAAATAATTATTAAAATGCCAAATTAATTATATCCCTAATTGAGAGGGAAAGATATCCTTGCAAAGTTGTTGGGCATATGCATTATTGCATTTTGCATTTATGGCATGGCATAGCATTGATACTTTGTGGTTGTGATCATAGTGATGAAAGATCCTGCGGGATTCTATGAAGGGTGTACCCTTTGTGAGGCGGGAAACCAACGTGATGATGATATGATATTGTGCCGGTGGTTGTGATCACCTGGTTGTGGACTATGAAAGGCCCTGCGGGGACCATTGTATGATGATGAGCCAGTGGTTATGATCACTTGGTATTTGATATGATAAAGGGCTTGCGAGCACCTATGATGCCCATGGTTGCGATCATGAGGTGGGAGTACCCCTTGCGAGGCGGGAAACCTATGAGAATTGTTGAACGTGGTTGCGATCACGAGAAGCACCTTGCGAGGCTGCTATAGGGAGTACCCCTTGCGAGGCGAGAAACCAATGATTATGAATGATTAATTATGGTGGTTGCGATCACCGTTGGTATGAAATCGGATCCGTTGCATATGCATTAAACCGTTGACATGTGCATTAGCCATAAGAGCATGGCATTTGAGATGGGATGACCACGAGTGATGAGAAACCCCTTGCGAGGAGGAAATAAGATAAAAATTTAATAACATGATGATAATGATTTATGAATGCCCTTGTTGATAAGTGGCAAAGTGATTGTGTATGTGATTGTGTATGTGCTTGTGCTTGTCTATGATATGAATTATGATTCATGAGGCTTGTATGCCTATTATAGTAATGAGATGATGAATGAATGTTAATTTAATGATTTTATAGCAAAGCACACATGACGTCTGTATGCATATACACGTGATCACAATATATATATTATTGTCATTTTGAATGTATAACTCACTCTCCCATGTGGTCTTCTTTTTAGTATTGTGATGTAGGTTGCCATGGGATGAGTTTGGATTTTAAATTGAAGCTTTGGTGAAGGTAAATAGTGGTAATGGAAGTGCCTTGGCCGGCATCATTTATGGGTTCTTATGTAATGAATAAATTGTGGATGGTGAATATATATGTAGAATGTAAGAGATGATTTGATGTGTATTAGAAGGATTGAAATTGAATGATGTTCATTGATGATTGAGATAGTCGGGAGAATATCCCCGGATGTATATGTATACATATATATATATAATTATGTCTTAGGCAATGCATGTGTATATTGTGAGTGAATTAGACGGGCTTGTTTTATTAGGCTTATGTCGGGTTTTTGCATGCTTTGCCGAGCCTTTTCTCATATCGTCATATATGGGACTAGGCGTTTGCCCAGTATACACATTCTTCTTCCGCTGTATACTCTATTATTTGGTATACCGTTATGGGCATTTTATTTATCGATCCAGCTTTAATCTATTAAATTGTACGCTTCGGTTTTCTATGGTTCAGGTTTCAGTGTGACACCGGTATGATCTTGGAACACGAAAAATTTACTCCCATTTTATTAATCTTTATGTTGATCACATCGGGATCTGAGTCCGAAAAACCGGGGTGTTACACATGACGGGGGGCTATAACTTAATTATATGATGAATTATTATAGCATGAGACTATAGAGATGTCTATGAGGTAGTTTACTGTTGTTAGTTGAATTTACTGTTATGATTATAGATATTATGATGGCTCGTCGTCGTCAAGATAACGATGATGCTATAGCTAGAGCTTTGAATCGCTTTGCGAACCTCCTTGAGTCCCAAAACCATGATAGACAAGA
Source organism: Clitoria ternatea (assembly GCA_037962975.1). NCBI lineage: Eukaryota > Viridiplantae > Streptophyta > Magnoliopsida > Fabales > Fabaceae > Clitoria > Clitoria ternatea. Next base: position 63,738,636 of record CM075676.1, read on the forward strand.
GGCGGAAAGGCAAACTACTCTTGCTACTCAAGGTACTCAAGGCCTTGATATGTTTTTGAAGCGGAAACCCTCTGAATTTCATGGTGGATTTAGACCTGAGCAAGCTTATGTTTGGATCTGAGATGTTGAGTGGATCTTTGACAGTTTTGAATACACTGAGCTCCAAAAAGTGGAATATGTTGTTTTTATGTTGAGAGATGAAGCTGAGACTTGGTGGAGACTCACCAAGAGTAGGATGATTGCTGCAGTTATTCCCTTAACTTGGGAAAACTTTAAGCTGGAACTCATGAGAAAATATATACCTGAGAGATATAAGAGTAAGAAGGAGCTTGATTTCATGGAACTTAAGTAAGGCACAATGACGGTGGAAGAGTACGCCTCCAAATTCGAAGAACTCTTTGAATTCTACCCTCCTTATCAGCAAGAGGGAACTGAAGCCACCAAGTGTATGAAGTTTGAGAACGGTCTACACCCTGATATTCAAAGGGCCATGTGCCATCAAGAAATCTGAAAGCTTCACGGTACTTGTGAATAAGTGTCGCATCTATGAGGAACATGCTCCACCTTATCATTCCAAATTTGACTCTATGTTGAAGGGTTAATCTTCTGGTTTCAAGAAGCAAGGGAATTTCAGAAAGGGACATTTTCAGAGGGGTGCTTATTCTAGTTTCCAAGCTAGAGGCGGTGGTCATGGTAACACCTTTGGCCAGGGCAATGCCAATGGCAATGGGCTGAAATGCTATAGGTATGGTGGTCCTCACTATGTTTGTGAGTGTGTGCACTATGATGACATAATGTGCTTTAATTGTGATCAGGTGGGACATATCCATCCTGCATGGCCTTTTCTCGAAAGACAAACTCCTATGCAAGCTAATACCCCTAACCGTGCTATTGCTCCCGCTCATGTGAACCGCAGAGGCCACAATGGTGGTCGGGGTCATGTTAATGGAAACAATAGTGGACGAAATGGTGGCCGTGGTGGCTATAATGGTGGAAGGCATGGTAATGGTCGTGGTAACGGTAATGGCGCTCATGAAGGAAATGAAAATGGTTGGAATCCTCAACCAAGTGCCAGAAGGGTGTTTGTTATGACCGGTGAGGAAGCAGCTCAAGTGAATAACTTAGTTGAAAGTAAGTGTGAAATACTCAAAAATTCCGTACATGTTATTTATGATTCGGGTGCGACTCATTCTTTTATATTTGAGGATTATGTACAGCGATTGAGATTATCGGTGTGTTTAATGAAAAATCTTCTTGTGGTTACCACCCTAATCGGTACTTGTCTCAGATGGTTAACCGGTGTGATAATGTTGATGTGCTCCTAGAAGGGAGAAAGTTTTTTATGTCTTTCATTTGCCTATATATGAAGGGATTGGAGATCATACTTGGTATGGATTGGCTCTTCGCTAATAAAGTTTTGGTTGACTATCAACAACGGACTATCATTTTCCCTTCTTCAGATGTGAAGAAATTCGATGTGTAAGGTATAACTCAACTTTTTGTATATTATTATCTCTTTCCGATGGGACAAATGGTCCCGATTCCCTTAATATCCCTGTGGTGTCAGAATTTTTAGATGTGTTTCCCGAGGAGGTACCTAGCTTGCCGCCCCCATGGGAGGTTGAATTTGCTATCAACCTTGTACCTAGTGTGGAACCGGTGTCTATCGCTCCTTATAGGATGTCTCTTATGGAGTTGGCTGAACTTAAGAAGCAAGTTAAGGAGCTACTTGAGAAGGAATTCGTTCGACCTTGTGTCTCACCCTAGGGGGCTGCTATCTTATTGGTTAAAAAGAAGGATAGAACCATACGGTTATGTGTTGATTACCGCCAATTGAATAAGATGACAATAAAGAACAGATATCCCTTGCCTCGTATCGATGATCTGTTGGATCAATTAAGAGGTGATGTGGTGTTTTCAAAGATTGATTTATGTTTTGGTTACCACCAAATTCGGGTGAAAACCGAAGACATCCTGAAAATTGCTTTTAGGATGCAATATGGCCATTATGAGTACGTTGTGATGCCATTCAGAGTGACTAATGCTCCAGCAGTGTTCATGAGTTACATGAACTGCATCTTTCATGATTACCTAGATCACTTTGTTGTGGTATTCATCAACGACATCTTAGTGTATTCAAAGAGCCGTGAGGAACACGAGGAATATTTAAAGCTTGTGTTGAACATTCTTAAAGAAAATTATTTATACGCTAAGCTCTCTAAATACGAATTCTGGTTGACAAGCGTCCAGTTTCTTGGACATGTGATATCCAAAGAAGGTGTTTCGGTGGATCCTTCCAAGGTTGAGGCCGTTATGGCATGGCCTAGACCTACATCGGTTACTAAAATCCGAAGCTTCCTTGGACTTGCTGGTTATTATCGAAGGTTCATTGGAGGTTTTTCTCGTCTTGCTAAACCTTTGACAAACTTGACAAGAAAAAACCAACCTTTTATGTGGACGGTCGAGTGTGAGAGATGTGTTGAGGAGTTAAAAATAAGGCTAACTTCTGCGCCTATCTTGGCATTGCCTGATTTACAAGAGGACTTTCCAGTATACTATGACGCTTCCAACCATGGTCATGAAGTTAATTACCAGACCCATGACTTGGAGTTTGCGGTGGTTGTATTCGCCTTGAAGATTTGACGTCATTATCTCTATGGTTCGAGGTTCGTGGTCTTTAGTGATCACAAAATCTTGAAATATCTCTTTGATCAAAAGGAATTGAATATGCGCTAAATGAGATGGATGGAATTCCTGAAGGACTATGATTTTGAATTGAAGTAGCATCTGGGAAAGGCTAATGTAGTTACAGATGCTCTTAATCGGAAGTTGGTAAGAACTTTTTTATAGATCATGCAAAGAAATAAAGTGTTCAAGGAAAGAGAATCAAGTTTGTATAATATGAACTCAATGGAATGTTTGTGCCAAGTTTAAACACAGTAATTGTAGTATAGTATAGATGTCGTTCCACTGAGGAGGTGTTGGTTTGAAGATCTTAGTTCTTAAATTGATTTTGACAAAAGATTTGTTTTGATTTTGTTGTGCAAAAGATTGAATACAAAATAAATAGCAAGTGTTGAATGAAAATAATGATAGTAAGATGTTTTGGTAGAAATCAGATTTGGAAAACTAGGATTGGTTTCATCACATCTCACCTTTCATAAGCTAAATAAATTTTCTTGTATGTAACTTGAATTGATAATTTCTACGTCACAATCAAAGTCATTTGTATCGATCCCTCGACTACAAAATTCATAAGAATAATTTCAAACCGCTGATCCCTCAGTCACTTTGAAACTATTCCAGCATTACTGATCGATTGTTTCGACGTTCATTGCGTTAGATGCCATCCCTGGTCAACTACTCACAATAAGTATTTCATTCAAATCTTCTCTTAAAAGTTACTTCCCAGTATACTTAAAAAGCTTAAAACAAGAAAATAGTGATCAAGTACATTCAGGCATTAATGGCAGAATGAAATACAGAAACTATCAAATCTCATTAACATATATAAAAACTTACAGCAGCATTACTTCAAGTTTGAATTGATTACAACCAATCCTAATAAAGGAAAATTAGTTACTCATGCTTTGCATTTTCACTTCTAGAAAGTTTGGAAATTAATACAGAAGGTAAAAGGAATAATGGAGAGGTTGGATTTTGCAGGAGATGCAGGGGATGATTAGTGATTTGGATACCCTATTTTCTGCTTGATTTATAGGGGTTATGCTTCAGCTTCCCTTGCCCACTTGCATAGAGCCCATTGAAGAACTAAGGTTTTGATATCAACAACATATATGCAAGACATGATTAACAACATGGATGCAAGACTTGGAGATTCAGTATAACATGTTAAGCACAAAAAGAGTCATGAAATCAATGAAATATTGTCATCATCAAAAAGGGGGAGAATGAAGACCATGAAGTATTTTGATAATGACAAGGCCAAAGACAAAGGATCAAGAACAAAGAAGAAAGTTCAAGCAAGACAAGACCAAAGATCATAGCACTTTAAAGTAAGATCTTTTCAGAAAATATGGCCATTAAAATGAGTTAAAAACACATTTTAATAATGTGTAATCGATTACGTTATTGGCGTAATCGATTACCAGATTACTAAGTTTTGCAATCAATTACATGATCATCAGAGCTTTAAAAAATAACATTTTAAACTGAAGTAATCGATTACCTATTTGTTGTAATCGATTACATGGTCAAACAGAGGTTTTAAAATGAAACGTTTAAAAGCAGTAATCGATTACCTATTTAGTGTAATCGATTACAGTAACAGTCTGATGGAAAAAATCATGTTGAAACATTATAACTTTTCACAAAATATTATTTTATCCAAGAGGTACCTTTCCAATTATTTTAATCAATAATTTCACACATCTTGAAGGAATTTCCTCTCCTATAAATAGGAGGGTATTTCATTTGCAAAATACCAACACCAAATACTTCCAATCTTTTCTTAAGAGCAGTAATGGCCATATTCTCTTAATAGAGTTATTACTCTTTCTTGTTCCTCAATTTGTTCATCATACTCTTGAAGAGAGTTTTCTTGTAGAGTTCTTTATCTCTAAAGTGAGATTGATACTTAGAGTGGTGTATCTCTGAGGGTGTTCTTCTTGGATGTGGTGTAGCATCCAAGGGTGATGTTCTTGGATGTGGTGGAGCATCCAAGGGTGATGTGCTTGGGTATGGTGTAGCATCCAATGCATTTGTGATCAGGGTGTGAGTCCCCATTGTGGTGTAATTAAGGGATTTGATTATAGTGAATTTCCTCAAGGGTGTCTTGAGAAGACTGGACGTAGGCGGTGGTTGGCCGAACCAGTATAAATCTCTGTTTGCACTTCTCTAACCCTTAAACTCTTTATCTTTTAAGCATTATTATTCAAATCACATATCATTGCATATTGAGTTTTTAGAGGAGAATTTTATTAGTGAAAAAGTTCCTAACTACTTAATTCACCCCCCTCTTGAGTTTCCTGGAGGCCACCTGGGTTAACAAGTGGTATCAAAGCTAGTATCTTGGAAAAGGTTTAACAACCTCAAGAAGATCCATGGCCTCTTTCAATCCCATCTTTCCTAAGGGAAACTCCATACATAGACCTCCTGTATTTAACGGAGTAGGATATCAATATTGGAAAACTCGTATGCAAATATTCATAGAAGCTACTGATATAGACATATGGGACTCCATTAAAATTGGTTCATTCATACCAACCAAAGTAGTTGGAGAAGTAACCATGATTAAACCAAGAAGTGAATGGACTGATGCGGATAAAACAAAAGTCCAATATAACCTAAAGGCCAAAAATATAATAACTTCTGCCTTGGGAATGGACGAGTACTTCAGAATATCCACATGCAAAACAACAAAAGAAATGTGGGATACTCTAGAAGTAACTCATGAAGGAACGAGTGAAGTGAAAAGGTCTAGAATAAACACCCTGACTAGGGAGTATGAGTTGTTTAGAGTGAACAACAATGAAAGCATACAAGACATGCAAAAGAGATTCACTCATATAATCAATCATCTTGCATGCTTAGGAAAAACCTTTTCAAATGAAGATTTGATTAATAAAGTATTAAGATGTTTGAATAGGGAATGGCAACCAAAAGTAACTACTATATCAGAATCAAAAGATTTGTCAAGCATGTCCCTTGCAACACTCTTTGGAAAATTACAAGAGCATGAACTCGAGCTTGAAAGATTGAATCAACATGAGGAAAGCAACAAAAAGAAGAAAAGTATTGCTCTAAAAGCATCATCATCAACCATTGAAGAAAGTGATAAAGAAGATGATGAAGAAGGTATAAATGATTATAATGACCTTAAATTATTTGTTAAACAATTTAACAGGTTTCTAAAGAAAAAGAAAGGGAAAAGGAAGCCAAACTTCAAGAATTCCTTCAAAAATGATGAATCTAACCAAGGTCCAAAATGCTTTGAATGCGGAAAATATGGACATATGAAAATGGAGTGTCCAACACTAAATAAGAAGTCTGACAAGCAAGAGAAAAAGTATCCCAAAAATAAAAGAAGAGCATATATTGCCTGGGATGAAAATGATCTAAGCTCGTCTGAATCAGACCATGAAGAAACAAATCTCTGCCTGATGGCAAATACTGAAGAGGTAATAGATTCAAACCGCACTTTTGATGAATTGCAAAATGCATTTGAAGATCTTCATAATGAGTATCAAAAGTTAGCTAAAAAAATTTTGAACATCAAAAGCACTAACCTGAGCTTAAAAGGAAACTTATCAAAACTCAATCAAGAACTAGGACAGGTTAAAATAGAAAAGGAAAACTTAGAAACTAAGTATAAGACTGAAACTACTAATAGTCATACATGCTCAACATGTCAAAAGCATATTCTAGAGATAAATGACTTAAAAAAAAATTAGCTAAATTTACTATGGGAAGAGACAACCTAGATATACTCCTTGGAAAACAAAAATGTCATTTTAAAGCAGAACTAGGATCTGATCCTTCCAAAAAGGAAAAGTTGCAGAAAAATTTCTTTATTTCACAAAAGACCTCAACTAGCCCATTTGTTAAATTCTCTCATTATGTGAGAAAAGGTCACAGTGCATCAACATGTCATATAAGGAACAAAGGTTATACTGAGACAAAAATGATTTGGGTTCCTAAGAATATATTATCCACGTCTAACCCACACGGACCCAAGAAAATTTGGGTACCAAGATCAAATGTTTATAATGGTGCAGGAATTATCATTGATGGGAGGCACTTAAGGATTAACTCTTACCCGCAAGAAAAGTCAACACATTTCTTGAAGCATCTATCAATCAACAAGTAACAAAGAGCAATATCAAAATAACGAGTGACATCAAACAACAAGGTGCATCACTCTCTGCTAAAACTTTACGTTCTTATATTCTTTTTGCCATTGACAAAGGGGGAGTAATATATGAGAAGCAAAATAAGAGAAAAATCAATCAAACCTTATCAACTAAACCAAAATTAAGGGGGAGAAAATCTTGTATCTTGCATGCTGTTTATTTTTCTTCTCAGGAAATGTTGTCAATATCAAAAAGGGGGAGAATGAAGAACTAAGGTTTTGATATCAACAACATATATGCAAGACATGATTAACAACATGGACGCAAGACTTGAAGATTCAGTATACCATGTCAAGCACAAAAAGAGTCATGAAATCAATGAAATATTGTCATCATCAAAAAGGGGGAGAATGAAGACCATGAAGTATTTTGATAATGACAACGCCAAAGACAAAAGATCAAGAACAAAGAAGAAAGTTCAAGCAAGACAAGACCAAAGATCATAGCACTTTAAAGTAAGATCTTTTCAGAAAATATGGCCATTAAAATGAGTTAAAAACACATTTTAATAATGTGTAATCGATTACCTTATTGGCGTAATCGATTACCAGATTACTAAGTTTTGTAATCAATTACATGATCATCAGAGCTTTAAAAAATAACATTTTAAACTGAAGTAATCGATTACCTATTTGTTGTAATCGATTACATGGTCAAACAGAGGTTTTAAAATGAAACGTTTAAAAGCAGTAATCAATTACCTATTTGGTGTAATCGATTACAGTAACAGTCTGATGGAAAAAATCATGTTGAAACATTATAACTTTTCACAAAATATTATTTTATCCAAGAGGTACCTTTCCAATTATTTTAATCAATAATTTCACACATCTTGAAGGAATTTCCTCTCCCATAAATAGGAGGGTATTTCATTTGCAAAATACCAACACCAAATACTTCCAATCTTTTCTTAAGAGCAGTAATGGCCATATTCTCTTAATAGAGTTATTACTCTTTCTTGTTCCTCAATTTGTTCATCATACTCTTGAAGAGAGTTTTCTTGTAGAGTTCTTTATCTCTAAAGTGAGATTGATACTCAAAATGGTGTATCTCTGAGGGTGTTCTTCTTGGATGTGGTGTAGCATCCAAGGGTGATGTTCTTGGATGTGGTGTAGCATCCAAGGGTGATGTGCTTGGGTGTGGTGTAGCATCCAATGCATTTGTGATTAGGGTGTAAGTCCCCATTGTGGTGTAATCAAGGGATTTGATTATAGTGAATTTCCTCAAGGGTGTCTTGAGAAGACTGGATGTAGGCAGTGGTTGGCCAAACCAGTATAAATCTCTGTTTGCACTTCTCTAACCCTTAAACTCTTTATGTTTTAAGCATTATTATTCAAATCACATATCATTGCATATTGAGTTTTTAAAGGAGAAATTTATTAGTGAAAAAGTTCCTAACTACTCAATTCACCCCCCCTCTTGAGTTTCCTGGAGGCCACCTGGGCTAACACCCATGAAGGAATATTCTGAGACATGCAGAAACACCTCAAAGTGGTTGAGTTGGCATCGCACCATTGGTTAATATTAAATTAAAAATCCGATACTGCATGAGTCACGCTTGAGCTTAATGGTCACGCTCAAGCGTGAGGGGCCTGATACTCACTGTTTCTCTCATGCTTAAGCTAAGTTCAGTCATGCCCGAGTTTGTCCTTCCTGTCTAGCATATCCAATTCATGCTCAAGCCAAGCTCAAGTGAGCTCGAGCTCATGCTTGAGCATCTCCTTCTCTCGCTCAAGCGTGGGAGAGGTCCTGATGTTGATTCTTGTTACGCCTAACCTTGCTTAAGTCACGCTCAAAGCGTGCTTTCCTTTCATCATTCATGTTTAATCCACTCTAGGCCACGCTCAAGCGATGCTCATCCTGTCAAGTCACGCTTAGATCATGCTTAATCCACGCTTAAGCTTCAATGAGGTCTGATGCTTGGCTAGATCACGCTCAAGCGAGCGTAAGATACGCTTAAGCGTGATGTCTTGAAGATTGCTTATTTGACCTTTCTTTATCTTGGAAGCTTTTCCTGCACTTCTTAAAGGATTTCAAGCTAATCTCTTTATTTTTCACAACATGTATTCATGTTTATTTTTCAAGATAAATTCTTTATTTTTCCATCCATTCACTTTACTTTCTTGCAAGGATGCTTCAAATAATCATATGAATATATTGCTTGATTAGCATTTATCAAACTCTCCCCAACCTAGATTTTTACTTGTCCTTAAGCAAAAGAGATTTTAGATTTTCAAACAAGAAAATAGTCATGCTTAGATTCTCATCATGAACTAAAATTAAAAGATAGCAATTACTATTCAAGTTCAATTGGCATTCTCAATATCCATTAATTTGAAATACAGTGCTCTGTTTTAACTTCTCACAAAATAAGTAACCTAACGCTGTAAGAACAAAGGACTTCTTATTATCTCTCACTAGGTGACTGTTGAAACAACCCGACTTAATTAAGCCCAAAACCGAGACCAGGGAAATTTTTTCCAAAATTCACCAAGCAGTCAGGGTAAAATAAACCAAACGTAACGCAAGGGAAAGCAAAACCGATCAGAGAAAGGAAGACCGAGTCAAAAAGCCACACATGGGCAAGACTCAGCTTCTGTCAAACAGACCAGCGGAAGATGCATCGCTTGAGCGAGCCCTTTTCTCGCTGGAGCGAATCCTCATTCGCTAAAGCGAACCCTCATTCGCTGAAGTGAATCCATTCACTTGGTAATTTTCATCACTCGGATTCGGGACCACGTTCACTCGGGAACGGTCCCCACATATATGATTCACCCGGTAAATTCTTACTTAGCCAAATCACAGTTATACAACACACGAGTGTATTTCACTCGGGAAATGATTCCCTCGGATACTCCACTCGGAGTCCATAAGCTTTCCCACACACAAAATATTTCCCCAGTCAAATACCACTCGGTATATTTCACTCGGCATATTTTGATCTTCCTCACTCGGAGATCACTTAACCTTCATTCCTTCAAAAAGGAGTCTCCATAATCAAACTCCAATCAAAATTACTCTGACCTCTCATCACTCGGAGGAATTCACCAAGTTAAGTCACTCAGACTTATTTAGAACCTATCCACTCGGAATAGATATATCCTCATTCACTAGGAAGAGGACTCCTAGAATACCTCAATCAGAACCGTCACAATTACTCTCCCTCGGAAGAGGTTCACTCGGGATTTCCCATTCGGGAATATTCAAACCCTTCCCCACTCGGGGTTTACTCATATTTTCACTCGATAACATATGGACTAGTCTTTCCTCGGAAGTAGCCCACTCGAGTACATCTTACTCGGAACCATTCTAAGCCTTCATCACACGGAAAGGCCAACACACTAAAGCCTCACCGGGAAATGGCTCTCCCAACAATATTCCACTCGGAATTCATTAACTTAGCATTATCCATTCGACATCACATAATGAACAATTCGGGTGACTTAATAACAATGTAAAATATATATATACATACAATGTATACTTGTTCACAATCCTGAAAGACAACCCATATAATTAAATCCGTTCGGATTACAAAAGAGCCGGCCAAGGCTTTAACATATCTATTTACAATATATATACCATATGTGCACTTCAACAATCAGAGTGCCCATCACTCGGACTTGAGGCCATCTCCTCATTCCCAGTCCGACCTGCATATACTGAAAAATATAGCCACAGTAGGGGTGAGCTTTTATATATTAAATGACAGTTATTGACTCGGGTTAATCTTTGAATCCTCAACCATACAATAACATATCTCAATCAGCAATAATGCATTCTGCCATTCAATATGAACCCTACAACAACTTCATCCACTCGAAATTCATGCAATTCAATCAAGACTAAGTAATTCACAACATTCATAATCACATATTAACAGCCATAACATCACCTTGCACTCGGCAACAGTACCAATGTACATATATTCACTCAGTCGGAATTCACACCAATTATTCATGGCTATATTAATCATGCTATTCACAACAACATTTACATATATATATATATATATATATATATATATACCATCATATTGAGCTCATCAACAACATAAGTGTGCACTTAGCAATAGCATCAGTATACACGCATTCATCCACTTGGATATAAATATGCACTCGGCATAGCATCAGTATACATGCATCAATCCAATCGGATTCACCCCAATCAATTCATATCCACATATCCAAACAATTCATATTGAGCTCAATGACAATTATAAGTGTGCACATAATAATTTCACCTGGATCCGGTTATTCATTATCAATTTTTATTGTTGCAACATAGGCTCCAAGCCTTTTCTCAGCTCCAAGCTGATTCGGCCGTTTTACTGGTACCAAACCGTTTGCCCTCACATGTAACACAGTCACTCCAAGCGACAACGGAAGTGTTACGGGCAGCCCCGAGTCCAACCCGGTAGGCTTGCCTTGAGTCCAACCCAAGGTCATTAAGCGTCCAACGCTTTGTGCACTTGGCACTGCCTCGAGTCCAACCCGAGGTCTTTCAATATATTCTCAACACATATTCATCTGATTGCCGATCGGTATTAAGCATCCAACGCTATATGCTCCAAGCATTTCCAGTGGCGAATCAGATGCATACGGTCTTATTCATCAGGCGTCCAACGCCAATGCACTCGGCATTGCCTTGAGTCCAACCCAAGGTCTTTCATTATATTTCACTCGTATTCATTTGATTGCCGATTCAATATTAAGCATCCAACGCTATATACACTCGGCATTTCCAATGGTGAATCAGATGTATATGGTTTATTCATCATTGAATATCACCTATTAACATTCAATTCAACCTTTCAAGCTATACTATATCCATTTCCCTAAATTCTTAGGGCTAGGGTTTTCATCAAAACCCAACAACATTTACCCATACTCATTAATCATATCAATTCATATCTCATATTTCATATTCATCAACTCTAATATTTCATTTCCATGATCACATTTAATCATGGATCCATCATGAATTCAATTTGCATTTCATATATCAACATCAATGCACAATAACAGTATATTCATCATTTGAAGGTAATAGTGGTAGAGGAAGTGCCTTGGCCGGCATCATTTATGGATTCTTGTGTAATGAATAAATTGTATATGATGATATAGATGATTTAGAGATTTTGAGTATGTATAAGATAATCTTTTGAATTGATGGATGATGAATATATATATGTAGAATGTAAGAGATGATTTGATGTGTATTAGAAGGATTGAAATTGAATGATGTTCATTGGTGAGGCTCCACATGTACATCATACAACCTCAGAGATAAAAAGGGTATACTCCCAATAAACAATAACTACACCAAGTTATGTAATTGTGTTAGGCTTCGGGAATTCCTTTCCCAAAGCCAAGATCCTCTAGATCATAAAATTGCATGAATAAATCTGATAGTGATTGTTGTATGTGTTGAATACTCATGCTTGCCTTACCGTGTGTATGTATTAAATTAATTGAAATGACAAGTTGATGATTATTGAGGATGATATATGAGAATATGTGGATTTGTTGTGGCAAGGTATGAATATATGTGTATAAGATGATGATAAGTTGAATTCAAAATGATTAATATGTTGGAATGAGAATGTTATAAGTATGAATATTTGAGTAAGATGGATATGCCTTATACGATGTATATGATAGCTTGGATATAATTGAATTGGCTTATAATGAAGTTTCATATGATGGCCTGTGTGAATTTTCGTTTTTGACTATGTGCTGATATTCTCGCTCAAGCGAGGAGGGATCTCGCTCAGGCGAGAATCCCCTGTATTGGTATATTGGTCTCTGGACCAATTTCGCCTAAGCGAGTTAGATTTCCGCTCAAGCGAGCTACATGGAAACTTAATACTGGCAGGATTTCGCTCGAGCGAAATTACTCCAGTAAGGAATCCCACTACATTCGCTTGGGCGAGGCACCCACTCACTTAAGCAAAATCCGACCAGAGGTCGTCTTTCCCATCAATTATTCATTTTTATAAAATTTGGGATGTTACAACTGTTTCACTCTTTCATTATTAGAATTGCTCAGTTGACATTGTCAGTCATTTCCTTTTAAACCACAATCAAAAGATCAGCAAGGATCAAAAAGGTCTTTTAATAAGGTTGTAACGAGGTTGGGCTAACAAGAATTACTGGTTTTTCTAGGATTTCAAATTGCATGTATGAAGAAAAGCATAAATATTTGAACTTTATTATAACTTAGAGGCTTCTTCCTTGCTTTTCAAGCTTCAAAATTCATTTTCTTCCTTTTTCTGTTCTCTTTTTGTTCAAAGATTCTTGTTTGGAGAACCTATTAATTTTCTTTAGCATTTTTCAACCTCTCTTTCTTTCATCACCATTATTTGGAAAAATATTTCATGGAGAAGGTAGGAATTTTATTTCTCATGCTCAGGTTAGGGTGTTTTTCTGAAAAAAAACTTGGCTCAATTGGGCTACCAAAAAAAATGGGATAATTTGTTAAGGGTAGCTTTTTGGCTCTGGGCTTAAAATGCATTTTCAAACAAAATGCCTTGATCATTTCCTTGCTTATTTCTTAAGAAAAGGGTTAATCAGAAAATTAGGCAATGTCATCTTAACAATTTCCAATAAGACTCTCGGTGTTTAATTACTCACTTCTCACCCGGTTTAAAGGCATATTCCTTTATTCTAACAGAAAAAGGTTCAAGCATGTAAGAAGTTTTAATAAGTTTATGTATTTTATTTTTCTGGTTTTTAATTCAACCAATTGTCCTCTTTAATTGTTACTGTCTTATAATTTGTTATGCCTAAAGAATCTGTACATGCATTCTAATTTCTTGCTTATGGTTAGGAAACAAATCTACTACAAGCATATTCATGTAAAACCATTTAAGCAGTTCATGTAAAATTATGAGAAGCTTCAAACCAAAATCAAAGTACCTTAAACGGGTTATCTACAGTAAGCAAAATAAAAGAAGCAAAATAAAATTGTTTATCAGAAGTAAAAATAGCAACTATAGATCAGAAAGGGAATTTAGGAGAAAAGTCACTCATCATCCTCTGTGTTTGTCTGTTCTTCCCTCACTGGAGGACCTTGTCAGAAGGGTCCTGCTCCAGCCTGTGATGTCTCACCTCCTCCAAAGAAATGAGGTTTGTCCCCAGGCCAAGCAATTTGGGCTTGAAAGTGAATTGGGTTCATCCAGGGATTAGGTAGGCCATGATGTATGTGCATAAGACCTCAATGATTAGCATTTTATTGTACCAAGAAATGGTTGTTCTGGATCTTGAGAAGATGGATTACCTGTAGAATCTGGTGGTGGTGTTTGCTGTTGTGCTTCTTGAGGTTCCTGTTGGGGCTCTTGGGCAGGCCTGTGTTGGTGCGATATCTTTCTATGAAGCGCTCGTAATATATTTTTATATGTATCATACAAAGAAATAAAGAGTTCAAGGAAAGAGAATCAAGTTTGTATAATATGAACTCAATGGAATGGTTGTGCCAAGTTTAAACACAGTGATTGTAGTATAGTAAAGATGTCATTCCACTGAGGAGGTGTTGGTTTGAAGATCTTAGTTCTTGAATTGAGTTTTGACAAAAGGTTTGGATTGTTTTTGTTATGTAAAAGATTGAATATAAAGTAAGTAGCAAGTATTGAATAATAATGACAATAAAGTGTTTGGGTGAAAATCAGATTTGGAAAACTGGGATTGGTTTCATCGCATCGCACCCTTCGTAAGCTAAGTAAATTTGCATGTATGTAAATTGAAATAATAATTTCTACGTCAGAATCAAAGTCATTTGTATCGATCCCTCGACTACAAAATTCATAAGAATGATTTCAAACCGCTGATCCCTCAGTCACTTTGAAAATCATTCCAGCATTACCGATCGATTATTTTGACATTTATTGTGTTAGATGCCATCCCTGGTCAGCTACTCACAACGAGTATTTCATTCAGATCTGCTCTCAAAAGTTACTTCCCAGTATACTTAAGAAAACTTAAAACAAGAAAATAGTGATCAAGTATCTTCAGGGATTAATGGCAGAATGAAATACAGAAACTATCAAATCTCATTAACATAAATGAAAACTTACAGCAGTATTACTTCAGGTTTGATTTGATTACAACTAATCCCAATAAGGAAATTAGTTACTCATGCCTTGTATTTTCACTTAAGAAAATTTGGAAATGAATACAGAGTGAAAAATGTAGGAAATATGTTTGATGATATGAAGGAGATGAAGTGATGATCCACACTTCCCTTCAATCCCTGTTCTCTGCTTGATTTATAGGGATTATGCTTCAGCTTTTTTTCCCCACTTGTGTAGAGCCCATGAAGAATCGTTAAGAGACATGCAGAAACATACCCAAGTGGTTGAGTTGGCATCGCACTATTGGTGAATAAAAAATTGTAAATCCCATGCTGCATAAATCACGCTTAAGCTTGATGTTCACGCTCAAGCGTGGAAAGTTTTGATGCTCTCTTTTTGTCTCACGCTTAAGCCATTTTCACCACGCTCAAGCGTGGCCTTCCTATATGCTTTACGCTTGATCCACACTCACCTCACGCTCAGGCGTGCTTGGGCTCGCGCTCAAGCGGCCCCTTCTCACACTTGAGCGTTAGAGGGTCCTGATGCTGCATTTAATCACGCTCAAGCTGCATAAATCCACGCTCAAGTGCACCATTGATGTCGAAGGTCACGCTTGAGCAAGCTCGAGCTCGCGCTCAAGCGTGAGAGGAGGATGTTGCTGTTTGTTGATCACGCTTAAGTGTGCTGTGTGCCTCGCTCAAGCGTCCTTGGCTCGATGTTGATTCTTCTTGGTTTCTTCAAGGCTTTTTGGTACCTTCTTCAAATATTTTGACAAATCAAGCTTGTTTTACACAATGTGTTATTTACAACAAAAATCATGCTTAATTAATTACTAATCTGGTTAAATTCTTTCAAAAATAAGTTTAATTGAAGTATTAAATCAACGTGAAATGACACTTATCAAACTCTCCCCAACCTTGATTTTTGCTTGTCCTCAAGTAAAGAAGTTTGGAAAAGAAATCAAGCATTCAATAAGATCAGATTCAATTACAGACAAAATTTTAAAAGACAATAATCTTAATTTTTACTTAGGTAAATAACCTCCTTAATATCAATTCTTTGAAATGTAATGCACCATTAAATAGTTCACAAGGCTGGTAACCAGTTGCTGTAAGAATAAGGAACTCTCATTATTTCTCACCAGGTGTGTGTGTCGCACATTCATCATGAGAACTGCCTAAGTGACATTGCTCGTCATTTCCAATCAAAATGAAATCATAAGATAAGTAAGGATCAAAAAGGTCTTTTCAGGGTTGTAATGAGGCTGGGCTGTCAAGAATTCTTGGTTTTTCTTGGATTCAAAGTTTTATGAGGATTCTTCCTTTTTGTGCTATAGAATTCTTTATTTCTCTTTTTAGTTTTGTTTACATTTCTGGAGAACTTTATCATTTTTCAGCCTCCGTTTCTTTCATCACCCTTTAGAAAAGTATTTTATGCTCTTATCAAAATTATGCTGAAAAGGTAAGATTTTATTTCTCATGCTTGGGTTAGGGTGTTTGAATAAAATTTTTGGCTCAAAAATGGGTTATCAAAGAATAGGACATATTTTTTAGGGTAACTTTTTGGCTCTGGGATATTTTATCTTCAAAATTGCCTTTATTAATTCCTTGCTTAATTTCTTATAAAAAGTTTTAATCAAAAAATTAGGCAATAAAATTTTAGCAAATTCTAATGAGACTCTCAGTGTTTAAGTTTCTCACTTCTTACCGGATTATAAGGCTTACTTCCATATTCTAACAGAAAAGGGTTCAAGCATGTAAACAATCAAAAGTACATTCATTTCAATTCCCTAGTTCTTAATTCAGCCATTTTGCCTTTTGAAAATCAGTGTTACTGTCTAAAAATATTTTGTTGCTTAGAAATTTTTCTTGTTCAAAAAGTTAAATCTTGGTTGGGTTTTTCAAAACTGTTGTTTTTCAAACATGTATTTGTATCCAAATAGTCATAACACAAAATCATAGAGAAATTTAAAAATTTCCAAAGTATGCTGCAGTAGTATCAAACTAAAAACCCAAAGTAAAACTATAAAATGTCAATCAGAAAGAAAAATTAAAGTAGCAGATTGAAGCAATTAAAAACTAAAGCAGTAAACTCATCACTCATCCTCAGAAGAATCATCCTCTGTCTCCTATTCCCTTTCTGGAGGTCCTTGTGAAGAAGGTCCTGGCTTAGCTTGTGAAGTCTCACCCCCTCCCATAAAAGGAGGCCTGTCCCCAAGCCAAGCAATGAGGGCTTCAAATTATACTGGATCCATCCAGGGGTTGGGTTGTCCTGTAGGAATGCTATGGTATAAGCCAATATGAATATGCATCAAACCTCAGCATTCTGTTATGCCAAAAGGTGGCTAATTTGGATCTTCAGAAGATGAATGCCCTGCAAAGCCATGGCTGTTTTTATGCTGAGAGGAAGAGCGGTAAGTTCTGGTCCTGTTGGTGGTGGTGCTTGTTGTGGTGCTCCCTGAGGCTCTTATTGAGGTTCTTGGGTAGGCCTGTTGGTGTAGTATCTTTCTATAAAGCGCCTATCAATAGATGGTCTGATAGGCTTTAAGTTTTGTACCTGAATTCCATGAACTGCACACAGGTCAGTAATAAAAGCAGGAAATCCTAGACTTCCCTTAACCTTTTATCCTTCTTGAGAGAATTTCTGCTCTGCTGTGGCAAATTTATGGATTTCATCTGATATAATCTGTGCCAAATCAATGGTGATATCCTCCTATAAAATACAATATAGCAGATAACATCTGGCATAAATCAAATCAGATACATGGGCATTTGGGGCCACATTTGCAAGTAAGAAGGAAGTCTAAACTTGAGAAGGGGTAGTCATATCCCTTCTCAGGATACGCAATGGCTGCTCCCCTTGGCTAGTTTGGAAGTGATGACCAGGGATGCAAATGGCTGCCTCTATATCTTGGGTCAGGATTTCCTGATTCCGCAGTCTTATTTCTCCATACTGACAGGTTTCTTCTTCCCTCAATTCCATGAGATTACCTAAGTAAGTGTTGATAGCATCTCTTCTATAGGAAAGCACATGTCCTCTAACATAGGTTTTCTGATCTCCTGTACCATCCTTGGTCCAGGCATTGGCATAATGTTTTCAGGATCCTATTTGTCTCTCGGGTAGCAGATTTTTAGCCAATTTTGTCTTCTTATGACCTGCAAGAAGGAATCGTATTCTCCAAGGGCCAATTCTACCTTTCTTTCTGGTATGAATGTCCAGTTAGAAATATCTTTATAGCGCCTACTTTTATCTTTATTTTTGAATTTTGGGGCACTGTCTTGGTCACCTGTCCTTGGTCGTTTTCCTTTATTCTTCCTTGAAGACGTTGGTGGGGAAGGGGAACTTAGTGCGACTTGCTTGGTTCTGGCTATCTGTATAAAACCCTTAACTTTATATGATGCTAGTATGATAATAAAGGTGGCAAAGAAAAAAAAAGTGTAGCATCCTATGTCAAAATTTGTAGCCCATATAAATACCACTGCTCACTATGTATGATGTGGAACATGACCAATATACAAAGTAAGTTCATGCAAGACTTTTTACAAACAGTTAACATGCACTAAAGAAGTTGGACAGCAGTAGCACTAATCCTCTTTTTAAACATCCCAGAAAATAATCAAGCATGAAGCATCATGATAGTCATACAGTAAGAATGAGTATAAAAAAATTAGCAATACTTTTAATGCATGCATTCCTAAAAGGTTTTATCATTTCTTGCCAACAGCATAATGAAGATTAGAGAAAGAAGAGTTCAGTGAGTACGTTAGAGAATCAGAAATTGATGCAAAATAGAAACTACAATGACGCTTTAGGGGAATTGTGGATAGGATGTATTGAAAATGCTAGATTAAATTAAGAAAGAATAAGGCAAGTAATGAAAATAAAAGTGTCAATTACAAAATTTTGAAAGTCAGGAGTGATAGTGGGCGGTTACATGAGTGGGGAGTTACAAAATGCTCCATTTATTAGCATCAGAGGCAATTTTCAATCCTCATGCTTGAGCATGGGTATGTCATGCTTAAGCGTGATCGTCCAGCAATGGTTAATTCAAGTGCGCTTGAGCGTTCTGCTTCCACGCTTGAGCGTGGTTATCACCTGATGGTAATTGTTTCCTCGCTTAAGTGAGAGATGACCACGCTTGAGCATATGAAGTTTGGAATAAGTTTCGCTTGGGTGTAATAGACACGCTTGAGCGTGATATACAAATTTGGTACCTGATGCTTCATTCAACTTCTCGCTTAAGAGTGAAGTTTCTTGCTTTAAGCGTGGCAGTCTCTGTTTGTTTTTATAGGTCCTCTCACTTAAGTGTAAAATATCACGCTTAAGCAAGATCGAGTTTGACTTGTTGAAACTTCATTTGTAGTGGTGCCATGCTTTTAGGCTTGATTCCTTTGCTTAAGCGTGATATGGACAGTATGTGGCTTACCTTGGGCTCGCTTGAGCGAGACTATCCACGCTTGAGCATGGTGACCCCCCTGATGCTTTAACATTTCACGCTTAAGCTGGTAGGATTACGCTCGAGCGTGAGTTTTGAACAGAATGCCCACGCTTGAGCATGACTTGTCACGCTTGAGCTTGTACAAACCTGACACTTTTACTTCTTTTCTTGTTTTTGAGTCCCCTTGAATGTATTGAAGACACTTGTTTTTCTTTTTACTCTTGGATAATGGGTGATGAGTGATCCTGAAATAAAAAAAGAAAATAAAAGAAAACTTTTAAATGAAAAGATTGCTCAAATTGAAACTAACAAGATTAAGAGAAAATATAAAAGGTTGGGTTACCTCCCAACAAGCGCTTGTTTATCGTCTTTAGCTTGACGCCTATTTGTTTGATCAAGGATCTGTCAGTTGAATGATAGTGGTGACCTTCTTCACCTCTCCTCCTAAATAAGGGTTGAGTCTTTGACCATTTACAATCCAGGTTCTCTCAGACATAGGGTCTTGTAATTCAATGGCCTCATAAGATCTTACTTCTTTCACAATGAATGGTCCTGACCATTTGGATTTTAGTTTGCCTGGAAACAATTTTATCCTTGAGTTGAAAAGGAGCACAGATTGTCCTGGGTAAAAATTCTTTTTCATAATGTGTCTGTCATGGTAAGCCTTCATTTTCTCCTTGTAGATCCCTGATAATTCATAGGCATCCATCCTCCATTCTTCTAACCTGTGCATCTGAATTTTTCTTTCTTGAACTGATGCCTTTGGGTCATAATTAAGAGTTTTCATTTCCCAGAATGCCTTGTGTTCAACTCTACTGGAAGATGACAATTCTTTCCATACACCAATTGATAAGGTGAAAATCTAGTTGGTGCCTTGTAGGCTATTTTATATGCCCATAAAGCATCATCCAGCTTTAAGGACCAATCCTTCCTGTTCTGGCCAATTGTCTTTTCTAATATCCTCTTGATCTCTCTGTTGGATACTTCCACTTGGCCATTGGCTTGAGGGTGGTATGGAGAGGTTACTTTATGCTTTACCCCATAGTGTTCCAGACATTTTTGAAGTTGAGTGTTGTAAAAATGAGAACCTCCGTCACTTATCAGTACCCTTGGAGTGTAAAACCTACTGAAAATGTTCTTCTTGAGAAATTTGATAACGGTTTTGGCATCATCTTTAACACAGGCCAAGGCTTCAACCCACTTTGATACATAATCCACTGCTACAACAATGTACTCATTAGAAAATAAGGTAGGTAGAGGTCCAACGAAGTCTATACCCCAACAATCGAAGACTTCTATTTCAAGAATGACAGTTATTGGCGTTTTATTCCTTTTTGATACGCTACCTATTTTCTGACATACATCACAATGCTGCACAAAAGCATTAGCATCTTTAAACAATGTGGCCAATAAAAACCTAATTGGAGAACTTTAGCTGTAGTTCTCTCCCCATTGAAGTGTCCTCTGTATAGGGAACTGTGACAGTGCTATAGTATGTTGCTGGCTTCTTGTCGAGATATACATCTCCTCAAAATATAATCTGATCCAAGTTTAAACAAGTATGGATCATCCCATATAAACTGCTTCTCATCTTTCAGAAACTTTTTCTTTTGTTGCCATGAAAGATCCTCAGGCAACACCCCTGCGGCTTTAAAGTTTTCCATGTCTGTAAACCATGGCCTTTCCTTTATCATCAGTAGCTTCTCATCAGGGAATTCTTCATTTACTTCTGGTCGTAGTAGTGACTTCCTGGTTAACAAGGCGGGACAAATGATCTGCAATAAAATTTTCACTGCCCTTTTTGTCTTTGATTATTAGATTGAATTCTTGCATTAGCAAGATCCATCTAATTAGCCTGGGCTTAGAGTCAGGTTTATTCAGCAGATATTTAATAGCAGCGTGGTCAGTAAAAATAGTGATTTGGGAACCAATCAGATAAGGTCTAAATTTTTCCAGGCCATACACTATTGCTAAGAGCTCTTTTTCTGTTGTTGCATAATTTGTTTGGGCAGGGTTCAAAACTTTGCTAGCATAGTGTATAACATGAAAAACTTTTGCCTTCCTTTGTCCTAATACGGCCCCAATAGCATAATCACTAGCATCGCACATCATTTCAAAATCTAGCTCCTAATCAGGAACAACTATCACAGGTGCACAAGTTAATTTATGTTTTAAAGTTTCAAATGCATGCAGACAAGAACTATCAAAAATAAAGGGAGTGTCTTTGTTCAAGAGGTTACTCAAAGGCTTTGCGATTTTAGAAAAGTCCTTGATGAACCTTCGATAAAATCCTACATGGCCCAAGAAGCTTCTCACTCCTTTCACGTTCCCTGGTGGTGGCAGCTTCTCAATTACTTCCACTTTGGCTTTGTCCACTTCAATACCTCTTTTGGAAATTTAATGTCCCAGCACAATGCCTTTTGTGACCATGAAGTGGCACTTTTCCCAATTAAGACTAAATTAGTTTCCATACATCTTTTTAGTACTACGCTCAAATTTTTTAAACATTGATCGAATGGTAGACCAAAAACAGAGAAATCATCCATGAAGACTTCAATGCATTTTTCCACCAAATCTGAGAAAATGGCTAGCATACACCTTTAAAATGTTGCAGGAGCATTACATAACCCAAAGGGTATTTTTCTGTAATCAAATACCCCAAAAGGACATGTGAATGCAGTTTTCTCTTGATCTTCTAGTGCAAAGGCTATTTGGTTGTATCCTGAGTATCAATCCAAAAAGCAATAATAGGCTTGTCCTGCAAGTCTTTCTAATATTTGGTCCATGAAGAGTAAAAGAAAATGATCTTTCCTGGTTGCAGTGTTTAGTTTCCTATAGGCAATGCACATCCTCCATCCAGTGACTGTCCTTGTGGGAATCAATTCGTTTTTGTCATTTTGTATTACAGTTACTCTTCCCTTCTTTAGAACAACCTACACAGGACTCACCCAAGAACTATCAGATATTGGATAAATTATACCAGCTTCTAATAATTTAATTACCTCCCCTTTGACTACTTCCTTTATGGTTGGATTCAAACGTCTCTCTGGCTAGGCATTTGGTTTGAATTCTTGTTCCATGTAAATGCGGTGCATACAGTAAGGTGGACTTATTCCTTTTAAGTCCTCTAGTTTCCAACCAATAACTGTTGAGTGCTCCTTTAATACTTGAATCAATTGTTTTTCTTCTGATTCTGACAATTTCCTATTAATGATAACAGGTTTTTAACCATCTTTGTCAAGAAAAACGTACTTCAAATATGAGGGTAACACCTTTAGCTCCACTTTTGTTGCTGTGACTTCTTTTGCTTCATCTGGTAGCTTCTCATAATGAATTTCTTTTTGGATGTCATGCTTATCATCTTTCAAGTCTTTTACCTCCTTGTCAGCCTCCATTATTTTTTCATTTGATTCAGCTGTTGTCATTAATTCCTTTAGTGGATCTTTGTTGAGCCATTCATTGGATTCCTCTTTGACAGCTATTTCTTCAATATCGATCTTGAAGCATTGTTGTTTCTCCGCTGAGTACTTCATTGCATCAAACACATTGAAGTTCACCTCCTCATCTTGCACTCTTACCTTTAGTTTTCCATCGTCCACATCAATAATTACTTTTGCTGTTTTCATGAAAGGCCTTCCCAAAATGAGAGGTACTTCTGTATCTTTTTCAATGTCCATGATGACAAAATCTACAGGGAATACGAACTTGTCAACTTGTACTAGCACATCCTCTGCTATGCCATATGGAAACTTCATGGATCGATCAGCAAGCTAGAGAGTCATTCGTGTTGGTTTCACCTCAAAATCTCCAATTCTTTTTACCATTGAGAGGGGCATTAGGTTAATGCTAGCTCCCAAGTCTAAGAGTGCTTTCCCTACTAGCAAAGTACCAATAGTTACTAGAATTGTGAAACTCCCTGGGTCTTTTGTTTTCTGAGGTAATGCTTTCTGAATAATGGCACTGCATCCTGCTGCGAGTTCCACTATTTCTTCAGAAAATCTTTTCTTCTTTGTTAATAGCTCCTTCATGAATTGTGCGTACTTTGGCATTTGTTCCATGGCTTCCACAAAAGGTATGTTTATTTGTAACCTTTTGAAGATGTCCATGAATCTTGCAAATTGCCTCTCTTTGTCTATCTTTGAGGGGTTCTTTGGATATGGCAAACTTTTCAGCTGTGGTGCTGGGTCGTTTACCTTCTTCTTCCTTTCTTTTATTTCTTTCTTTTTTTCAACTTCATCTTCCTTCTTATGTACATCATAACTTTTTTTGTTTTTCTCTTCACCGACTTCCTCTCTTGTTTATTTTTCATAATTTGTTTCTTCCACCTTTTCACTCTTTTCTTCTTGTTGTCCCACGACCTTTCCACTTCTTGTTGTGATTGCTTTTCATTTCTCCTTTGGATTTGGGTGGGTATTAGCTCCAAATTGAGAGTTATAATGTTCTGCAATTTGACGAGCCAATTGCCCCACTTGAGTCTCCAGGTTTCTTATTGAAGCATTAGTGTTTTTCTGATTAGTGATTGAGACCTGCATGAATTTTTCTAGAGTGTCCTATAGTTTTGATGTTCTTTCTGTCAGGCAAAGACCTTTTTGATAAGGTTGTTGTCTGTTGGAAGTGCTTGCCTCCTGCTTCCATCCACCATTTTGATTATTTTTCCATCCCTGTGAAAAATTGTTAGAATAAGCGTTGTTATTGAAGTTACCCTGCTTACCTTGACTATTCATATAGAGGATGGATTGGTCTCCTTGCTCTCCTTCACAGTGTCCATTCTGATGTTCTCCCCCATAAAAATCATATTTCAATTGTGATTGTTGATTGTTTATAGAGGTTTGAACTACATGTAATTGTTGCGGGAGTTTTGCCATTTGCTGTGTTAGAGCTTCAATTTGCTGAGTCAAAATTTTGTTTTGAGCTAAAATGGCATCTGTTGTATTCAGTTCTAATATTCCCTTCTTCTGGACTTATATTCTATCATGCTGGGCTCGGTAATTCGTGGATGATAATGCTTCAATGATTCTTGTAGCTTGTTTTGCATCCACCGTCATCATAGTGCCTCCAGCTGCTGTATCCAGTATTATTTTGGTGTCTGCTTTGAGTCCACTGTAGAAGATATTAAGTTGGGCAATATCTTCCAAGCCATGATTTGGACATTTTCGTAAAAGGGATTTGAAATGTTCCTATGCTTCACAGAAGGGTTCGTCTTGGCCCTGTTTGAATGTTGTAATGTCTGATTTGGCTTTGATAAATCTCGATGGTGGAAAGAACCTGTGTAGGAATTTTTCTTCCACTATGTCCTAACTGTTCAAGCTTTGATTTGGGTGATATTGGAGCCATTCCTTTGCTTTACCTGCTAAAGAAAAAGGAAATAGTCTTAGATATGTAGCTTCAATTATCTCTTGTTCAAAGCCTATTATTCCTACTAATTCATAGAATGTGGCCAAGTGAGTATATGGATCTTCACTTGTCATTCCATGAAATTGGTGGGAACTAATTAAACTAAGAAAAGTAGGTTTCATTTCTATAGCCCTTATTGTGTTTGGAATAGCAATGCTTGAGTAATGTCTGGGTCCTTGTTGTAAAGTGTAATCTCCTAGTGTTCTCCTTGGTTGATTTTGATTGTTGCTATTGACATCCATTGTATCAGAGGAAGTTTGTCCTGCGTGGAAGTTTTACTTGGCTTTCTTGATTTTCTTGAGGAACCTATCTATTTCTGGATCAAATGCAAGTTGTTCTTTTATGCCCTGTCCTCTCAAGATCATAAATCAAGTACTCAAAATAGCCAAGTTACCACACAATAAAAAAAATTGAAAACAAATTTATTTACACTGTCTTTGTCAATTCAATGCTAAAATATTCAAACTTAAATCACCTCCCCGGCTGCGGTGCCAAAACATGGTAATATATTTTTATGTGAATCATACAAAGAAATAAAGAGTTCAAGCAAAAGAGAATCAAGTTTGTATAATATGAACTCAATGGAATGGTTGTGCCAAGTTTAAACACAGTGATTGTAGTATAGTAAAGATGTCGTTCCACTGAGGAGGTGTTGGTTTGAAGATCTTAGTTCTTGAATTGAGTTTTGACAAAAGGTTTGGATTGTTTTCGTTATGTAAAAGATTGAATATAAAGTAAGTAGCAAGTATTGAATAATAATGACAGTAAAGTGTTTGGGTGAAAATCAGATTTAGAAAACTGGGATTGGTTTCATCGCATCACACCCTTCGTAAGCTAAGTAAATTTGCATGTATGTAAATTGAAATAATAATTTCTACATCACAATCAAAGTCATTTGTATCAATCCCTCGACTACAAAATTCATAAGAATGATTTCAAACTGCTGATCCCTCAGTCACTTTGAAAATCATTCCAGCATTACCGATCAATTATTTTGACGTTCATTGTGTTAGATGCCATCCCTGGTCAGCTACTCACAACGAGTATTTCATTCACATCTGCTCTCAAAAGTTACTTCCCAGTATACTTAAGAACACTTAAAATAAGAAAATAGTGATCAAGTATCTTCAGGCATTAATGGCAGAATGAAATACAGAAACTATCAAATCTCATTAACATAAATGAAAACTTACAACAACATTACTTCAGGTTTGATTTGATTACAACCAATCCTAATAAGGAAATTAGTTACTCATGCCTTGCATTTTCACTTAAGAAAATTTGGAAATGAATACAGAGTGAAAAATGCAGGAAATGTGTTTGATGATATGAAGGAGATGAAGTGATGATCCACACTTCCTTTCAATCCCTGTTCTCTGCTTGATTTATAGGGATTATGCTTTAGCTTTTTTCCCTACTTGTGTAGAGCCCATGAAGAATCGTTAAGAGACATGCAGAAACACACCCAAGTGGTTGAGTTGGCATTGCACTATTGGTGAATAAAAAATTGTAAATCCCATGCTGTATAAATCATGCTTAAGCTTGATGTTCACGCTCAAGCGTGGAAAGTTTTGATGCTCTCTGTTTGTCTCACACTTAAGCCATTTTCACCACGCTCAAGCATGGCCTTCTTATATGCTTTACGCTTGATCCACGCTCACCCATGCTCAGGCGTGCTCGGGCTTGCGCTCAAGCGGCCCCTTCTCACGCTTGAGCATGAGAGGGTCCTGATGCTGCATTTAATCACGCTCAAGCTGCATAAATCCATGCTCAAGCGCACTATTAATGTCCAAGGTCACGCTTGAGCGAGCTCAAGCTTGCGCTAAAGCGTGAGAGGGGGCTGTTGCTGTTTGTTAATCACACTTAAGCGTGCGGTGTGCCCCGCTCAAGCGTCCTTGGCTCTATGCTGATTCTTCTTGGTTTCTTCAAGGCTTTTTCGTACCTTCTTCAAATATTTTGACAAATCAAGCTTGTTTTACACAATGTGTTATTTACAACCAAAATCATGCTTAATTAATTACTAATCTGGTTAAATTATTTCAAAAATGATTTTAATTGAAGTATTAAATCAATGTGAAATGACACTTATCAAGCGCCTATTAATAGGTAGCCTGATAGGCTTCATATCTTGGACCATAATTCCCTGTACTTCACAGAAGTCAGTGATAAAAGCTAAACTTCCCTTAACCTTTTGGCCAACCTGAGAGTATTTTTGTTCTACTATAGCAAATTTGTGGATTTCGTCTAAGATAATCTGTGCCAAATCAATGGTGATGTCTTCCTGTAAAATACAATATAATAGATAACATCTGGCATAAATCAAATCAGATACATGGGCATTTGGGGCCATATTTATAAGTAAGAAGGAAGTCCAAACTTGAGAAGGGGTAGTCATATCCTTTCTCAGGATACGCATTGGTTGTTCCCCTTGGCCAGTTTGGAAGTGATGACCAGGGATGCATATGGCTGCCTCTATATCTTGGGCAGGGATTTCCTGATTCTACAGTCTCATTTCTCCATACTGACAGGTTTTTTCTTCCTCTAATTCCATGAGATTACCTAAGTAAGTGTTGATAGCATCTCTGCCATAAGAAAGCACATGTCCTCTTACATAGGTCCTTCTATCTCCTGCACGTTCCTTGGACCAGGCATTGGCATAAAATTCCCAGACAATTTCAGGATCATATTTGTCTCTGGGATAGCAGATTTTTAGCCAATTTCTTCTTTTGATGGCTTGCAAGAAAGAATAACATTCTCCAAGGGCCAAGTCTACCTTTCTTTCTGGTATGAATGTCTAGTTAGAAATATCTTCATAGCGCCTATTCTTATCTTTGTTTTTGAATCTTGGGGTGCTGTCTTGGTCATCTATCCTTGGCTGTTTTCCTTTATTTCTCCTTGATGATCCTGTAGTGTTCTTTGGTGTAGAAGGAGGGGCGGTTTGTTTAACTCTTGCCATCTGTGCAAAAGGCATAACTTTAAATGATGATAATATAATAAGGATGGCAAAGAAAAACCATAAGTGCAGTATCCTGTGTCAAATTTGTAGACCATACAAATAGCATTGCTTATCATGTATGATGGAGATCATGACCAATATGCAAAGTAATTTCTTACAGGACTTTTCACAAACAATTAACATGCACTACAAAGAATTTGATAAGTAATAACACTAATCCCCTTTTTAAACAACCCAGAAAATAATCATGCATGTAGTATTTTTGCATCATGATAGTTATACAGTAGGAATGAGTATAAAGAAATTTTTAAGACTTGAACACATGCATTCCTAAAAGAGGTTATCATTTCTCTCTAACAGCATAATGAAAATTAAAGAGAAAAGTTCAGCGGTTACCATGAAGAATCAGAAATTAATGCAGAGAACAGAAAATGCAGTGACCCTTGAAATGACTTGTTAATGAAATGCAGTAAGAATGATTAATGAAAATCAAGAGGGAATGGGATAAGTAGTGAAAATGGGTCTGTCAGTTATAAAACTTTGAAAACCAGAGGTGATAATAGGCGGTTACAGGAGTAGGGAGTTACAAAACGCTGCACTCATTAGCATCAGGGGCAGTTTAAAAAAAAAACTCTTGCTCAAGCGTGAGTATATCATGCTTAAGCGTGATCGGCCTCAGTGTTCAATTTCAGATTCGCTTGCGTAAAGGCTTATGAAGATCATTTCATGCTTTGAGCATGATCTAATTGCGCTTAAGCGTGGTCATGATTTCCTGTTCCTGTTTCAAAATTGTTTAACAAAAGGGCGCTTAAGCTTGAAAACACCACGCTTGAGCGTGATATGAGAGAAAGGCTGCGCTCAAGCTTGGAGAGTTCAAGCTTAAGCGTGATTGAGAATTTAAAGTTCTCGCTTGAGCGCGTAACTACCATGCTTGAGCAAGGTTAATACCTGATGCCCCGTTATTTCCTCGATTGAGCGTTTTCTATCACGCTTGAGCGTGATCGAGGTTAGAAACCCTTTGGTGCGATTTTATCCCTCCCTCGCTCAGGTTCCTGAAACTTTCGCTTAAGCGAAAATAAGTCAGTAATCATTTGTGCATGTCCTTGCTTAAGTGCCTTACCTACGCTTAAGCGAAATTTGGATAATATCACTCACGCTTGGGCGTAATAAGTCTTGCTTGATCCCTTGAACTGGTGACGCTTAAGCTTACGCGTATATGATATTTGGTAGTGTTTGCAACTTGTCTTCTGACACTTAGAGTGGTTTGATGAGTGACCTAAAGAGTAAAAGAAAACTTCAATCATAACATACAAACATTTAACAAATTAAAATTAACAAAATTTTAAACAAAATATAAAGATTGGGTTGCCTCCCAAAAGCGCTTTGTTTAACATCATTAGCTTGATACCTGATTGTTTGATCATGGATCCCATAATTGGATGATGGTGGTGACCTTCTCCACCTCTCCTCCTTACTTTTGAGCACTATGAATGATATGTTTTGGAAGAATGATATGTATGATGAATTGCGTGTTACTAACATTGTGATTGAGTATGAGCTATACCCTAGATGAGAGGGTGAAAAAATCCTTATGAGATTGAGGTATGCATGAGCATTAATGCATATATATATATAGCATGGCATGTATAAGCACATTTGTAATGTGAATAACCTTACGGGGTTCCATGAAGGGAGTACCCGACGTGATGATGTCAAAATATTATAATATGAATCACCTTGTGGGGTTCCACAAAGGGAGTACCTGACGTGATGATGTTGAAATGTTATGATATGAATAACCTTGCAGGGTTCCACGAAGGGAGTACCCGATGACGATACGAAATTGTAATGAATGACCTTGCGGAGTCCCATGAAGGGAGTACTCCTTGTGAGGTGGGAAACCGACATGATGATAATTAATATAAGTGGTTGTGATCACTATTGGAATAAAATCGGATCCGTGTATATGCATCTTTAAACATCAGCATGTGCATTAGCCATAGAAGCATGGCATTGAGTGATACCCCAATGAGGAAGTTATGTAAAGTGTATGTGTAACCCAATTGATCACTATCAATATTTGTGTCTATTGGTTTAGTGTGACTCGAAGAAATTGTATGGATATGAGTGTTCTATGCATTCGATGATTGAATGATTTTAGTGTCACTTGAACTTCTTTTAGGAGGAAGATGTTAAGTTGCATTCACATGTATATTATCACTAATTGTTAGATTTTTCATTCATTGAGAAAATATACTCACTCTCTATGTGGTCCATCTTTTTAGCTCTTGTGTTGTAGGGCTTGGCCATGGAGCTCTGGTGTGGAGAAATGATGTGAAGGAAGTTCATTTTGGGTAAAGAATGCCTTGGCCGGCAAATGTTTGATTTTATGGCTTTTACGTAGGCTTTTGTAATGTATGTAGATATAATGACATTTTGTATAGCTACAAATTAATATGGATAATTGGTGTGGATGATGAATATATGATGATGATTTTTGGAGGTCATGTATGGAAAATGAGACCCTAGTACTTATGGCTCATTTTCATTGGTGACCTTAACTTTGATTAGATAATGAAAATAATGTATCATGCAGTTAGAATTGATGAATGAATGAAGGTTTCTATAAGAATTGTACTTTATAGAACAAATATAGTAATAAGCTTAATTAGAACATGATTCATGAGTTGGAATAAAAATTTATAGGTATAATGGTTTGGAATGAGTTTTAAAGGCTTAACATGATGTATGTGAGGTGATGAATTTAACCAATTTGACTTGAATTGAGTTTTGGTATATTGAGTTATTTAATTCCCCTGTTATCTGTGTTTTTACTGGTATGCTCACTCAAGCGAGATGGGATCTCGCTCAGGCGAGAGTCCCCTGTGTTGGTATATAGCCACTGGCCAATTCTCGCTCAGGCGAGAGTGGGTCTCGCTCAACCGAGATTGCCCACGCATCTGATGTTACCCACTGGAGAAAAATCGCTCAGGCGAGTAGGGTCACGCCCGAGCGTGAGTGAGGTATTTTGCCACTGGACCATTTTCACTTGAGCGAAAGGCCTTTGGATGTGGCACTTGCTCAAGCGAGTGAAAGTATGCTAGATTCTGGATGAATTTCGCTTACGCTCGCTTGCCTCGCCCAAGCGAACTTTGAGAATCTCACTCAAGCGAGTTGGGGCTCGCTCAAGCGGACGACCCCTGATACTCTTCTTCTTCTTTTTGCTCAGCGTCTGCCATAGCTCGCCCAAGAGCCCCACTCGGTCTCGCTCAAGTGAGTGCAACTACTTGAGCGAGTTATGCTCTGATTCTCCAAATTTCATTGTTTAATTATTTTCCCTTCTCTTTACATCAAATTTTCTTCTTGTACCATCTCATAAATACCTTGGGCATATTTTGAAATCATCAATCCTCATGATGTTTAACCCTTTTAAACCCAACCATATACCATAAATTTAAATAATTCCTTTCGCTGTTTCCATTTGAACATTCCTCATTAATCGTTTTCTTTAACCTACCTTCTCATATCTCCATATATGAGACAGGTCCTTCATAGATCTAGGGTATTGATGACAGCTTCACTCCTTTATGTTTTCATAAATTAATGATATTAAGATCACCAAAAATTTACCCCTATTTTCAGCGTGTTTCATCTTTCATAGATCCAGGGTGACGAATTAAAGCTTCAACACTTTATGCCCTCATTAATCAACGATGTAAAAATCACAGAAAATTTACCCCTATTTTCGGGGTGTTTCACCTAAACCCCAAATCCTAAACCCCAACCCTAAACTCTAAACCCCAAACCCTAAACAAAACACCCTAAACCCTAAACCCTAGACCCCAAACCCTAAACCCTAAACTCTAAACCACAAACCATAAACCCTAAACCATCAACCCAAACACTGAATGCAAAACCCCACACCCTAAACCCTAAACCTAAACCTCAAACCCTAAGCCTTAAATCCTAAACCCTAACCCCTAACCCCTAAACCCTAAACCCCTAAACCCCTGAACCCCAAATCCCAAAACCCAAACCCCAAACCAGAAACCCTAAACCCTAAACCACAAACCCTAAACCATAACCCCTAAACCCCAAACCCCAAACCCCAAACCCTAGACCCTAAACCCTAAACTCCAAACCCCAAACCCTAAACCCTAAACCCTAAACCCTAAACTCCAAACCCTAAACCATAAACTCTACACACAAACCATAAACCCAAAACCCTAAACCCCAAACCCCAAACTGTAAACCCTAAACCCTAAGCTTTTAACACTAAACTCTAAACCCTTAACCATAAACCCTAAACCCTAAACCCAAAAACCTAAACTCCAAACCCTAACCTCTAACCCCTAAACTCGTAAACCCAACCCCTAAACCCTAAACGCCAAACCTCAAACCCTAAACCCTAAACCCTACACCACAAACCCTAAACCCTAACCCCTAACCCCTAAACCCTAAACCCTAAACCCTAAACCCCAAATACAAAACCCCAAACCCTAAACCCTAGACCCTAATCCCTAATCCCCAAACCCTAAACCCTAAACCCTAAAACCTAAACTCCAAACCCTAAACCCTAAACCTTAAGCCCTAAACCCTAAAACCTAAGTTCCAAACACAAAACCTTAAACCGTAAACCCTAAACACTAAAGCCTAAAACCTAAACCCTAAACCCTAAACCCAAACCCCAAAACCCAAAACCCACACCCTAAACACTAATCCACAAACCCTAAACCTTAAACCCCAAACCCCAAACTCCAAACAAGAGATAATAAACCCTAAACCCCAAACCCCAAACCCTAAACCATAAACCCTAAACTCCAAACCGCAAAACATAAATCCTAAACCATAAACCCTAAACCCTTAACCCAAAACCACACACCCTAAACCCTAAACCCTAAGCCCTAAACCCTAAACCGTAAACCGTAAACCGTAAACCCTGAATCCTAAACCCTAAACCGTAAACCCCTAAAACCCTAAACCCTAAACCCTAAACCCCAATCACTAAACCCCAAACACCAAACCCTAAACCCTAAACCCCATACTCCAAACCAC
The DNA here is from genome assembly GCA_037962975.1 of Clitoria ternatea. Lineage (NCBI taxonomy): Eukaryota > Viridiplantae > Streptophyta > Magnoliopsida > Fabales > Fabaceae > Clitoria > Clitoria ternatea. Next base: position 63,771,422 of record CM075676.1, read on the forward strand.
AAACCCAAAACCCTAAACCCTAAACACTGAACCCAAAACCCCACACCCTAAACCCTAAATTCCAAACCCTAAACCCTAAACCTTTAACCCTTAACCCTAAAACCTAAATTCAAAACCCCAAATGCTAAACCCAAACCCTAAACCCCTTACAAAAAACCCTATACCCTAAACCCCAAACCCTAAGCCTTAAATCCTAAACTCCAAACTCCAAACCATAAACCCTAAACCCAAAATCCTAAACCCCAACCCCTAAACCCTAAACCATAAAACCTATACCATAAACCATAAACTTTAAACCCTAAACCCTAGACCCCAAACCCCAAACACTAAACTCCAAACCCTAAACTCCAAACCCCAAACCATAAACCCTAAACCCTAAACTGTAAACCCTGAACCCTGAACCTTAACCCCTAAACGCTAAACCCTAAACCCTAAACCCCAAACCCCAAACCCCAAACCCTAAACTCCAAATCCCATACCATAAACCCTCAACCCTAAACCATAAACCCAAAACCCAAAACCCTAACCCCTAACCCGTAACCCCTACAGCCTAAACCCTAAACCCCCAACCCTAAACCCTAAACCCTAAACCTAAACCCTAAACCCTAAATGCTAAACCCTAAACCATAAAACCTAAACCATAAACTCCAAACCATAAACCATAAACCCTAAACCCTAAACCCAAAACCTTAAACCCTAAACCCTAAACCCTAAACCTTAAACCCTAAACCCTAAACTACAAACCCTAAACCCTAAACCCTAAACTACAAATCCTAAACCCTAACCCCTTAAACCAAACCCTAAACCCTAACCCCTAACCCCTAAACACCAAACCCCAAACCCTAAACCCTTACCCTGAAACCAGAACCCTAACCCCTAATCCCTAAACACTAACCCTAAACTCTAAACCCTAAACCCACCCTAAACACTATTCCACAAATCCTAAACCCTAAACCCCCAACCCTTAACCCTAAACCTTAAACTCAAATCCCCAAGTCCTACACCCTGAATCCTAAACCATAAACTATAAACCCTATACCCTAACACCTAAACCCCAAACCCCTAAACCCCTTACAAAAGACCCCAAACCCCAAACCCTAAGCCTTAAACCCTAAACTCCAAACTCCAAACCATAAACCCTAAACCATAAGCCCTAAACCCTAAACCTCAACCCCTAAACCCTAATCCATAAACCCTATACCATAAATCATAAACCCTAAACCCTAAACCCTAGACCCCAAACCCTAAACCCTAAACTTTAAATCTTAAACCCTAAACTCCAAACCCTAAACCCTAAACCCTAAACCCTATACCCCAACCCCTAAATGCTAAACCCCAAACCCTAAACTCCAAATCCCAAACCATAAACCCTCAACCCTACACTATAAACCCTAAACCTTAAACCCTAACCCATATCCGCTAACCACTACAGCCTAATCCCTAAACCCTAAACCCCACACCCTGAACCCAAAACCCTAATCCATCAACCCAAAATCCTAAACTCTAAAACCTAAAACCAAAACCCTAAATGCTAAACCTTAACCCCTAAACCCTAAACCATAAACTCCAAACCACAAATCGTAAACCCTAAACCCTAAACCCTAAACCTTAAACCCTAAACCCCAAACCATAAACCCTAAACCCTAAACCCTAAACCCTAAACCCTAAACTCCCAACCCCAAACCTTAAACCCTAAACCCTAAATCACAAACCATAAACCCTAAACTCTAACCACTAAACCCTAAACACTAAACACTAACCCCTAAACACCAAACCCCAAACCCTAAACCCTAAATCCCAAGCCATAAACTCTAAACACTAAACCACAAACCCTAAACCCTAAACCCCAAACCCCAACCCTAAACCCTAAACCATAAACCCTAAACCCTAAGTGTAACATCCCAAATTTTAAAATAGAGAATTAATTACCGGAATAAATATTAGAAATTGGTATATGGAGTATTTAACGTCCCAAACTATTGAGAATAATTAAATTAAGATTTTGGGAATTGTTGGTAATTTTGGAGACCGGTTAAGCTAAAATTAAGCCCGGTTGAGATATGGGTGTCAGACCAAGTATCTCAGAATGAGATGATATTGGTCAGGGCTGAAGAGAATAATATTGTGAATCCGAATATGTATTCGGAATAATTTTCAGATGATGTTTTGAGCCCGAATGGAGAACCTGTTGGTTATAAAACGATGAAGTTTTAATGAGTTAGATTAAAAATAAATTGAAAATTCCATTTTTCCCTTTCTTATTCACGTGTGTTTGCTGATGGTATTAGGTATTTTCACTTCTTCTTCTTCTCTTCATCATCTTCTCCATTTTCCTTCCTCTTCTTTTTCCAAACCTTAGCAATTTGACTTCATCTTCCATTCCTTCTCATTTTCGTTGGTGGAGCTTGAAGGAGGTTGTGGAGCTGCTGTTTTTCCTCCTCCTCTTCCTTATTTTCGTAGCTTTCTCTCCCTCTAGTGAACCCATTTTCGTTTTTGGGTTTTGAGGTAAGCATACCCATATTTTTGCTAAGGTTTTGGTTAAGAGTATGTGGTATTATGTGTTTTAGGAGCTATGCATGTGAATGGATGTTCTTGAGGAGAGTAATTAATGCAAGGGTTTAATGTGGATTTTATGAAAGTAAGGTTTCTTTATGAAGTAATGAAGTGGATGTATTTATTGTTGGAAGGAGAAGAATATTTATGAAGGTTGTTGGAAATTTTATGAAACCCTAACTTCATGAATTTGGGGGAAATGTATAATGGAGGTTGATGAGCATTAATTGTTGATGATAAATGTGAGATATGATGCTTAAGGGTCATTGGTGATGATATTTTGTTGGTGGAAGTTAATAATGGAGAAACCCATGAAAGGGTTTGGTTGTTGAATGCATAATAATAAAGGGTAGCACCTAACCCATGGTGGTTATGGTGGATAAAATGAAATAAAAGAGTTTTGAGAGTTATAATAATAAAAACAGCAAGTATTTATTGATATATAAGTATTTGAATCTTAATGAGTAAGTAGAAAATTGATTGTATAATGTATTGTGATGTAGCAAGTGACCCTATTGACGAAGCGGGACCATCGAACCGCGTTGATCACTACTTCACTTGAGGTAGGAGGGGGTAACTTTTCTAAATGCATGATTTCATCCATTGGTGATGTGAAAATATGTATATATGATTATGTTGATGATTGTTGAATGGATGATGTGATAATGTTATCATTTGAATGCATTTAGAATAATGATTGTTATATGGCATCATGTTGGGATAATATTGTGATGTGAATATCCCAAATTATGTGTATGATTTATTGAATGTGTATGCCACTAACTATTGATGTGAATGAGTTCAAAAGAGAATTAGGATTAGATGAGAATGATGAGAATATTGAAATCCACCAAGTGGTGGTGATGAATGATTGAATGTGGAGTGGCATCTAGGATGCATAGTGTGAGGATGCACTTGATTTGCATTTGCATTGCATCCATGGCATATCATAGCTGTCTAGGTGGAATATTAGGGGGTTCCACTAGGCGGGCCCAGTGGGAGGGCGGCTCAATGCACGAGCGTATTGTTATTTTCCCCTGTGACTCGGTTTATGAGTCACGAAGCTATCCATAGTTGGTGATGAGGCACCCTATATGGCGGGCCCAGTGGACGGGCGGCTCTATGGTGAGTGAGTTTACCTCGGTGTCCAACGGGACACGGCTCTCTCGATGTGTGTTCGGGAGGGGCCCGTAGCACTTGTGGTAGTTAAGGCCACGATGTTAATCCGCAAGTCACAGGGTGACTAGTGCTACAGATGGGCAAGAGCGGTTTGGTACCAGTAAAATTATAAAGATGTAAGCATGCTTGAATTGAGATATATGTGTACACAATTTTTTCTACTGCAGTAGGGGCATAGTAGCACACCTATTCTTGTCCCATAATTGATTTAATGATATATTTTCCCACAGTCGGATCCGCATTAATTGTTGATGAGAAATTCTTATGCATATGCATTAGCTTTAAAAGCATTTGCATATAGCTGGAGATATGCCTAGTTGAAAGCCTATGGTGGCAACGGATGAATGAGAATTGATAAGGGAAAGAGTGAAATACTAACCCTATGTGTGTGTATGGCAATCCAAATGATTGATATTATGAATGTATACTTGTGATTATGAGATGTGTTGTGTATAATGTATGATGTGATGAAATGAATGATATGTGAGCAAGTATACATATGTTTCATCATAATGTATGACTTTAATTCATTTGGATTATGTTACTCACCTCCCCATTGCCATTTTTAAAGTTGATGTAGGTATGACTTGAATCCTACAATTTTGGAGGCCGAGTATGAAGGAGGTAAAATATGGATAGGAATGTGTAAGCCTTGGCCGGCATGAAAAATCTGTTTTGGTAGGGTATATGAGGTTTATATGCTCAAATTTTGTAATGTTGATGATTTTAGAAGTCATGGGAAAAATTGGGCATGTGTATGTAAGGCCAATTTTCATTCATGACCTAAATGGTGTAAAGAACAAACTATGATGTTTGATGTTGTTGAATTTAATGTAATGACGTGCTTGGTTAGCCCAAAAGGGCTTGAAACGCTATTGGAACCTACTTCGATATGGGAAATGAATCATAGGATGAGTCTTGTAGAAGCAAGTCACATTTATATATGTGAATATAAGTCCATAGAAAGTTTAGACCAAAACAAGACCATTTGTAATTTGGTATGTCATGTAAAATGCCTAAAATATGCATAAAACTACCCTATAGCTTAGATTTTGATTGAGATGGAATTTAGGCTTGAAACTTTGTCACATAATTTATATTAGGGTAGGTAAGTCGTGTATAAAATTTCATACAAATTGGAGTTGAATAGCCTAGTGAAAAGGGGTCCCAAAGTTGGCAAAATTATAAGGGTCAAAAAGCTGCAGAAAAGTGGTTGCAGCAGGGAGATCCACGGCCAGTGGGTTTTTCCCACTGCCAGTGGATCGTTCTGCCTCAAAACAGAGGAAAATTGACCATTTTGGGTGGTCTAGACAGTGGGATCCACGGCCAGTGGGAATTTCCCACGGCCAGTGGGTTTCCCCACTGTCAGAAAAATTCCAACTGCTCTGTTTTTTCTTACTATTTTTGGCCTGTTTGGGCATCTTAATGACATTTTTGGCCTCTGACTTCTGCATGAAAGTTGTAGACAATTAAGTCATGGAGGTGTAAAAATTGGTCTTACCTCAATTGGAGTTTTCAAACTCTCATGAGGCATAAAATACCGAACCCACTGCGTTGAAAAATTCAAGTTTAGGAGGGTTTAAAACCCAACTTTTTATGACTTTCAATTTGGGACTAATAGGTGATATTTGTGACATGTCCCACTAAATTCTAAGACTAAATATTCATATATTTGTCCTAATTTTAGAAATCAATTGAAGTATCCTTGAACTACATTTCATAATCATTTGTGCTTCTTGAATTAACGTATATTTCAACTATTCTTGTTGAAGATTATGTGATTGATTATCTAAATAGAACTCTTGTTTTGAAGTTATACACCCTCTCATATCTTCATATATGGGATGGGTTTCTTTAAAAGATCTAGGGTTACTTGTTGAAAACTTACTCGGTGATGCTTTCTTTTCCTAAATTATTTCCTCGTTAAATCGTGAAAAATTTACCCCTACGATTTGGGATGTCTCAACCTGGTATCAGAGCATTCATTGCTCTTGATACGATTATAAATGATGTTGTCCATGTGTTTATTGCTTGTGGCTGATTGATTTGTAAATTATGTGGGTGAATTATAACGGTTGTCATTGAAATGAGATTACTACGTGATCGTTGTTAAGCCCGGCCAGGCAATTCCTTTCTCATATTTACCTTCTAATTATGAAATGCATTATGATGATACTTGTGTTAAGGAAGTTAATGATGAATGATATGTATGCACCTTGGGTGAAGAAACTTTAAGTTTCTAATTGTGCTTATGTTGTTGTATATAGATTGAGTGATGGCGTATAGGCGTAATCCTGATACAGTTGCTATGATTGAGGCCTTCAATCACTTTGCCGACATACTTGCACAGTAACAACATCCTATTGGTCAGCCGAATCAAGGTCTTGACTAATTTCTTAAGCGGAAGCCTTCTGAATTTCATGGAGGCTATAAGCCAGAAGATGCTCATGTCTGGATCCGTGACTTGGAACGGATATTTGCTAGCATGGAATGTATCGAAATGCAGAAGGTGGAATATACGGTGTTTACGGTTCGGAATGATGCCGAATCTTGGTGGATCTTTACCCGTGGGCGTATGATTGCTGCCCACACTCACTAGTGCAAAAAAGGGATTTAACATCGGTTTTTTTGGACATTTCACATCGGTTTTCAAACCGATGTGGATCTGGCCGATGTGAAATATAGGGACATATCACATCGGTTTAAAAACCGATGTGAAAAAGAGATGTAACATCGGTTTTTTAATCAAACCGATGTGAAATCCAACTTAACACATCGGATTTTTTCAAAAAGCCAATGTGAAATCTGTTTTTAACATCGGTTTTTTGTAAAACAGTTGTGAAAAAGTAAGAAATTAACAACGGTTTTTAAGAACAACCAATGTGAAATATTGAAATATAACATCGGTTTTATAAAACCGATGTGAAAGATAATGATTTATAACATCGGTTCGTTAAAAACCGATGTGATAACTTGATTTTTTTATAAAAAAAAATTTAATTGGTTTATAATGATAGACAGATTTTAAAAGAAATATATGTCAAACATCCCGAATACATTCATTTTTCATGTCAATTCAGGAAATAACTATATGTCAATCAATATATAAAACAATTATGAATATAACAAAGATAATATATTTATTACAAAAATCAATTTGAATGGCAATAAACTTAGAGGTAGACATCAGCGAACAAATGAAAGATGTATCTGGGGGATTAATATGCTGAAAAGTAGAAAGGTATGGAGGCCACTCTGTAAATCTAGAACTGCTAAAAACTGTAACTGCAGAAACAAAGATTAAAGAAGTCACAAAACAAAGAAAAATAGCATCACAAATAAGGTCAAAATTAAAGAGATATGCATATGCCTTCAGATTTTGGTTCTGATTATAGTTATACCTGCCAGTGGACTGAAAATTAATGGAGCAATTATGTTGGCAATGGAACTAATTCCTGAAAGACATCCTTGAAGCATTCCCTAAATCAAAGACTTGATCAGTTAGACTAAAAGCAAAGGGAGAGATAAATCCAAGTAAATATGTTAACATGCAAGAAATACAAGTTTGTTATTCTTTTCTTTTTGGTGTGGTATACCTGTTTAGTTGGTCCAACTTGCTTTGATGCAATGCTATATATCTGTGGCAACAACATTGAGAAAGATCAAAACGTAGTAAAACAGAGAGAATTCAGGTAGAGTATGCAACAGGCACAAGTAAAGAACTCACACTTGGGCGAATAAAAACTGCAAATGCGGAGCACCCTGCTAGACCATAAGGAACCTGCATGGTTTCTTCACCATTAGTCTTGAAGGCTTGTTATTGTTAGCCTTTAAAAGTTAAGGTGTTAGTAGAAAATTACCCATGCATTCCATGATATGCTGTAGAGAAAGGTCTGCATAACACCATAAATTGTGAATAGTCATTATTAGTCTCAAATCTCAATATGCTCATTTGTGATCTACTACTTAAGTTATATACACCATAGTAGACTCCTAGGGACTACACTAGCATAGCATAATAGAATGCCTTCAAACAAGAAACCTTAGGAGGAAGAGTAAGGCTTGAACTTACAGTTATAGAGTGAACAAAGAGCCCTATGGAGAGCAGCTTCTCCTCCCCTATAACAGGTACTAACAAGGGCATGAAAAATAGCTGCAGAATGGAATTCCAAGTACATAAAATCAACTCTCATGGAAATTAAAATTAGTCATTAGAATATCATAAATATATCTTTATTTCCAATGAAACTAAGAAATTTTGGAATATTGAATAAGAAAAAGAAAGAGCACTTGTTTCCTCTTCTTCTTTCAGTAATGGCTGCTTCATGCAATCACCAGGTACACTTTCCTTAAGGAAAATTCTCATGTACACCAATGCAACCATTGACAACACTGCAGCAACCTGAATAAAACATATCATGCATAAACGCAGGACAACAAGAACAGGTTATGAAAGCCGTTTGGTCTTAGAAAATGTTTTTTTTTTCTTCTTGTTTTCACTTAATTATAACATTGTCACCTGTTGTAGTTTTCTACAGTTTATAAAAAAAACAATGAAAATAATCTATTTATATTTTCATTGTTTCTCCTACAAACTTTTAGAAATATAAAATAAAATGATTAATCTACGTTATTTACTAAAAGCAAAAGATAACAGATAAACGCCAAAGATAATAGACAAACCACCAAATTCCTAGTCCTCTTCAAGGTATTTTATCCCCTAATTTCAAACTAACAAATATGATTCACTTCTTGAAGGACTAACAATGAGTAAATCCTGAAGTTAATCTTTATGGATTCAGCACTTTCGTCCATAAGATTTTAAAAATTTCAATTTAATCAATATCTCTACAAAAATAAAACACATTCAATTTAATACTTTCCAATGAAAAACAGCAAAATATAATGTAGAAAAGAAATAAAATGAAGAACACTTTGGTAATGTTTTTTCAGAATAATGAGATTTTTAAAATCTCTATCACTGAAAGACAAAACTCATATAATCTCCATGACTAATAGGGTTTACTTCAATAAGAACTTACAAAACCATATCAAAGAGGGTTTTTCAAATATAAGGGATTAATTGAAAAATTAAAAAAATGTTCCTAGGAAACCATGATGAGTTAGTTAGAAAAAAAAATACCTTTTTGTGGAAGACGGGCTTGGTCTGACCACCATAACCAGACTGTTTGCGATCGTAACGGCGTTTACCTTGAGCAGCGATGCTATCCTTACCCTTCTTGTATTGGGTAACCTTGTGCAGTGTGTGCTTCCTGCATTCCTTACTCTTACCGTAGGTCTTCTTCGTCTTGGGAACGTTTACCTGTTATTATACATCACAACAATCCCAATTCAATATCTAATATGAAATGGAAACCAGAAACATATGAAATGTACCCATCTAAGTGCTTTTACTTTCCTCTTGTCTTCTTCCAAAGGATCAGTCTTGGAAATAGGTGCAAACAAAGCAAGGCGAGCTTTCTTCTTTGCTTCCTCATCAATAGCTGTAGTAGGACTAGGTATCCCAAACCTGTACAAAATAAAGAGATCAGCAACAGAGAAAAAAATCAAAGTCCAAAAGCAAAACCTAATAATGATATCAGAAAGGGACAAAACCAAAAACCTCTCCGCCCTAGCTTTGCTCTTAAGCTCTTCCGATTTTATCGCTTCTGGTCCCTGTGATGTTGTGGACCCAGTGCCAAACCTGCAAGCAGAGACGAACCGCTCGGCGCGGCGCATCTTCTTCTGAACATCGGAAAGTGGAGCGTCGGAATCTGGCGGTGTGGTTTTGGAGTCGGCGGCGTCGGGGTCTTTGACGGCGGGGATTGGATCTGAGTCGGGGATTGGGTGCGGCGGGGTCTAGGGTTTAAGAAGATGGAGAAGAGAGGGTTAAGAGACACACGGATCTGGAAAGGGAAGGGAATGGAAACGTGTTATTTAAAGGAGTAGAGCACATTCCACATCGGTTTTTAAATAAAACCGATGTTGCAAACTTCATTATTTTATTTTATTTACAAAAAAGAAAAAAATATTTAATTAAATATGATGCTAATCTATATTCGTAACGCTGGAAAGGAGTTAACTGGAATATACCACATCGGTTTTTACAAAAAACCGATGTTAGATCTGGTTACCATATCAGTTCATCAAAAAACCGATGTGAAAATGTGCATTTACCACATCGGTTTTTCAAAAATCCGATGTGATTGCCAAAAAATTTAAAATTTAATTTTTTTCAAATAAAATGTAACATATACATACTGAACTTTAATTTTTTTAATTAAAATAATATATATATATATAAATGTATAGTACTTCACATTCGTTATTTTAAAAATGAAAAAATATTAAGTACCACATCGGTTTTATAAAAAACGTTGTCTAATAGTGTTTATAAAACTTTGCGTATAATTTCAAAATTGCCACCGCGTAAATATTTAACATCGACCTTTGTAAAACCGATGTGATAAATAACTTTCCACATCGTTTTTTTAGACAAACCGATGTGAAAGCTTATCTGATGTTTCATTTATTTACAAAAATGCCACAGCCCTTATATTTCACATCTGTTTTTGTTAAACCGTGATGAAAACTATGATGTAAAATGGTACTTTTGCACTAGTGACTCCTTTAAATTGGGAGAATTTTAAGGCGGAGTTTCTTAAGAAGTACTTTCCTGCGAGTTACAAAAACAAGAAAGAGCTTGAATTCATGGAACTCAAGCAAGGTGGCATGTCAGTTGAGGAGTATGCTCTGAAATTCGAGGAGCTATGTGTGTTTTATCCTCCCTTTCAGCAAGAGGGCACTGAAGTTTCGAAATGTGTTAAGTTTGAAAATGGACTACGCCAAGAGATTAAAAAGGCGATTTGTCACCAAGAGATTAGGAATTTTCCTACTCTTGTGGATAAATGTAGAATCTTTGAAGAGAATGATATTGCTCCAAGGAGTTACTCAGGGCATGATTACAAGTTGAAGGGCCAATCTTCTAGCTTCAAGAAGAAAGGCAACTTTAAGAACAACGGACGATTTATACATGGGTCCTCTTCTTTCAGAGGTGGACGAGGAGGCGGAAGGTATGGTGCCGATGGTGGCCGAGGCAATGGCCACGGACTTTGTTGTTTTAGATGTGGTGGAAATCATTTGGCTAGAGATTACAATCATGAAGAAACAGTGGTGTGCTACAGGTTCAACCAACCGGGGCATATCCGCCCTGATTGTCCTTTGAATGCTACAGATGCTGTGCCACGTGATAATGTAAACCGTGGAGGCTATGGTGCTTTTAGAGGCCATGGTCGTGGAAACGGTAATGGCGGAAGAAATAGTAACCAAAATGGTGGAAACGGTCATGGTAATGGAAACGGCCGAGGTAATGCTCACGGTGGTCGGAATGGCCCAAATCGTGGTGCTAATCAACAAATGGCTGGAAGAGTCTTTGCCGTGACCGGTGAAGAAGCAGCACAAGCTGAGGATCTTGTCCAAAGGGAGTGCCAAATAAATGGTAATGTTGTTAATGTGATATTTGATTCGGGTGCTACGTACTCTTTTATTTCTGAAGATTGTGTGAGGCGCTTGCGGGTGCCTGTGAGTATGATGAAAGGTTCAATAATGGGGACTACACCGACTGGTGCTTGCTTAAGATTGGTGCTCGATGTGAAAATGTCGAGGTAGACTTGGAGGGTAGAAAATTTGTTGTATCCTTCGTGTGTTTACCTATGAAAGATCTGGATGTTATTCTGGGCATGGATTGGTTGTCCGCCAACAAGGTTTTGGTGGATTGTCATAGCAAGAGGGTGATTTTCCCAACCTATAACACTGGAGGCTTTGATGTGCGAGGTATATCTCAACTTCTCATGATGTTCTGCTTGGTTGATGGGAATGGTGCGTCCCAATCTGGTGGAATTCCTATTGTTTCAAAATTTCCCGATGTGTTTCCGGAAGAGATTCCCGGATTACCTCCTCCACGAGAAGTAGAATTTGCTATTGATCTTATTCCGTGTGCAGAACCTGTTTCCCGAGCACCTTATCGAATGTCTCCTATAGAGTTGACAGAATTAAAGAAGCAAGTGGAAGAATTGCTTGAACGGGAGTTTATTCGCCCAAGTGTGTCTCCTTGGGGTGCTCCTGTGTTGTTGGTAAAGAAGAAAGATGGGAGCATGAGATTGTGCGTTGATTATCGCCAACTCAACAAGCTAACCATTAAGAATAAATACCCTCTCCCGCGTATTGATGATCTTTTGGATCAATTGAAGGGTGCTATTGTGTTTTCGAAGATCGATTTGCGTTCCGGATATCACCAAATTCGGGTGAAGGCCGAAGATATTCCGAAGACTGTTTTCCGAACGCGATATGGACATTATGAGTACATGGTGATGCCATTTGGGGTGACGAATGCCCCTGCGATTTTCATGAGCTACATGAATCACATCTTCCATGAATATCTGGACCAATTTGTCATAGTGTTTATTGATGACATTTTGGTGTACTCCAAGAGTCATGAAGAGCATGAAAGACATCTTCGTCTTGTGTTGACGATCCTTCGCGAAAAGGAGTTGTATGCGAAGCTCTCTAAGTGTGAATTTTGGCTGTCTGAGGTCCAATTTCTTGGACATGTTATTTCAAATGATGGAGTTGTTGTGGATAAATCTAAAGTTGAAGCTGTGATGGCTTGGGAAAGACCAACGTCGGTGACGGAGATAAGAAGTTTTCTTGGTCTTGCCGGTTACTACCGGAGATTCATTGAAGGGTTTTCCCGTTTGGCGTTACCTCTAACAAGGTTGACTTGGAAGAACCAATCTTTTGTGTGGACCCGTGAATGTGAGGAAAGTTTCCAAGAGTTGAAGTTAAGGCTTACTACCGCACCGGTGTTAGCATTGCCCGATTTGACAGATGAATTTGTGGTATATTGCGATGCATCTAAGCTTGGTCTTGGATGTGTGTTGATGCAAAAGGAGCGTGTGATAGCCTATGCGTCGAGGCAGTTACGACCGCATGAGGTTAATTATCCCACACATGATCTTGAATTGGCGGCAGTGGTGTTTGCATTGAAGTTGTGGCGACACTACTTGTATGGCTCCAAGTTTGTGGTCTTTAGTGATCACAAAAGCCTTAAATACTTGTTTGACCAAAAGGAGTTGAATATGCGCCAAAGACGGTGGATGGAGTTCCTAAAAGACTATGAATTTGAATTGAAGTATCACCCCGGTAAGGCGAATGTAGTTGCCGATGCTTTAAGCCAGAAGTCATTGCATGTCTCCATGATGATGGCAAAGGAAATGGAGTTGATAAAACAATTTAGAAATTTGAATGTGGGCGTGGAGACTTATACTCCAAAGAAAATGGCATTGGAAATATTGAAAGTTGCAAATGAATTTCTTGAATATGTGAAGGCGCAACAACCCAAAGATGAGTATTTGATTGAGATTAAGAAGACCCAAGAGAAAGGGAAGAATTTGTTCATAGAGGAAGGTCAAGATGGTATTTGGCGTGTTAAGGGCCGAATTTATGTTCCCTCAAGTGGTGATGTGAGAAAACGTATACTTGAGGAAGCCCACAAAAGCATATTGAGTATTCATCCTGGTTCCACTAAGATGTATCAAGATTTGAAAATGAATTTTTGGTGGCCCAATATGAAGCGTGATGTGGCGAACTTTGTAGCGTCTTGCCTTGTTTGTCAAAAGGCGAAGGTCGAGCATCAGAGACCATCTGGTTATTTGAGACCGTTGGAGATCCCTGTTTGGAAATGGGATAGTATAGCTATGGATTTTGTTTCTGGATTACCCAGAACTCATGCTGGAAACGATGCTATATGGGTGATTGTTGACCGATTGACAAAATGTGCTCACTTTTTACCCATTAATATGAAAAGTCCTTTGGAGAAAATGGCACAAATATACATCAAAGAGATTGTTAGACTGCATGATGTTCCGTCCAGCATCATATCCGACCGTGATCCTCATTTTACTTCTTGGTTTTGGGGATGTTTACATGATGAGTTGGGTTCTAAGTTGAAGCTTAGTTCCGCTTATCACCCGCAAACCGATGGACAATCGGAGAGAACTATACAAAGCTTGGAGGATTTGTTGAGAGCTTGTGTTCTTGAACACGGTGGATGTTGGGAGAGATTCCTCCCATTGATAGAATTTACATACAATAATAGTTTCCATTCCAGTATTGGTATGGCACCTTATGAGGCGTTGTATGGAAGGAAGTGTGGAAATCCCCTGTGTTAGCTTGAAGTTGGTGAAAATTTGGCCTTAGGGCCGGAGATTATTCAAGAAACTACCGAGCAAATTAAGAAGATACAAGAAAATGTGAAGATTGCTCAAGATAGGCAGAAGAGCTATTATGACAAGAGACATAAACCCCTTGAGTTTCAAGTGGGTGATCATGTATTCCTGAAGGTCTCGCATGATAAAGGCATTGGTAGGGCGTTGAAGAGTGGGAAGTTGAGCCCCAGATTTATCGGACCTTATGAGGTGTTGGAACGGATTGGTGAGGTTGCTTATCGGATAACACTCCCTCCTATCTTGCTAATCTTCACAACGTGTTTCACGTGTCGCAGTTGAGGAAATATGTTTATGATCCTCTACATGTGATTCCTATGGACGAGATTGAGGTGCGAGATGATCTATCTGTTTCTCCTGTTTCTGTTCGCATTGTCGGACATTCCGTGAAGAAATTGCGGGACAAGTTGGTACCTTTGGTGGAGGTCGCTTGGAAACATGGAAATGCAGAAACGATCACATGGGAACGTGAAGACGATATCAGAGGACGGTATCCTGACGCATTTGAATCCGGTATGTGAAATTTCAGGGACGAAATTTTCTATTTGGTGGGGTGATTGTAACATCCCAAATTTTAAAATAGAGAATTAATTACCGGAATAAATATTAGAAATTGGTATATGGAGTATTTAACGTCCCAAACTACTGAGAATAATTAAATTAAGATTTTGGGAATTGTTGGTAATTTTGGAGACCGGTTAAGCTAAAATTAAGCCCGGTTGAGATATGGGTGTCAGACCAAGTATCTCAGAATGAGATGATATTGGTCAGGGCTGAAGAGAATAATATTGTGAATCCGAATATGTATTCGGAATAATTTTCAGATGATGTTTTGAGCCCGAATGGAGAACCTGTTGGTTATAAAACGATGAAGTTTTAATGAGTTGGATGAAAAATAAATTGAAAATTCCATTTTTCCCTTTCTTATTCACGTGTGTTTGCTGATGGTATTAGGTATTTTCACTTCTTCTTCTTCTCTTCATCATCTTCTCCATTTTCCTTCCTCTTCTTCTTCCAAACCCTAGCAATTTGACTTCATCTTCCATTCCTTCTCATTTTCGTTGGTGGAGCTTGAAGGAGGTTGTGGAGCTGCTGTTTTTCCTCCTCCTCTTCCTTATTTTCGTAGCTTTCTCTCCCTCTAGTAAACCCATTTTCGTTTTTGGGTTTTGAGGTAAGCATACCCATATTTTTGCTAAGGTTTTGGTTAAGAGTATGTGGTATTATGTGTTTTAGGAGCTATGCATGTGAATGGATGTTCTTGAGGATAGTAATTAATGCAAGGGTTTAATGTGGATTTTATGAAAGTAAGGTTTCTTTATGAAGTAATGAAGTGGATGTATTTATTGTTGGAAGGAGAAGAATATTTATGAAGGTTGTTGGAAATTTTATGAAACCCTAACTTCATGAATTTGGGGGAAATGCATAATGGAGGTTGATGAGCATTAATTGTTGATGATAAATGTGAGATATGATGCTTAAGGGTCATTGGGGATGATATTTTGTTGGTGGAAGTTAATAATGGAGAAACCCATGAAAGGGTTTGGTTGTTGAATGCATAATAATAAAGGGTAGCACCTAACCCATGGTGGTTATGGTGGATAAAATGAAATAAAAGAGTTTTGACAGTTATAATAATAAAAACAGCAAGTATTTATTGATATATAAGTATTTGAATCTTAATGAGTAAGTAGAAAATTGATTGTATAATGTATTGTGATGTAGCAAGTGACCCCATTGATGAAGCGGGACCATCGAACCGCGTTGATCACTACTTCACTTGAGGTAGGAGGGGGTAACTTTTCTAAATGCATGATTTCATCCATTGGTGATGTGAAAATATGTATATATGATTATGTTGATGATTGTTGAATGGATGATGTGATAATGTTATGATTTTAATACATTTAGAATAATGATTGTTATGTGGCATCATGTTAGGATAATATTGTGATGTGAATATCCCAAATTATGTGTATGATTTATTGAATGTGTATGCCACTAACTATTGATGTGAATGAGTTCAAAAGAGAATTGGGATTGGATGAGAATGATGAGAATATTGAAATCCACCAAGTGGTGGTGATGAATGATTGAATGTGGAGTGGCATCTAGGATGCATAGTGTGAGGATGCACTTGATTTGCATTTGCATTGCATCCATGGCATATCATAGTTGTCTAGGTGGAATATTAGGGGGTTCCACTAGGCGGGCCCAGTGGGAGGGCGGCTCAGTGCACGAGCGTATTGTTATTTTCCCCTGTGACTCGGTTTATGAGTCATGAAGCTGTCCATAGTTGGTGATGAGGCACCCTATGTGGCGGGCCCAGTGGACGGGCGGCTCTATGGTGAGTGAGTTTACCTCGGTGTCCAACGGGACACGGCTCTCTCGATGTGTGTTCGGGAGGGGCCCGTAGCACTTGTGGTAGTTGAGGCCACGATGTTAATCCACAAGTCACAGGGTGACTAGTGCTACAGATGGGCGAGAGCGGTTTGGTACCAGTAAAATTATAAAGATGTAAGCATGCTTGAATTGAGATATATGTGTACACAATTTTTTCTACTACAGTACGGGCATAGTAGCACACCTATGCTTGTCCCATAATTGATTTAATGATATATTTTCCCACAGTTGGATCCGCATTAATTATTAATGAGAAATTCTTGTGCATATGCATTAGCTTTAAAAGCACTTGCATATAGCTGGAGATATGCCTAGTTGAAAGCCTATGGTGGCAACGGATGAATAAGAATTGATAAGGGAAAGAGTGAAATACTAACCCTATGTGTGTGTATGGCAATCCAAATGATTGATATCATGAATGTATACTTGTGATTATGAGATGTGTTGTGTATAATGTATGATGTGATAAAATGAATGATATGTGAGCAAGTATACATATGTTTCATCATAATGTATGACTTTAATTCATTTGGATTATGTTACTCACCTCCCCGTTGCCATTTTTAAAGTTGATGTAGGTATGACTTGAATCCTACAATTTTGGAGGCCGAGTATGAAGGAGGTAAAATATGGATAGGAATGTGTACGCCTTGGCCGACATGAAAAATCTGTTTTGGTAGGGTATATGAGGTTTATATGCTCAAATTTTGTAATGTTGATGATTTTAGAAGTCATGGGAAAAATTGGGCATGTGTATGTAAGGCCAATTTTCATTCATGACCTAAATGGTGTAAAGAACAAACTATGATGTTTGATGTTGTTGAATTTAATGTAATGACATGCTTGGTTAGCCCAAAAGGGCTTGAAACGCTATTGGAACCTACTTCGATATAGGAAATGAATCATAGGATGAGTCTTGTAGGAGCAAGTCACATTTATATATGTGAATATAAGTCCATAGAAAGTTTAGACCAAAACAAGAACATTTGTAATTTGGTATGTCATGTAAAATGCCTAAAATATGCATAAAACTACCCTATAGCTTAGATTTTGATTGAGAAGGAATTTAGGCTTGAAACTTTGTCACATAATTTATATTAGGGTAGGTAAGTTGTGTATAAAATTTCATACAAATTGGAGTTGAATAGCCTAGTGAAAAGGGGTCCCAAAGTTGGCAAAATTATAAGGGTCAAAAAGCTGCAGAAAAGTGGTTGCAGCAGGGAGATCCATGGCCAGTGGGTTTTTCCCACTGCCAGTGGATCGTTCTGCCTCAAAACGGAGGAAAATTGACCATTTTGGGTGGTCCAGACAGTGGGATCCACGGCCAGTGGGAATTTCCCACGGCCAGTGGGTTTCCCCACTGTCAGAAAAATTCCAACTGCTCTGTTTTTTCTTGCTGTTTTTGGCCCGTTTGGGCATCTTAATGACATTTTTGGCCTCTGACTTCTTCATGAAAGTTGTAGACAATTAAGTCATGGAGGTGTGAAAATTGGTCTTACCTTAATTGGAGTTTTTAAACTCTCATGAGGCATAAAATACCAAACCCACTTCGTTGAAAAATTCAAGTTTAGGAGGGTTTAAAACCCAACTTTTTATGACTTTCAATTTGGGACTAATAGGTGATATTTGTGACATGTCCCACTAAATTCTAAGACTAAATATTCATATATTTGTCCTAATTTTAGAAATCAATTGAAGTATCCTTGAACTACATTTCATAATCATTTGTGCTTCTTGAATTAACGTATATTTCAACTATTCTTGTTGAAGATTATGTGATTGATTATCTAAATAGAACTCTTGTTTTGAAGTTATACACCCTCTCATATCTTCATATATGGGATGGGTTTCTTTAAAAGATCTAGGGTTACTTGTTGAAAACTTACTCAGCGATGCTTTCTTTCCTAAATTATTTCCTCGTTAAATCATGAAAAATTTACCCCTACGATTTGGGGTGTCTCACTAAGCCCTAAACCCTAAACCCTAAATTATAAACCCTAAACCTTAAACCCCAAACCCCAAAGCCTACACCCTGAACCCTAAACCATAAACTATAAACCCTATACACTAACACATGAACCCTAAACCCTAAACCTAAACCCCTCAACCCTAAATCCTAATTCCAAACCCTAAACTCCAAACCGCAAACCGTAAACCCTAAACCATAAACCCTAAACCCTGAACCCAAAACCTCAGAACCTAAATGCTAAACAAAAACCCCAAACCGTAAGCCCTAAGCCCTAAACCCTAACCCGTAAACCCTTCACCCCAAACCCCTAAACCCTAAACCCCTAAAACCATAAACCCTAAACCCCAAACCCCAAACCCCAAACCCTAAACCTTAAACCCCTAAACCTTAAACCCTAAACCCTAACCCATAACCCCTAAACCCCTAACCCCTAACCTCTAAACCCTAAACCCCTAAACCCCTAAACCCTAAACCCCAAACCCTAAACCCTAAACCAACACCCCTACACCCTAAACCCCACACCCCAAACCCTTAACCCTAAGCCCTAAGCCCTAAACCACAAACCCTAATCCCAAAACCATAAACCCTAACCCCTAAACTCTAAACCCTAATCCCTAATCCCTAAACCACAAACCTTAAACCCTAAACCGTAACCCAAAACCCTAAACCATAAACCCTAAACCCTAACCCTTAAACCTTAAACCCTACACCTACACCCTAAAGCCCAAACCCTAACCCCTAAACCCTAAAGCCTACAATGTAAACACCAAACCTCAAACCATAAACCATTAACCCTAAACCACAAACACTAAACCCTAAACCCTAACCCCTAAACCCTAAACCCTAAACTCTAAACCTAAAACCCTAAACCCCAAACCTTAAACCCTAAAACCTAAATCCTAAACCAAAAACCTAAAAACCCTAACAATAAACCCCTAAACCCCCAAACCTAAATCCTAACCCTTAAACCTTAAAACCTAAACCCTAAACCCTAACCCCTAACCCTAAACCGTAAACTATAAACCTAAAACCCCAAACCCTAAACCATAAACCCTACACCACTAATGTTAAATCTAAGACACTAAACCCTAACCATTAAAACCCTAAACCCTAAACCCAAAACTCTAAACCCTAAACCATAAATCCCAAACCTTAAACCATAAACCCTAAACACTAAACCCTAAACCCTAAACCTCACACCCTAAACCCTAAACCCTAAATCCCAAACCTTAAGCCATAAACCCTAAACTCTAAACCCTATCCCCTAAACCCTTAACCCCTAACCCCTAACCCTTAAACCCTAAACCCCCTAAACCCTAACCCCAAACCCCAAACCCCAAACCCCTAAACCCTAAACCCTTAAAACCAAAACCCTAAACCCCAAACCCCAAACCCTAAACCCTAAACCCCAAACCTTAATCCTTAAACCCTAAACCCTAAACCCTAAACCCTAAACCCTAAACCCTAAACCATAATCCCTAAACCCCAAACCCTAAACCCTAAACTATAACCTAAAAACCTAAACCACAAACCCTAACCCCTAAACCTTAAAGCCTACACCCTAAACTCCAAACCCCAAACCATAAACCATTAACCCTAAACCACAAACCCTAAATCCTAAACCCTAAACCTAAACCCTAAACCCCAAAACCTAAAACCTAAATCCTAAACAATAAACCCAAAAACCCTGAGGATAAAACCATAAACCCTAAAACCTAAACCAAAACCTTAAAACCCTAAATCCTAACACCCAACCCTAAACTGTAAACCCTAAACCCTAAACCCTAAACCATAAACCCCAAACCCTAAACCCTACACCATAAACCCTAACCTTAGACCTTAAACCTTAACCCTTAAAACCCTAAACCCTAAAGCCAAAAGCCTAAACTCTAAACCCTAATCCCCGAACCATAAACCGTAAACCATAAACCCTAAACCCAAAACCTCACACCCTAAACCCTAAACCGAAAGCCCAAACCCTAAGCCCTAAACCCTAAACCTAAACCTTAACCCCTAAACCCTTAACCTCTGACCCGTAAACCCTCAACCCCTAAAACACTAAATCCTAAACCCTAAACCCCAAACCCTAAACCCTAAACCCCTAAGCCTTAAACCCTAAACCCTAACCTCCAACCCCTAAACTCCTAACCCCCATTCCCTAAACCCCTAATACCTTAAACCCTAAACCCTAAACCCCAAACCTTAAACCCTAAACCACAACCTCTAAACCCTAAACCACAAACCTTAAACACTAAACCCTAAACACCAAACCCTCAACCCTAAACCCTAAACACTAAACCCCAAACCCTAATCCCTAAACTATTAACCCGAAACCCTAAACCCTAAACCCTAAACCCTAACCCTTAAACCATAAACCTTAAACCCTAAACTGTAACCAAAACCCTAAACCCTAACCCTTAAACCCTAAACCCTAAACCCTAAACTTTCACCCTAAAGCCCAAACCCTAACCCCTAAACCCTAAAGCCTAACACCTAAACTCCGAACCCCAAACCATAAACCATTAACCCTAAACCACAAACACTAAATCCTAAACCCTAACCCCTAAACCCTAAACCCCAAACTCTAAACCAAAAACCTTAAACCCCAAACCCTAAACCCTAAAACCTAAATCCTAAACCATAAACCCCAAAACCCTTACGATAAACCCCTAAACCCTCAAACCTAAATCCTAACCCCTAAACCCTAAAACCTAAACCCTAAACCCTAAAACCCTAAACCATAACCCCTACTCTAAATTGTAAACCCTAAACCCTAAACCCTAAAACCTAAACCCCAAACCCTAAACCCTAAACCCTAAACCACAAACACTAAATCTTAGACACTAAAAGCTAACCCTTAAAACCCTACACCTTAAACCCAAAACTTTAAACCCTAAACCGTAAATCCTAAACCTTAAACCGTACACCCTAAACCATAAACCCTAAACCCTAAACACAAAACCTCACACCCTAAACCCTAAACCGAAACCCCAAACCCTAAGCCCTAAACCATAAACCCTAACCCCTAAACCCTTTAACTTCTAAACCCTAAACCCTAAACCCTAAACCCTAACCCCTGAATCCCAAACACTAAACCCGAATCCCCTAAAGCCTTAACCCTAAACCCTAACCCCTAAACCTAAACCCTAACCCTTAACCCCTAAACCCCTAAAACCCTAAACCCTAAATCCTGAACCCTGAACCCCAAACCCTAAACCTAAACCCTAAACCACAAACCCCAAACCCCAAACCCCAAACCCTAATCCATAAACCATAAACCCTAAACCCTAACCCCTAAATTCTAAACCATAAGCCCTAAACCATAAACCCTAAACCCTAACCTGTAACCCAAAACCCAAAACCATAAACCCTAACACTAACCCTTAAACCCTAAACCCTACACCCTAAAACCCAAACCCTAACCCCTAAACCTTAAAGCCTACACCCTGAACTCTAAACCCCAAACCATAAACCATTAACCCTAAACCACAAACCCTATATCCTAAACCCTAAACCCTAAAACCTAAATCCTAAACAATAAACCCAAAAACCCTTACGATAAAACCATAAACCCTTAAACCTAAATCCTAATTCCTAATCCCTAAAACCTAAACCGTAAACCTTAAAACCCTAAATCCTAACACCTAACCCTAAACTGTAAACCCTAAACCCAAACCCTAAACCCTAAACCCTAAACCACAAACCCTAACCTTAGAACCTAAACCTTAACCCTTAAAACCCTAAACCCTAAAGCCTAAACTCTAAACCCTAATCCCCAAACATTAAACCCTAAACCCTAAACTCTAAACTACAAACTATAAACCCTAAACCCTAAACCTCACACCCTAAACCCTAAACCAAAACCCCAAACCCTAAGCCCTAAACCCTAAACCTAAACCTTAACCCCAAAACCCTTAAACTTTAACCCGTAAACCCTCAACCCCTAAAACCCTAAATCCTAAACCCTAAACCCCAAACCCCAAACCCTAAAGCCTTAAACCCTAAACCCTAAACCCTAACCCCTAAACCCTAAACCCCTAAAACCCTACCCAAACCACAAACCCTAAACCCTAAACCCTAAACCATAAACCATAAACCCAAAACCCTAAACCCTAAACCCTAAACCACAAACCCTAAACCCTAAACTATAACCCAAAACCCTACACCCAACACCCTAAAGCCCAAACCCTAACCCCTAAACCCTAAAGCCTGTAACGTAAACTCCAAACCCTAAACCATAAACCATTAACCCTAAACCATAAACCCTAAATGCTAAACCCTAACCCCTAAACCCTAAACCCTAAACTCTAAACCCAAAACCCTAAACCCTAAACCCCAAACCCTAAAATCTAAATCCTAAACCATAAACCCAAAAACCCTAACGATAAACCCCTAAACCATCAAACCTAAATCCTAACCCTAAAACCTAAACCTTAAACCCTAAAACCTAAACCCTAAACCCTAAAACCTAAACCCTAACCCTAAACCCTAAACCACAAACCCTAAACCTTAAACCACAAACCCTAAACCCTAAACCCTAACCCTTTAAAACCCTACATCCTAAACCCTAAGCTCTATACCCTAAACCCCAAATCCCAAACCTTAAACCCTAAACCCTAAGCCCTAAACCCTAAACCACAAACCCTAAACCATAAACCCTAAACCCTGAACCCTAAACCCTAAACCCCAAACCCTAAACCATAAAGCATAAACCCTACACCCTAAACCCCAAACCCTAAACCATATATCCTAAACCCTAAATCCTAAACACCAAACCCAACACCCTAAATCCGAAACCCAAAACCTAAACCATAAACCTTATACCACAAACCACAAACCCTAAACCCCAAACCCTAAACCCTAAACCCTAAACCCTAAGCCCTAAGCCCTAAACCCCAAACCCTAAACCATAAACCCTAAACCCTAATCCTAAACCCTAAAACCTAAACTCCAAACCCTAAACACTAACCCCTAACCCATAAACCCCAAACCCTAAACCCCATATCCTAAACCCCAAATCCTAAACCTTAAACCCTAGACTCTAAACCCCAAACCCTAAACCCTAAACCCTAAACCCTAAACCATAAACCCTAAACCCTGAACCCTAAACCCTAAACCCCAAACCCTAAACCATAAAGCATAAACCCTACACCCTAAACCCCAAACCCTAAACCATATATCCTAAACCCTAAATCCTAAACACCAAACCCAACACCCTAAATCCGAAACCCAAAACCTAAACCATAAACCTTATACCACAAACCACAAACCCTAAACCCCAAACCCTAAACCCTAAACCCTAAACCCTAAGCCCTAAGCCCTAAACCCCAAACCCTAAACCATAAACCCTAAACCCTAATCCTAAACCCTAAAAACTAAACTCCAAACCCTAAACACTAACCCCTAACCCATAAACCCCAAACCCTAAACCCCATATCCTAAACCCCAAATCCTAAACCTTAAACCCTAGACTCTAAACCCCAAACCCTAAACCCTAAACCCTAAAACCCAAACACTAAACCCTAAACTCCTTACAAAAACACTAAACCCAAAACCCTAAGCCTTAAAACCTAAACTCCAAACTCCAAACTATAAACCCTAAACCCTAAACCCTAAACCCTAAACACTGAACCCAACCCCTAAACCCTAAACCATAAACCCTATACCATAAACTGTAAAACTTAAACCCTAACCCCTAGACCCTAAACCCCAAACCCTAAACTCTAAACCATAAACCTTAAACTCATAACCCCAAACCATAACCCCTAAACCCTAAACACTAACCCCTAAACCATAAACCACAAATCCTAAACCCCAAACCCCAAACCCTAAACCATAAACCCTAAACCCCAACTCTTAAACCAAACCCTATACCCTTAGCCCCAAACCCTAAACCCTAACCCTAAAACATAAATTCCAAACCCTAAACCCTTAACCCTAAAACCTAAATTCGAACCCCTAAATGCTAAACCTAAACCCGAAACCCTACACCCCTTACAAAAAACCCTAAACACTAAACCCCATACCCTAAATGTTAAACCCTAAACTCCAAACTCCAAACAATAAACCCTAAACCCTAAACCCTGAACCCCAACTCATAAACCCTAAACCATAAACCCTATACCATAAACGGTAAACCTTCAACCCTAACCCCTAGACCCCAAACCCCAAACCCTAAACTCTAAGCCCAAAACCCAAAACTCCAAACCCAAAACCATAAACCCTAAACCCTAAACCCTAAACCTTAAATCCAAACCCCAAACCCTAAACTCCAAATCCCATACCATAAACCCTCAACCCTAAACCATAAACCCAAAACCCAAAACCCTAACCCCTAACCCCTAACCCCGATAGCATAAACCCTAAACCCTAAACCCTAAACACTAAAACCTAAGTGCTAAATTATAACCCTAAACCCTAAACCATAAACTCCAAAGCACAAACCATAAACCCTAAACCCTAAACCCTAAACACCAAACCTCAAACCCTAATCCCCAAACCCCAAACACTAAACACTAAACCCTAAACCCTAAATATAACATCCCCGTTTTAAAATTTAATGTTGAATGAAGAATAAACCATTAAGACTTGATTTTAACTAGAAATAACCGTTAATTGCATTTAACTAGGTAGGTTTAAGCCTTTAAAATATTAAAAATGGTGGTGGTCAGGGGATGGGGTAGAGTGCACGTGACTGCTGGGCACGCACTCTCCCATCCCACTCTTCTCTTGCTGTGCGCATGCACATATATATATATAAAACGTGAGCCTTTGGAGAAAAACACACTTACTCCTTCTTCAGACTCCCTCCTCCGTCACTTCATCCTCTACCTCCTCTCTTCGTCTTCATCTTTCTTCTTCTTCTATCTTACTCTTCGCTCCTTGAGGTCTTGGTTGCAGTACTGGAGAACGGACCACACTTCATCCCAGAATCAGGCGCAGGATATGACAAGCCAAGGAAGACCGAACGAACCAGGAGAAAGATGTCGGACCCAACAACGAGAACAGAAAGGTTTCTGAGGTTCTTCTAAAGGTAGGGGGCGCTTGCATGTCGAATGCATGGTCTAAGAACGGTACCGGATGAACGTATTGCTGAGTGCGGGGGGTGTGTATGTGTATGTATTTATAATCATTAGAACTGATGCTGTGCATGTGTGCATGTATTCATAATTACTAAAATTGATGCATGATTTGAGATTCTGATAGTGATCTTCGTGGCGATGGTGTAGCCTGTTCATGGATGATAATGATGGATGATATGCATGGATCTATTTGTTGTCACTATGAAAAGTATGTATGTGCATGTTCTTAATTGGATTGCTCAATGTTGTTAGTCTGATGACCGATTGTAACATGCGCTGGTGTGACCGACTGAATGATTACGAGTAGTGGGGGATATCCGTTCTTACTTAATGACTACGGTAAGGTGTTCATGGCGCGATGATGTGTAATAATGAATGTGTTAGTTGCATGAGTAAGAGTGGGGTGACCCATGGAAGGTCAAGAACCCCAAGGGAAACGACTTCCAGTTACCAACCCTGGCTAGATCCCAATAGAGCTCGTGGTAGCCGTTGGAGCTAGAGAAGAGAGTCTCGAGACGCCGTGGGGAGGCCGGTGCCACCTGGTAAGAGCTGAGGGATGAGGGGCCAGAAGAAAAGGGGACCGTAACTGAGAGTCTTTACCCGAGTCGGATCCGCAGACATGCATATAGAAATAAGGCTGATTGTGGTGATGTATAAATCTATGTATGTGCATGTGTATGATTTTGAATGCATGAATATATATTTAGATGTGGAATAAACTCTGTGAATTATGTGTGTCATGAATGTTGTTTGAACTGTATGAATTTGGTTACTTGAGAAAGGTTGAGTGATAGCAGGAGCGTGTACTGACGCTGATACCGAGTCTGTGAGTATCATTTTACATGTAAAAGCTCACCCCTGTAGTGGCCATTTTCAGTGAATGTCTCTCGTGAGGAGGATCAGAAGCAGAACTGGAACGCTGGGCGGAGCGCTGATGCATTTGGAAGGTTTAATTAAGGCATTGTTAGACTAAGCCCCAACTGGCTCATACCGGATGTTAATGTTTTGGGGATGAATAGAACTTTATGGACAAGAAGAAGTCCGATTTTGCATTGTAAATATTAATATACACTCTTATGTACATATGGATGTATGGTTTTGTGTGTGTGTTGCTATGTGCTGCCTTGTTTCATAATTATGCTTTAATAGAAACGCAGGGACAGTATGGTTAAGCAGGCTATAGCCAAGTCAGAGTGAATTGAGAATTGTCTTAGGAAAACTTATGTCGGATACGATGGACGGAGTCGTACCCCGCCCGAAGTGTGGGAGCAATTCGCCCAAGCGCGAGGACTCACGCTGAAGCGAGTAATTACCAGAGTGAGATATCGACCATTATCCTTTCCTATCTGTTGTGATGCTAACACAATCCAGACCCCGATGTTGACCCCGAATTGGGCGTTATGGCTAAGTCCACCCAGGCGTCATCATACTTAGTTGAGTTGGGTGGAATAGGTTCAGATCCCTCCTTTCTCCACAACCTATTAACGTATATGTACCCTGTAACTTCTCGTTTTTCTGAGTGAAAGGCGAGTGTGAGGATTTACTTAGTGAACCCTTGTCCATACCCGATGGAGGAAATTACCTTGTAGTTGTGTTAAAGAGGCGTTATGTAGATTTCGTTTAGGCGGCGTCATACCTCGTCCAAGTAACTAGGACAGCCCGCCCAAGATGAATATACCCCGCCTAGCCAAGTAGGATGATTCTAACTCCGCCTGGACGGTGTCAGACCCCGTCTGAGCGAATAAACGGTGTTGTGCAATCCGCCCTAGTGTTGGTGCGTTACGATAAACCCATTGAGCCGGCCCCAGTTTTAGTTTCCCTGTAGGTTGCTATGCGCGTGTGAATGCTTTTCGTCCTTCCTTTGCCTGCTTCCTCATATATCGAATAATACGGGACTGTTTTGTGAAAAATTTTCTCATATTTTTGGAATTTTTTTTTTTAGTTGCAATTAATTAGGGTGTTACATTTTGGTATCAGAGCGGACCGAAAAGTCCAAGGCCAAAGTATGCTTACCAAGTGTAAGCGGTGGTGTGTGTGTCTTTTTGATTGAATGGTTGAAATTGTTCTGATGCTAGTTGACTTGATTGATGATTGACTTAAGAACAAGGGGTTGTTTTTCCCCGGTCCGATTGTGTGTATGACCTAGGCGAATGACATAATGTGTTAAGCTATTAATTGTTGGACTAATAACCAGATCGGTAGTAAGTGGCTCCGTATACTTATCCTTAAATGTCAATTTCAGGATAAGGAATGGCGCATCGTCAAAGTATGGAGGCTATAGCCACAGCATTCCAACGCTTTGCTGATGTGTTTGAAAGGCAAGGCCAGACTCAACCTGAGGATGGCCATGTGCTGGACCGCTTCCTGAAGAGGAAGCCGAGTGAATTCTTAGGAGGACGGAACCCTGAGGCGGTGTTCAAGTGGACTCAGGAATTAGAGAGAATTTTTAGGGGTCTTCGCTGTACCGAAGCCCAGAAGGTGGAATGCGCAGTGTATATGCTACGAGATGAAGCGGAGAATTGGTGGAAGATAGCCAGGAGCCGATTCCCCGAAGATGACAATCAACTGACGTGGAACGATTTCAAGGCCTGCTTCTTAGACAAATACTTTCCCGACACAGTGAGGAGTCGGAAAGAGCTGGAGTTTATGGAGTTAAAACAGGGCTCCATGACTGTGGAAGAATACGCGACCAGATTTGAGGAATTGTGCCTATTCTATCCGCCCTTCCAGCAGCCAGGAACGGAGCACTCCAAGTGTCTTAAGTTTGAGAACGGACTAAGATCGGATATCAAGAGGGCCTGCAGATACCATGAAATCCGGAGTTTCCCTGCCTTAGTGAACAAGTGTAGAATATTCGAAGAGGATGACAGGGCCCATTCGGGCCAGTGCAGCAGAGCCAACCAGCACCTGAGGCCTCAGCAATCACGTTTCAAGAGGCCAGGGAACGTGAGGAGGAATGAACCCTTCACCAGATATCAGAACCATAATGACCGAGGGAGACAGATGAGTGGGCGACCAAGGTATGGCGGATGCTTTAAATGCGGCGGTGATCATTTTGCTAAGGAATGCAATGATACAAATGTTAAATGCTACCACTGCGGAGAGAAGGGACACGTTCGCCCGGACTGCCCCCAACTCCGCCAGGCAAACACCAATGTGCGTCAAGGAGGATTTCAAGATCGAACCAGAGTGAATGATAACCAACGACCTGGTGGCAGAGGCAACGGAACCAGAGGAAATATGATGCGTGCCCCGAATAGCCGAGAGAGGAACACCGGCCCAACAGCGACAGGAAGGATCTACACCATCAATGCAGAGGATGTTGCACCAGCAAACGATCTAGTACAATGTAAGTGCTCACTTGGAATGAATACGCTTAATGTTGTTTTCGATTCGGGAGCTACCCATTCTTTTATAGCTGATGAGTGCGTGGAACGGTTGAAGTTACCAACTGTGTCTATGAACCGGACTTTGGAAGTGGCCAGCCCTACTGGCCCTAGCGTGTTTACATCGTCAATATGTAAAAATGTAGCATTTGAGTTGTATGATTGGAGTTTCACCTTCGATCTGATTTGCATGCCCTTAAAGGGTCTTGATATTGTGCTTGGAATAGATTGGCTTTCAGCCAATAAGGTATTAGTAGATTGTAGAAACCGAGAGATAGTTTTCCCAAAACAACCCACTGAAGATGGCACGGCATTAGATATAACCTAACTATTTATGATGCTCTGTCTAACCAAAGATGAGAATGAGACCCTAGTGAACGAAATTCCGGTTGTCTGCGAATTCCCAGAAGTGTTTCCAGAGGACGTCTCGAGTGTGCCTCCCAATAGAGAAGTTGAATTCTCTATAGACTTGATCCCTGGAGCCGAACCGGTCTCCAGTGCACCCTACAGAATGTCCTCAACTGAATTGGCAGAGTTGAAGAAACAAGTGGATGAGTTGCTTGAGAAGCAGTTCATTAGACCAAGCGTGTCACCATGGGGCGCACCTGTGCTACTTGTTAAGAAGAAGGATGGCAGCATGAGACTTTGTATAGATTATCGACAGCTTAACAAACTCACAATCAAGAATCGATACCCACTGCCTAGAATTGATGATTTAATTGACCAGCTGCGTGGAGCCTCAGTCTTCTCGAAAATCAACTTACAATCGGGATATCACCAAATCCGAGTGAAGGACTCGGACATTCCTAAAACTGCCTTTAGGACTAGGTATGGTCACTACGAGTATGTAGTGATGCCGTTCGGTGTGACAAACGCCCCTGCTATTTTCATTAATTACATGAACAGCATATTCCACTCCTTCTTAGATCGGTTTGTTGTTGTCTTCATCGATGATATCCTAGTTTATTCTAAGACATCTGAGGAGCATGAAGGACATCTCAGGACGGTACTCCAAGTGTTGAAGGAGAAGCAATTGTTTGTAAAGCTTTCAAAGTGCGAATTTTGGATGGATGAGATCCACTTCCTCGGGCATGTGATCTCCAAGCGAGGCGTCTCGGTGGATCCTGCTAAGGTAGCTGCTGTAATGGCATGGGAGAAGCCCAGATCGGTCTCGGAAATAAGAAGTTTTATGGGCTTAGCAGGTTATTATAGAAGGTTCATCGAAGGTTTTTCTAAGTTGGCATTACCCCTGACTAAATTGACTCGGAAGAACGTTCCTTTCGTGTGGAGTCCGGAGTGTGAGAGCAGCTTCCAAGAGCTGAAGAATAAGTTGACAACTGCTCCGGTGTTGGCATTACCTGAGTTACGAGAAAGCTTCGTGGTCTATTGTGACGCATCCAGACTCGGATTAGGATGTGTACTCATGCAGAAGGATCGAGTGATAGCATATGCCTCTCGACAATTGAGACCCCACGAGCAGCATTATCCGACCCATGACTTGGAGCTGGCAGCAGTAGTTTTTGCATTGAAAATCTGGAGGCATTACTTGTACGGGTCCAAATTTGAAGTGTACAGCGATCATAAGAGCCTCAAATACCTATTCGACCAAAAGGAGCTGAACATGAGGCAGAGAAGATGGATTGAGTTTTTAAAAGACTATGATTTCGAGTTAAAATACCACCCAGGTAAGGCAAACGTCGTGGCCGACGCATTGAGTCGGAAATCCCTCCACATGGCAGCCATGATGACCAAAGAAGTTGAGTTGTTGGAGCAGTTCCGAGACATGAACTTGCATGTTGACACCCCTTCCCCTCAGAAGATGACAATCGGTACGTTGAGGATTGCCAATGAGTTCTTAAAATCCGTGTACAAACAGCAACAGGCGGACTCTTACCTAGCTGAAATGAAGGAAATTCAAGCCAAAGGAAAGGACTTATCATTGGCAGAGGGGTCAGATGGGATCTTTCGGGTGAGAAACAGAATATACATACCAAGCGAAGGAAGATTGAGAAGAATGGTGCTTGACGAAGCCCACAAAAGCCTACTCAGTATTCACCCAGGAACCACGAAAATGTACCACGACTTGAGGAGACAGTTCTGGTGGCCCGGACTAAAGAAGGATGTGGCCGAGTACGTGGCCCGGTGTATCACTTGTCAGAAATCGAAAGTAGAGCACCAAAAACCGTACGGTGCAATGCAGCCTTTAGAGATCCCCGTGTGGAAATGGGACTCAATTGCAATGGATTTTATCATGGGATTACCCAAAAACCGAGCGGGCCATGATGCCATTTGGGTCATTGTTGACAGATTGACGAAGAGTGCACACTTCTTACCTGTAAATATGAAGTACCCATTGCATAAATTGGCTCGAATCTACATTCGAGAAGTTGTCCGACTGCATGGCATACCTACTTCCATCGTATCGGATAGGGACCCTAGATTTACGTCCAAGTTTTGGGCCAGCATGCATCAAGAATTGGGGACGAAGCTTTGGCTTAGTTCTGCCTACCACCCCCAATCGGATGGACAATCCGAGTGAACAATTCAGAGTCTAGAAGACTTATTGAGAGCGTGTGTGTTAGAGTACGGTGGGGACTGGGAGCAGTACCTTCCCTTGATCGAGTTTACGTACAACAACAGCCATCATCACAGCATTGGCATGGCACCTTACGAGGCATTATATGGGCGTAGATGCCGAACCCCACTCTGTTGGTCGGAAGCGGGTGAAAGTCTATTACTGGGACCAGACATCGTGAAGCAAACCACAGAACAGATTCGAGTGATAAGGGAGAAGATGAAAGCATCACAAGACAGGCAGAAGAGCTACCATGACAAGCGCATCAAGCCATTGGAATTTTCAGTTGGAGATCAGGTGTTTCTGAGAACCTCTCCGAGTAAAGGAGTTGGACGAGCCTTAAAAAGTGGGAAGTTAAGCCCTCGCTACATCGGACCTTATGAGGTAGTAGAACGGATTGGCCCCGTGGCATACCGCCTCGCGTTACCAACTCACTTGTCCCGATTACACAACATTTTTCATGTGTCTCAGCTAAGGAAGTATTTGCATGACCCCAACCACACGATGCTTGACGACGAGGTAGAGATCAAGGAAGACCTAACCACTATGGCTACACCGGTTGGAATCGTGGATCAATCGGTAAAACGCTTAAGAAACAAGAATGTAAGGCTGGTTAAAGTGGAGTGGCAGCAAGGCAAGACCACCTTCTACACGTAGGAACGCAAGGACGGCATGTAACAGCAGTACCCCGAGTTGTTTACCTAGGTAAGTACCGACTGAATTTCGGGGATGAAATTCTTTTTCAGTGGGGGAGAACTGTAACATCCCCATTTTAAAATTTAATGCTGAATGAAGAATAAACTATTAAGACTTGATTTCAACTAGAAATAACCGTTAATTGCATTTAACTAGGTAGGTTTAAGCCTTTAAAATATTAAAAATGGTGGTGGTCAGGGGATGGGGTAGAGTGCACGTGACTGCTGGGCACGCACTCTCCCATCCCACTCTTCTCTTGCTGTACGCATGCACATATATATATATATATAAAACGTGAGCCTTTGGAGAAAAACACACTTACTCCTTCTTCAGACTCCCTCCTCCGTCACTTCATCCTCTACCTCCTCTCTTCGTCTTTATCTTTCTTCTTCTTCTATCTTACTCTTCGCTCCTGGAGGTCTTGGTTGCAGTACTGGAGAACGGACCACACTTCATCCCAGAATCAGGCGCAGGATATGACAAGCCAAGGAAGACCGAACGAACCAGGAGAAAGACGTCGGACCCAACAACGAGAACAGAAAGGTTTCTGAGGTTCTTCTAAAGGTAGGGGGCGCTTGCATGTCGAATGCATGGTCTAAGAACGGTACCGGATGAACGTATTGCTGAGTGCGGGGGGTGTGTGTGTGTGTGTATGTATTTATAATCATTAGAACTGATGCTGTGCATGTGTGCATGTATTCATAATTACTAAAATTGATGCATGATTTGAGATTCTGATAGTGATCTTCGTGGCGATGGTGTAGCCTGTTCGTGGATGATAATGATGGATGATATGCATGGATCTATTTGTTGTCACTATGAAAAGTATGTATGTGCATGTTCTTAATTGGATTGCTCAATGTTGTTAGTCTGATGACCGATTGTAACATGCGCTGGTGTGATTGACTGAATGATTACGAGTAGTGGGGGATATCCGTTCTTACTTAATGACTACGGTAAGGTGTTCATGGCGCGATGATGTGTAATAATGAATGTGTTAGTTGCATGAGTAAGAGTGGGGTGACCCATGGAAGGTCAAGAACCCCAAGGGAAACGACTTCCAGTTACCAACCCTGGCTAGATCCCAATAGAGCTCGTGGTAGCCGTTGGAGCTAGAGAAGAGAGTCTCGAGACGCCGTGGGGAGGCCGGTGCCACCTGGTAAGAGCTGACGGACGAGGGGCCAGAAGAAAAGGGGACCGTAACTGAGAGTCTTTACCCGAGTCGGATCTGCAGACATGCATATAGAAATAAGGCTGATTGTGGTGATGTATAAATCTATGTATGTGCATGTGTATGATTTTGAATGCATGAATATATATTTAGATGTGGAATAAACTCTGTGAATTATGTGTGTCATGAATGTTGTTTGAACTGTATGAATTTGGTTACTTGAGAAAGGTTGAGTGATAGCAGGAGCATGTACTGACGCTGATACTGAGTCTGTGAGTATCATTTTACATGTAAAAGCTCACCCCTGTAGTGGCCATTTTCAGTGAATGTCTCTCGTGAGGAGGATCAGAAGCAGAACTGGAACGCTGGGCGGAGCGCTGATGCATTTGGAAGGTTTAATTAAGGCGTTGTTAGACTAAGCCCCAACTGGCTCATACCAGATGTTAATGTTTTGGGGATGAATAGAACTTTATGGACAAGAAGAAGTCCGATTTTGCATTGTAAATATTAATATACACTCTTATGTACATATGGATGTATGGTTTTGTGTGTGTGTTGCTATGTGCTGCCTTGTTTCATAATTATGCTTTAATAGAAACGCAGGGACAGTATGGTTAAGCAGGCTATAGCCAGGTCAGAGTGAATTGAGAATTGTCTTAGGAAAACTTATGTCGGATACGATGGACGGAGTCATACCCCGCCCGAAGTGTGGGAGCAATTCGCCCAAGCGCGAGGACTCGCGCTGAAGCGAGTAATTACCAGAGTGAGATATCGACCATTATCCTTTCCTATCCGTTGTGATGCTAACACAATCCAGACCCCGATGTTGACCCCAAATTGGGCGTTATGGCTAAGTCCGCCCAGGCGTCATCATACTTAGTTGAGTTGGGTGGAATAGGTTCAGATCCCTCCTTTCTCCACAACCTACTAACGTATATGTACCCTGTAACTTCTCGTTTTTCTGAGTGAAAGGCGAGTGTGAGGATTTACTTAGTGAACCCTTGTCCATACCCGATGGAGGAAATTACCTTGTAGTTGTGTTAAAGAGGCGTTATGTAGATTTCGTTTAGGCGGCGTCATACCTCGTCCAAGTAACTAGGACAGCCCGCCCAAGATGAATATACCCCGCCTAGCCAAGTAGGATGATTCTAACTCCGCCTGGACGGTGTCAGACCCCGTCTGAGCGAATAAACGGTGTTGTGCAATCCGCCCTAGTGTTGGTGCGTTACGATAAACCCATTGAGCCGGCCCCAGTTTTAGTTTCCCTGTAGGTTGCTATGCGCGTGTGAATGCTTTTCGTCCTTCCTTTGCCTGCTTCCTCATATATCGAATAATACGGGACTGTTTTGTGAAAAATTTTCTCATATTTTTGGAATTTTTTTTTTTAGTTGCAATTAATTAGGGTGTTACACTAAACCCTAACCCTAAACCCTAAACCACAAGCCCTAAACCCTAACCTCTAACCCCTAAACCCTAAACCCTAAAACCTAACCCCCAAACCCCAAACCCTAAACCCCAAACCCCAAACCTTAAACTCTAAACACTAAACCATAAACCCTAAACCCAAAACCCAAAACCCAAAACCCTAAACCATAAACCATAAACCCTAAACCCCAAACCCTAAACCCTAAACCGTAAACCCAAATCCTAACCCCAAACCCTTAACCCTAAACCCTAAACACTAATCCCTAAACCCCAAGCCCTAAACCCTAAACCTTAAAATCTAAACTCCAAACCCTAAACCCTAAACTGCAAACCCTAACCCCTAAAACATAAATTCCAAACATGAAATCCTAAACCCTAACCCTAAACCCTAAACCCAAAACCATAAACCCTAAACCCTAAACCCCAAACCCTAACTCTAAACACTATTCCATAAACCCTAAACCCTAAACCCCCAACCCTTAACCCTAAACCCTAAACCTTAAACCCGAAACCCCAAACCCTACACCCTGAACCCTAACCCACAAACTATAAACCCTATACCCTAACACCTAAACCCTAAACCATTTAACCCTAAATCCTAAACCCAAATCCTAAACCCTAAACCCCTTACAAAAAATCATAAACCCTAAACCCTAAACCCTAACCCTTAAACCCTAAACCATAAACCTTATACCATAAACCACAAACCCTAAACACTAAACCCCAAACCCTCAACCCTCAACCCTAAACCCCAAACCCTAACCTTAAACCACAAACCCTAAACCCTAAAACCTAAACTCTAAACCCTAAACACGAACCCCTAAACCCTAAACCCCAAACCCAAAACCCCAAATCCTAAACCCTAAATCCTAAACCTTAAACCCTAAACTCTAAACCCCAAACTTTAAACCTTAAGCCCTAAACCTAAAAACCTAAACCCTAAACCCCAAAACCTAAACCCCAAACCCTAAACCCTATACCTTTAACCCCAAACCCCAAACCCTAAACCCCAAACCCTAAACCCTAAACCCTAAACTCCAAACCCTAAACACTAAACCCTTAACCCCAAACCCTAAACCCCAAAACCTAAATTCTAAACCTTCAACCCTAAACCCTAAAACCTAAATTCCAAACTTCAAATGCTAAACCCAAACCCTAAACCCTAAATGCCTTACAAAACACTAAACCCTAAACCCTAAGCCTTACACCCTAAAATCCAAATTCCAAACCATAAACCCTAAACCCTAAACCCAACACCCTGAACCCTAACCACTAAACCCTAAACCATAAACCTATAAACCATAAACCATAAACCTTAAACCCTAAACCCTAAACCCCAAACCCCAAACCCGAAACTCTAAACTGTAAACCTTAAACTCAAAACCCCAAACCATAAACTCTAAACCCTAAACACTAACCCCTAAACCCTAAACCTTAAACCCCAAATCCTAAACCCCAAACCCCACACCCTAAACCCTAATCCCTAAACCCCAAACCCTAAACCCTAAATCATAAACCCTAATCCCTAAACCATAAACCCTAAACCTTAAAATGTAACCTAAAACCCTATACCATAAACCCTAAACCCCAACCTTCAACCCTAAACCCTAAACCCTAAATCATAAACCCTAAAACCTAAACCCTAACCCCCAAATGCTAAAGCCTACACCCTAAACTCTAAACCCCAAACCATAAACCATTAACCCTAAACCACAAACACTAAATCCAAAACCTTAACCCCTAAACCCTAAACCCTGAACTCTAAACCTAAAACCCCAAACCCCAAACTCTAAACCCTAAAACCTAAATCCAAAACCATAAACCCAAAAACCCTAACGATAAACCCCTAAACCTTCAAACCTAAATCCTAAATCCTAAACCCTAAACCTTAAACCCTAAATCCTAAAACCCTAAACCCTAACCCCTAACCCTAAACCATAAACCTCAAACCCCAAACCCTAAACCCTAAACCATAAACCCTGAACTCCCTAAACGCTAAACCCTTAACCCCAAACCCTAAACCCCAAAACCTAAATTCCAAACCTTCAACCCTAAACCCTAAACCCTTAACCCTAAAACCTAAATTCCAAACTTCAAATGCTAAACCCAAACCCTAAACCCTAAACGCCTTACAAAACACTAAACCCCAAACCCTAAGCCTTAAACCCTAAAATCCAAACTCCAAACCATAAACTCTAAACCCTAAACCCTACACCCTAAACCCTAACCGCTAAACCCTAAACTATAAACCCTAAACCATAAACCTTAAACCCTAAACCCTAGACCCCAAACCCCAAACCCTAAACTCTAAACCGTAAACCTTAAACTCAAAACTCCAAACCATAAACCCTAAACCCTAAACACTAACCCCTAAAACCTAAACCTTAAACCCCAAATCCTAAACCCCAAACCCTAAACCCTAAACCCTAAACCCTAAACCCTAAACCCCAAACCCTAAACCATAAACCCTAATCCCTAAACCATAAACCCTAAACCCTAAAATATAACCCAAAACCCTAAACCATAAACCCTAAACCCTAATTTTAAACCCTAAACCCTAAACCTTGAAAGCGTCAGATCGACGTGTATAACAAAATCACTCCATTCTTCATCAGTAATCCATTCAGCATATTTCTTTAGAGGATGTTTTCCAATTCCATTAGCGTGATTGAAATAAAATTTGGTCATTTCAGTCCTAAAATTTCTATGCAACTTGCCAGCTTCCATACATACCCATTTTTTATGACTATCGTCAATGTTAAAACATGACTGCAAAAGGTTCATAAATGAACAATTATTGTATTTATTCTAATATAACAAACAACTTAGTAAAAACCATAGTTAGGTTTATTATTTTACCTATACATCTAGCCAAACTTGTTCTTTTAGAGGATCTAAATCTTCTTGTCTCCAGTTACTAACAGTAATTGGCACAAATTGTCGAGTGACAGCCCCAATATAACTAGGTAGTTCTTTGCTACCAGGCTCAATTGGCAACCCCTTATTATTCCAAGAAACCTAGTAACATAGGTAGAATAATAAATTTCTTTACTTACAAATGAAATAGATAGAATCAAAACTTATATGAGAGCATCACCTCAATTTTTTGACCCTTGTTTCTTGCATTGATAATCTTCTTCATAACGGTAACCCCACATTTACATTTGTTGGTATCCATGCTACTCTCTTCATGGGGAGAAGTGGTCATCATCCTACAATATAAACAATGAAATTAAGAAATTTAGAGGATCCAAGTTTAACAATATGAAAAAAAATTCAGAAATTTAATTCATACATGTTTAAGAAAATGAAAAAGAAATTAAGAAATTTAACTCATACATTTTCTTTTCCTTTTAACCAAAAGACTTGTTGGTCTTTTATGAACATGAAATGATGGATTGATCCAAATTCCATCGCCATTATCATCTTTCATGTATAATTCTTCATCCATGGTTGGATCACTTTCAAGAATGTCAGATATCCTAAGATAAGGATTGTCATCAACATGAATATCTTCATCATTTTTACCATGATGGTCTTGAATTTTGTTGTTTAAAAGTATAATGGAC
Source organism: Clitoria ternatea (assembly GCA_037962975.1). Taxonomy (NCBI): domain Eukaryota; kingdom Viridiplantae; phylum Streptophyta; class Magnoliopsida; order Fabales; family Fabaceae; genus Clitoria; species Clitoria ternatea. The sequence goes on from CM075676.1 coordinate 63,809,710, forward strand.
CACTTCACATCAATAGGATCAGAAACATAAAATACTTGTTGAGCTTGAGATGCTAGAATGAAAGGTTCATCTTTATAACCCTCTTCATTTAGATTCACTCACATATATCCAAACTGATCAACTTGAACACCATTGTTATTGCCGACCCATTTACAACCAAACATAAGAACTTGAAACTTTATGTAATCTAACTCGCATATACGTTCAACGACCCTAAAGTATGACATATCTGTATATATAGGATTTTTGTCTTTGGCACTTGACATATGCATAGATTCTGCTATGAGTGTCACACTACTATTTTGCATAGTGCTTCGGTCATCTTGCTCTGAAGTGTAGAATGTATACTCATTGATCACATAACCCCTGAAAGATAAGACATGCAAACTTGGCCCACTTGTTAACCATCTCAATCGATCTAAAATTGAACTAGGATTTATGACCAGTTGAGTAATAATAAAATCTTTTAACCATGATATAAAAATCCGATTATGTTCTAATGTAATCCAATTTTCAGACCTAGTTGGATGGGAATGCTTAAGGATCTCTTTGTGTCTTGCCATATATGGCTCAACCTCATCATCATTATGTAGAACATATAAATGTGCTTGCTCCCATTCTGTCTTTGCTATGGTCAAAATATCCTTTCCAATTGTCCCTTCCCTCATTGCCCTCCCTATACCATGAGAAACAGGTAGCCCGATTGCTTCTACATTTGTAAGGAACTCAGTGCAAAACTCAACAGCTTCTTCAACTATGTACCTTTCAACTATACAACCTTTAGGCTGACTTGGACACTTCACATAACCCTTGAAGATCTTCATATACTGCTCAAATGGATACATCCATCTCATGTAAGCTGGACCATATAATTGTGTCTCTCTAACAAGGTGAATAGTTAGATGAATCATTATATCAAAGAATGAATGAGGGAAATACATTTCAAGTTCACACAAAGTCATAACAATTTGTCTTTGTAGTCTAGGTAAGTTTCCAGGATCAATGACTTTGCTACAAATTGCCTTAAAGAAAAAACATAACTTTGTAATGCTTCCCCTAACTTTAGTTGGCAAAAGAGATGTATACCAATTGGTAAAAAATACTCTATTAGAACATGACAATCATGAGACTTGAGTCCTTTTAGTTTCAGGTCTTTCATTGAATCAAGGTTCTTAATGTTAGAACAAAACCCTTCTGGGACTTTGATTCCATGAAGGAACCTACAAAAAAAAAAATTTCTCATCTCTTGAAAGAGTATGGGCTACTGGAGGTAGATATGTCTGACTTTTCTTTTTAATCGGCTTCAACTCTTTCCTTATTCCCATATCAACCAAGTCTAACCTTTCTTTGACACTATCCTTAGTTTTCTCTTGTACATGAAGCAAGGTACCAATAAGACTATCACAAACATTTTTTTCAATATGCATCACATTAAGGAAGTGTCTTACATACAATGATTTCCAATATGCCAAGTCAAAGAATATTAATCTTTTCTCTTACCCACTAGTGACAAGCTCTCTTGAGAAAGGTTTACCAAACTTGACATTTATATCCTTTACTTTTTCAAAAAGTTCATCACCAGTCAATGGTAAATGAACTCTATCTTGTTCAATATTCCCATCAAATGCTTTTCTCCACAACCGGTAATGATGATTTGGAGGTAGAAATCTACGATGTCTCAAGTAGACATGCTTCCTACAATGCTCCAACCACTTCCATTGTGTATCTTCCTCACATATAGGACATGCATATTTTCCTTTAACGCTATATCCTAACAAATTACCATAGGCTGGAAAATCATTAATTATGCCAAACAATATTGCTTTTAAGTTGAAGCTTTCTTCCCTATATCCATCGAACACATCAACACCTTTTTCCCATATTTGCTTCAAATCTTCTATCAATGGAAACAAAAATACATATATATTATTTCCTAGTTGTGTAGGCCCAGAAATTAACATAGACAACATCATGTACTTGCGCTTGATACACAACCATGGTGGTAGGTTATAAATCACTAATATCACTGGCCATGTACTATAGGAGCTACTTTGAACACCATGAGGATTCATACCATCAGTGGACAACGCGAGACGTAGATTTCTTGGTTCATCTCTAAATCAGGGTATTCATCATTAATTTTTCTCCATTGAGGAGAATCTGCTGGATGCCTAAGCATTCCATCTTTAATCCTTTCATCTTCATGCCAAGTCATGTGTTTTGCAGTTTCTACGTTATGAAACATGCGTCTAAACCTCGAGATTATAGGGAAATACCATCAAACCTTTGCCAGAGTTGACTCTTTTTTTCTTATATCGTGAGGTGTTGCACTTTGGACACACATTAAATGCTGCATATTCATTTTGAAATAAAATGTAGTCATTTGGACATGCATGTATCTTTTCATAGCTCATTCCAATAGATCGTAGCATTTTTTTCCTTGTATATATGACCAGGAAACACGTTATCCTCGGGCAACATATCCTTTAATAGTCTGAGTAACTCTGTGAAGCTTTTATCAGACCATCCATTCCCTGCCTTCAAGTTATACAACTTTAACACTGCTGAAAGTCTTGTGTACTTAGAGCAATCACGATACAACGACTTTTCAGCATCATTTACTAACACGTCAAATATTTAAGGACAATCTCGAAGGTCTTCTGTAACATCCTAATTTTAATAAATAATAATTCCAAAAACAAGGAAAAAATTTTCACAAAATCAACCACTGGTCAATCGGCAAAAAAAAAGAAAGAAGAAGGCAAGGGAAATAAAAGAATATTCATGCGTATGGCAAACAGCGGAAGGAACAAGGCTGGAACCGACCCATTCGGTTCAGCGAAACATAACAGCGCCTGGGCGAAATCCATGACAACTCTGACTCGCTCGGGCGAGGTCCAGGGACGCTTGGGCGGAACCACAGTAAGAGTCTTCCAAACCTGCATGCTCGCCGGAGTGAGAAGCCACACTCAGCTAATCCACCATTCGAAATACGAGACAGCCATTCGCTGGGTAACGCTCAAACCACTCGGGATTAAAGGGTTCCATTCGCTCGGGAACAACCCCAAAATTCGCTTCCCTCGTGTTGGCCCGTCGGTTGTAACCGGGCTTTGTGAATTGGCAAGCGCACCAATCGTTTGTAGTTTTCGAAATTTAGATATCGTTCCACTGGGATTGAAAGTCCAATAACAACAGTAATCTTCTACTTACTATGGTAAATATGAAGGAAATTATGAACAAAAGAATGATTTATGTACAGTTTATACAATATTCACAAGATAGCATGGTTGAGTGATTCATAGGATAAAAAGAAAATAAAATCTATCTAAAAAGTTGAGTTGTAACCTAGAATAGGTAAGATACTTGAGATAAACACAGATAAACAAATTATGTTGGAAATTGGATCCCTAATCTAGAATAACAATGAGGAACTCAAAACATGCATGTTTAATCATCAAGTTTCATGTCATTGCAGCTTAAAATCATTATAACCGATCCCTCGTGATATAAATTCTAAGAATTCACCGTAAAGTCCGATCCCTCGTGAGCTTTCTCAGTAAAAACTTGCATTAAGACCTGGCCTTATGGCAACAATGGTTAACAACCCCTATAGAATTGAGATACCAAGGGTATTCCAACTTTTTACTTTCGTCAACACAAGTTTCAATACGGCATAAATAATCATTCTCCCGTTTGACATTTACACTAATAAAACCAGTTTCGATACACATGAAAATTATTCTCCCGTTTGACGTTCATATTAATAAAAGGTTGAAATACTAACATGGACTTGAATCATAAACATGCAGAGGTCGAATTCACAACATTATACTCAATAGATTAGTTCACCAATTCCAACATAAACAGATTAGTTACACATGGTAAAAGTAAAAACAACACTTACAGAGTTTGACATTACGAAGAAGACGATGGAAACTTCACGACACAACGATCACAATACACCGAAACACACTCAAGTATCTAGAAAACTATTCTAGAACTACAACTCACAAAAGAAGTACTCAAAGTCGAGCACAAGAGAGAAGAGAAGAGAAGTGTATGGAATGGGATGCTATGAATGGTGTTGGATGGCCCTATTTATAGGGCTGAGCAAAGGTGCTGACGCTACGCGTCCCTGTGACGCTACGCGTCAGATCCTTGACTCAGCCTCCATTAAACACTTGATAATGGCCACTTTCAATAATTAATCTTGATCATGCCTGGCCACTTGGACATGTTTCCACGAGTTTTTGGCCATTTATGCTGATTGGGGTGGCCCTTGGGCTGAGTGGAGTGCCCATTATTGGGTCCAAGTGGGGTGGTTGGCCAAAAGTAGGAGTGGAGGCCACGCAGCACTGACGCTACGCGTGGCTGTGATGCGTAGCGTCAGCATCAAAAATAGCACTTAATGCTACGCGTGGGGTGAGGCTACGCGTCAGCTCCTCCAGTGTAATTTTCTCTTGATTTCTTAACTTTTTCACTGCAAAACTAGAGAAAATTGATCAAGGGCAGATTATTTCCAACAACATTCATTTATTGAATTTAAATCCTAATTTTCTAACAAATTAAACTAATTTTTATAATTTTTATGAAATTTTTATTTTAGATTTTATTGAAAATTTGAGGACTAACAAATACCCCCAACTTGAGACATTGCTCATCCTCGAGCAAGAGAAAAAAATAATAAGAATAAAAATTTGAAATCAAATTTTTAAGTTAGTCCAAAAATTTATCACAAAAAATAATTACACAATTTCAACTATTTTGTAATAATCAAAAACTGATATCAAATATAACAAAGGTTTAATGATAAAATTATTTACAATATTCTATTAACAATCAAGCAGAATTTCAGGCTTACCTCACAAGTGTTTATCTCTATGCAATTGGTAACCTGTTTCACTCAATCAATCATAAAATCAAACGAATTTAACTTTGTTTGTCATCTAATCATTGGTTATTTATACAGAGTTAATTCGAAAATCACAAGGTCTTTTCACGGGTTGTAATGAGGCTTGGTTTACAAGAATCAATGGTTTTTCTTGGAATTCAAAAACCTGAAATCATAAAAGAGCATTTTATAATCCTTAGGTTTTCTCTTGATCCAAACTCTCATTTATTTTTTTATTGATGAAAAATAAATACCCCCAACTTGATTCTTTTCACTATTTTTGACTTTTCTTTTCTTTTTCTTTTTTTTTTTTTTGAAAAGAATCAAGTTGCTTATTTTCACTCCCCATTTTGTGAGAACACTCAAAATATTTTTCATTTATTTCAACTGCTCTTTTAATCAATCAAGTATAGGGAATGGTAAAAACAAATTTAGGCTATAAGGGTACCAAAGAATTTTATTTTAGGCTCAAATGGGCTTGCAAAGGATAAAAGACTTTTTACCAAGGTAAGCTGTTTGGCCCAAGGTTTCGTTTCACCAATAAATGTGCCTTGATCATTTTCCCGAATTCTCTGTACAACAACACACATCAGAGATTAAAGCAAAATCAATTCGAATTGAAAATATGTCGATTAAAACCCTCAAGTGTGTAAAAAGGATCTCTCAACTCACCGGGTTATTGAAATTTGCTTGATGGTTAATAAACTTATTGTAATTAAATTTATCAAAATTCCTAAGTTATTGATTTTAACAAAATTGGTTTTATTGTGTAAAAACTCTAAGTGTATAAACTAACTTACTAACGAAAATCTGATTCATTTATTTTATTTTATTTTTTTTATAAATGAAAAACATTAAAAATAACGAGAAAAGAATGGGTTGCCTCCCATTGAGCGCTGGATTTAATGTCTCCAGCCTGACATTCCTGCATTTCAAAGGTCAGTTAAAAGATAACTGGTGGTAATTTTGTTAATTTCACCACCCAAATATAGTTTTAACCTTTGGCCATTTACCATCCAACTTCTTTTGGAAGTTGGATCTTCAATTTCCACTGCTCCATATGGTTTGACTTCTTTAATCAAAAACGGGCCTGACCATTTTGATTTCAATTTTCCAGGAAACAATTTTAATCTTGAATTGAACAATAAAACTTGCTGACCTGGTGTGAAATGTCTTTTCTTTAATTTTTTATCATGGTAAGCTTTCACCTTACTTTTGTAGCACCTGGATGATTCATAGGCATTGTTCCTCATTTCTTCTAACTCTAGAAGCTGTAGCTTTCTTTTATCTGCTGCTGCATTTTGATCAAAATTGAGGAATTTTAAAGCCCAATATGCTTTATACTCCATTTCAACTAGGAGGTGACATGATTTTCCATAAACCATCTGAAAAGGAGAAAGACCAATTGGTGTTTTAAATGCAGTTCTGTATGCCCAGAGTGCATCATCAAGTTTTTGTGACCAATCCTTTCTGGAAGATGACACAGTTTTTTCTAGAATCCTTTTCACTTCCCGATTTGAAATCTCTGCTTGCCCATTAGTTTATGGATGGTATGCTGTGGCTACCTTATGCTTTACTCCATAATGTTGTAATACTTTCTGAAGAACTTTATTGCAAAAGTGTGAACCACCATCACTGATTAAAGTTCTTGGTGTCCCAAATCTGCAAAAAATATTTTTCTTCAAGAAATTCACAACAGTTTTAGTATCAACATTGGGAGTAGATATTGCTTCCACCCACTTTGAAACATAATCTACTGCCAAAAGAATGTATTGATTTGAGTATGAGTTAGGAAAAGGTCCCATGAAGTCAATTCCCCAACAATCAAATTCCTCAACTTCTTGTATATTTGTAAGAGGCATTTCTTGCCTTCTTCCAACATTACCTGTTCTTTGGCAGTTATCACAAGATTGAACAAATAAGTGAGCATCTTTAAAAAGAGAGGGCCAGTACAAACCTGATTGGAGAACTTTTGCAGATGTTCTTTCATCATTAAAATGTCCTCCGTATGGTGATTTATGACAATGCCACAACACATCTTTTATTTCCCAGTCAGGCACACAACGTCTTAACAAATTATCCGCTCCAATTTTGAATAAATGAGGGTCATCCCAAACAAAGTATCTAGCATCTCTAAAAAATTTTTTTCTTTGTTGCCAAGTCAAATCATTTGGAAGAACTCCTGCTGCTTTGAAATTGGCCATGTCAGCAAACCATGGCCGCTGTGTTATTTTGAAAAGTTTTTCATCTGGGAATTCTTCCAAAATTTCTCTTTCTTTAACAGTAACCTCATTATTCACTAATCTAGAAAGATGGTCAGCTACCATATTTTCACTACCCTTTTTATCTTTGATTTCAAGATCATATTCTTGAAGGAGCAAAATCCATCTGATCAACCGAGGTTTTGAATCAGGTTTAGTTAAAAGATACTTGATTGCAGCATGATCAGTAAAAATGATTATTTTTGAGCCAATCAAGTAAGATCGAAATTTTTCTAAAGCATACACTATGGCTAGTAATTCTTTTTCAGTAGTTGCATAATTTATTTGATTTTCATTCAAAACTTTACTAGCATAATGTATGACTTTGAAAACTTTCTCGTATCTTTGACCTAAAACTGCTCCAACAGCATAATCACTTGCATCACACATAAGTTCAAAGGGTAGATTCCAATTAGGAGCAACAATTACAGGAGCAGTAACCAATTTTTCTTTCAAGGAATTAAAAGCTTTAAGACATGCTTCATCAAATTTAAATTCAACATCTTTATTTAGAAGGTTTGATAAGGGTTTTGCAATTTTTGAAAAATCTTGAATAAACCTTCTATAAAATCTAGCATGTCCTAAAAAACTTCTAATACCTTTTACATTCACAGGAGGAGGGAGTTTAGAAATTACCTCTATTTTGGCTTGGTCAACTTCAATGCCTCTAGAAGAAATTTTATGACCAAGTACAATTCCTTCTTTCACCATGAAGTGACATTTCTCCCAATTAAGTACTAAATTTGTCTCAATACACCGCTTCAGTACGGTGTCCAGGTTGGATAGACATGTTTCAAATGAATTTCCAAAAACTGAGAAGTCATCCATGAAAATTTCAATGCTCTTTTCAATTAAATCTGTAAAAATAGCAAACATACATCTTTGAAAAGTAGCAGGTGCATTACATAATCCAAATGGCATTTTTCTGTAAGCAAATATGCCAAAAGGACATGTAAAGGCAGTTTTTTCCTGATCAAGAGGATCAACAGCAATTTGATTATATCCAGAATAACCATCAAGAAAGCAATAATATTCCTGTCCAGATAATCTTTCAAGCATTTGATCCATAAAAGGTAATGGAAAATGATCTTTTCTTGTTGCTTGATTTAATTTTCTATAATCAATACACATTCTCCAACTGGTGACAGTTCTTGTAGGAATTAGTTCATTTTTTTCATTAACAATTACTGTCATACCACCTTTTTTTGGAACAACTTGAACAGGACTTACCCATGTACTATCAGAAATTGGATAGATAATACCTGCTTTCAACAATTTCAAAACCTCTTTTTTGGTTACCTCTTTCAAAGTTGGATTGAGGCGTCTTTGAGGTTGAGCAATAGGTTTGAAATTATCTTCCAACAAAATTTTGTGCATGCAGTATGATAGACTGATACCTTTCAAATCCTCAAGCGTCCACCCAATTGCTTCTTGATTGCTCTTTAATACTTCCACCAGTTTTTCTTCCTCTGTTTCACTCAACAAATTACTAATAATAACTGGTTTCAAATTACCTTCTTTCAAAAAGATGTATTTCAGATTGGAAGGCAACACTTTTAATTCAGGTTTCTGGATCTCTTCAGTAGGTGATTCTTGGATTTCTTCAATCTTTCTTGATTCAAAGGAAATTTCTTTCCCGTGATCAAATTCTTCAAGATATCTTTCAATCTGTTTTTCTTCTTCTTCATCCAAAAATTCAACTGAGTTAGTCAATAACTTATTTAATGGGTCAGAAATAATCATACCTTTTGATAAGAAGAGATAAGTTTCATCAAGGACGTCTACTTTAAAACAATCTTGCTTTGGGTTGGGATGTTTCATTGCCTTGAAGACATCAAAATTTACTTCCTCATCATGCACTCTTACTGCTAACTTCCCATTGTCCACATCAATTAGTACTCGAGCAGTTTTCATGAATGGTCTTCCCAGAATTAGAGGAACATCAGCATCCTCTTCCATGTCTATGATCACAAAATCCACAGGAAAGTAGAACTTGTCAACCTTTACAAGGACATCTTCTACAATCCCATAAGGTCTCTTGATGGATTTATCAGCTAATTGCAGAGTCATCTTTGTCTGCTGTGGATCAAGATCACCGATACGCTTCATCATACTTAGGGGCATTAGATTGATGCTCGCCCCTAAATCTAATAAAGCTTTACCGATATTTACTCCCCCAATAGAGACAGGAATAGTGAATTTACCAGGATCTTTGGATTTTTCTGGCATCTTGTATTGTAGAATAGCGCTGCAGCTTGCTTCAAGTTCTACAATCTCTTCATCATACTTCCTTTTCTTTGTAAGCAGTTCTTTCATAAATTTAGCATATGTAGGCATCTGTTCTAATGCCTCAGAAAATGGAATGTTTATGTGTAACTGCTTAAAGATTTCAAGGAATCTTTTGTATTCCTTCTCTTTATCTTTTCTTGATGGTGGATGAGGATATGGTAAATCTTGGATAGGGGGTGTCTGTCCAAGATACTGATTTTTTTCATTTTTTTCATTTTTTTCTTTCTTTTCTTCACTCTCTTTTTCTTCTTCCTTTTCTTTCTCTTTTTCTTTTTCATTCTCTTCTTCTTTTTCTTTTTCTTGATTCATACCTACGGCCTTACCACTTCTTGTAAAAATAGCCTTACATTGTTCTTTCGTTTTGAATTCTTTGATGTCGGCTACTTCTTTTACTAGCTGGCTTAACTGTTGATCTGATGCTTTACGTGCGACATTGATTGTCTCTATGTATTGCATCAATTGTTGAATACTTTCTTCAGCCTTGGTCAACCTAGCATTGTAATCTCCTTGTTTGTTGAAGGGTCTAACATTTTGTTTCCAGCCATAGTTTTGCCTTTCCTGTAAGTAATTGTTAGAAAAAGAATTTACAAGAGGATTTAGGGAATTACCTATAGGTAATCTCTAATGAATCAAGGAATTAACTTGTTCTTGCTCAATTCCACAGTAACCACATGGTTGTTCGCCCATACAATACTCACATTGTTTTAATTGAGCAGGGAGTTATGGTGGTATATGGGTAACTTGCAATTTTCCAAGTTGTTTACTCATAGTCTCAATTTGTTGCATCAACAATTTTTGTTGAATTAACACTGTATCGTTTACTCCTTGTTCAACTATACCTTGTTTATTACCTCTTGCTGGTTTAGCTTGATGGTCACTAATGGACATTGATTCCAATATTCCAATAGCTTCCTCCACAGTCTTGTTCATTAAAGAACCACCTGCACAAGCATCTAACATCATCTTGAACTGAGGCAATAAACCATGGTAAACAATTCTTACCTTTTCGGCATCATTCAGGTTGTGGTTTGGGCATTTTCCCAAGAGTGCCTTGAATCGTTCCCATGTTTCTCCTAATGATTCATCATTATTTTGAGCAAAAGAGTGTATGGCTGTCATTGCTTCAAAATATTTTGAAGGAGAATAAAATCTTTCCAAAAATTTTCTTTCAACATCGGACCAGTTTGCAAAACTACCCGGTGGACAAGATTTAAACCATTCTTTTGCTTTCCCAATCAATGAAAAAGGAAAGAGTCTCATGTAAACAGACTCTTCTTGATTGGGTTCAAAACCAATTGTGCTGCATAACTCATAAAAAACAGTTAAATGTTCATATGGTTCTTCATGATTTAAACCAGCAAATTGGTTGTTTTGAATAATGTTTAAAGTGGCAGGTTTAATTTCCACTGGTAAAACTGGTCCTTGAAACATTCCCGAAACTCGGGGTGGACCATTTATAGCAGCAAACTGTCCCAATGTTCTCCTTTCAGCAGCCATATTTGAATTTTCAAAAATTTTTGAAGTAGAAGAAGAATTAGTTTGTGTTTTAGATTTCAAAGACTTGATTTTCTTTACAAACTTTTCTATCTCAGGATCAAAATAAATTTTACCTGCGGTAGATTGAGTTTGCATACACAAACTAAACAAAGAAAGTTAGTGTAATAATGACAATGAAATAAAAAAAATTTATCTAAAGTAAAAAAAATATTTACCACGGTAATTAAAATTTTACTGTTTTACTGAAACAATTCAATCCCCGGCAACGGCGCCAGAAAACTTGTTGGCCCGTCGGTTGTAACCGGGCTTTGTGAATTGGCAAGCGCACCAATCGTTTGTAGTTTTCGAAATTTAGATATCGTTCCACTGGGATTGAAAGTCCAATAACAACAGTAATCTTCTACTTACTATGGTAAATATGAAGGAAATTATGAACAAAAGAATGATTTATGTACAGTTTATACAATATTCACAAGATAGCATGGTTGAGTGATTCATAGGATAAAAAGAAAATAAAATCTATCTAAAAAGTTGAGTTGTAACCTAGAATAGGTAAGATACTTGAGATAAACACAGATAAACAAATTATGTTGGAAATTGGATCCCTAATCTAGAATAACAATGAGGAACTCAAAACATGCATGTTTAATCATCAAGTTTCATGTCATTGTAGCTTAAAATCATTATAACCGATCCCTCGTGATATAAATTCTAAGAATTCACCGTAAAGTCCGATCCCTCGTGAGCTTTCTCAGTAAAAACTTGCATTAAGACCTGGCCTTATGGCAACAATGGTTAACAACCCCTATAGAATTGAGATACCAAGGGTATTCCAACTTTTTACTTTCGTCAAAACAAGTTTCAATACGGCATAAATAATCATTCTCCCGTTTGACATTTACACTAATAAAACCAGTTTCGATACACATGAAAATCATTCTCCCGTTTGACAATCATATTAATAAAAGGTTGAAATACTAACATGGACTTGAATCATAAACATGCAGAGGTCGAATTCACAACATTATACTCAATAGATTAGTTCACCAATTCCAACATAAACAGATTAGTTACACATGGTAAAAGTAAAAACAACACTTATAGAGTTTGACATTACGAAGAAGACGATGGAAACTTCACGACACAACGATCACAATACACCGAAACACACTCAAGTATCTAGAAAACTATTCTAGAACTACAACTCACAAAAGAAGTACTCAAAGTCGAGCACAAGAGAGAAGAGAAGAGAAGTGTATGGAATGGGATGCTATGAATGGTGTTGGATGGCCCTATTTATAGGGCTGAGCAAGGGTGCTGACGCTACGCGTCCCTGTGACGCTACGCGTCAGATCCCTGACTCAGCCTCCATTAAACACTTGATAATGGCCACTTTCAATAATTAATCTTGATCATGCCTGGCCACTTGGACATGTTTCCACGAGTTTTTGGCCATTTATGCTGATTGGGGTGGCCCTTGGGCTGAGTGGAGTGCCCATTATTGGGTCCAAGTGGGGTGGTTGGCCAAAAGTAGGAGTGGAGGCCACGCAGCACTGACGCTACGCGTGGCTGTGATGCGTAGCGTCAGCATCAAAAATAGCACTTGATGCTACGCGTGGGGTGAGGCTACGCGTCAGCTCCTCCAGTGTAATTTTCTCTTGATTTCTTAACTTTTTCACTGCAAAACTAGAGAAAATTGATCAAGGGTAGATTATTTCCAACAACATTCATTTATTGAATTTAAATCCTAATTTTCTAACAAATTAAACTAATTTTTATAATTTTTATGAAATTTTTATTTTAGATTTTATTGAAAATTTAAGGACTAACACCTCGGCAACCCATAACTTAGTCTCTCAATTTTCTCCACAAAGTCAGCCTAAGGATCCACTCGGGAAATGAGGGTAATCCCACTCGGATTCTATCAAACCCCCTTCTCACTCAGAATATATCCTATTCGAACATCATTCGACGTAATCCATCCTTAACACATTCGGGTCACATTACACTTCCACTATTCGGTGTGCATTCACATTCACTCGGGAAAATCAGGTAGTTAGGTCCCACTCAGACTTAGTCAGAACTCAACCACTCGGTATACAGATCCTTACTCACTCGGATTTTACATCTTTCACTCGGATTATCAATGTTTTACACTCAGAACCCATTCTATTCTAAACCACTACGCTAACTCCTCTCTCAGGAGGAGAATTACCCAAGGTTTTCCACTCGGGAATGAGAACTCTTCCTCATTCAGGTTTACCTACATTTTCACTCGGAGTCACTCAGAATCTTCACTCGGAACCACCAACTTCACATAATTTCACTCATCAACAGCCCTCGGGTCGTTTAGCAACACATCCCAGTCGGAAAACGCATCGAGTCAATACGAAGCACATACATAGGAATACATATTCTCAGAAACATAAATCTGCCCATAAATTCAATCTACCGACCCACAAGCATGTAACCATATACTCGGAATACTCATTCACTTGATATTATGCGTTTACCAATATGATACCACACAATGACACCATGATTATTCAATCTTTATAAATGGATATGTTTGATTGTCATTATACATAAGAGTCGGCCAAGGCTACACGGACAGAACATAATAAAGCGATACAGGTACTCATCAGTCGGAGTGCACCACACTCGGACTTGAAACCTTATCATCATTTCCGAGCACGACCTGTACACACTGAAAAATGATGTAGGGGTGAGCTTTTGCATATAAAGTGACAGCTATTGACTCGGACTTTACCTCCATCCTCAATTATATAATTTACCAGGTTCAATCCATAACGATATATATATATATATATTGCCAATTAATTTAAGAGCCAGACCACATCATTCAATCAGAAGTTGCACAATAACATATATTCTCAATCATAGCATCACACTGCACTCAGCAACGGTATCAATACCCGTATATTCGTTCAGTCGAAATTCACTCATACTACATCGTCTAGTCAGAGTTCACTCAATTCATTTAATCCATGCAATTCATAATAATCTCACTAATAATGCTCATAGACTCATGCATGCCGATCCGACTTAAACAGTGAGTTCAGTGCAGATTCCTTCCCGGTCCCTCGTCCACTAGCCTTTTCCGTGTGGCACCGGTCACCCCGTGGCGTCTCGAGACCCAGCTCTAGCTCCATCGGCTACCACGGGTCCTCATGTTTCTAACCAGGAATCTGACTGGAACTCGCTTTACATGACTCTAGATGCCTTTCCGACCCCCCCGTCCTCATGGAACTGGTCAGGAATCTGGGAATCATCCCACATATGCAATCTCATGCAAATCCACAACAACATCCAAGCTTACCAGACGCGTCTCACACAGCCATCAATGGGTCACAATCGATCCTCCACACAGCAATCAGATTCATTCGGGATCCCATATTCCATTACAACAACACATGCCTCTATCATAATAACTCACAACAGCAAGCATAGGGAACCACGTTATAGTACATCCACTCAACATTTTTAACAGAGTCAGCATACCTTTCCACACGGCATTCAAAATGGAAATCACGCATCAATTCGCATCTCATGCATTCGGGGATAATGGTAACACACACACACACATTCACTCAGCAAACTCAGATTTCAACAACATGCATCACAGAAGTATTAATAGGCACTCAAAGACGAGGTCACACAACCCTTAACCTTTCACAGATGTCCTAATTCGGAAGTTGCATGCACAATCATGCAATCACCACACATCGATCTACATATTTCACACACATATTACATTAAAGCGGGCACCAGGGACCTGGTCATAAACCATACGCTTGACATGCAAAGCACCCCCTACCTGTTGTCGGGGTTCAGAGACTCTTCAAGTTACAGTGCTGACCGATCGTCCCTCCGTTACTCCTCCAACAGCCTTCGAGTTCAGCGTTGATCCAGGGCCAGAGTTACTCCTTTCCTTTAACGGGTCCGTCTCCTCCACAGCTCCAAAGTACTTCCTGAACAGCCTTCCAACTGGAATACCACAGCTCCAGGTAGAAGAAGAAGGAGAGGAAGAAGGCAATAGGGAGGAAGGAGAGAACAGGGAGTGGAGTCAGCGCTACGTTGATGTTCCTCCAGGAGCTCTCGACTCTCTCACTGTTCGAGTGGCGACGTGAATGAGAATGATGAAGGAGAGAAACAGGGAAGGAGAGACCATATACACGCACAAGGAGAGCTGCTAGCATGAATAATGAGTGAAAGAGAGAGCTGAAGTTGTCTTATACTCCTAGGGACACATGCGTCCTTTCGCCTGGCACTATTATTATTATTTATTCAATTATTTCTACCCAAATCAGCAATTACTCTAATTAACCATTAATCCTAATTCTGTAATTAACCTTTAATTAATAGCTTAACTTCAATCGGTAATTAAGTTAGAAATCGGGATGTTACAGTTCTCCCCCTCTCAAAAGAATTTCGTCCTCGAAATTCAAACACATGCTTAGCCTTAATAAACCACTCGAAAATCACCAACATACCACAATAAGCAGTTACACATCTATGTTCCTTAAGTATTCATCCATTGCTTAAATCCCAGTTAGCATAATTAGCCTCCAAAGCAATTCACCGATCGCTCCACCTGGAAAACCGGGACATTATGCTTAACATATTTCCACTCGGAAGTGGTACCATTGACTCGGAATAACATTCCTTCCTTTCACTCAGACTTACCTCAACAAACAGATCGGAATACCATAGCCATGTTCCGACTGCAACTCTTCGCCCATCCACGTTTTCGACTGCTTCGTATTTCCTAATCAGCATAAGACAACTCTTCATAGCCTTCATTACATTCGGGACTCCATTTCCCATGTAGATGCCCCTATTCAGCTCTGCCAGTTCACCCTAGCTATTGGCACTTTCCAGTTCTTTGGCCGCTCGGCCTTACATTCTCAACACCGATCGGCGTATTCATACCATCGGGTCTCCCGACTCAATGTGTCACTCGGCATGACCATGCGCTCACACAAAGCATAGGCTTGACATTGGGTCACATGGGACACATTCTAGACGTTATTCGACCATTTGGGAAGAATCCAGTCGGTAAACAAACTGATTCCCTTGGATACCCACTACTGACCGATTCATTTCGGATTTAGCTCTCAGATTTTCAAATTTTCGGCCACGAGATTCCTTTCTTAACCAAAATGAACACTCAACGAGTTCCCCTAAGCTTCAATTAGCACACTTGTCTGGATTTTCCTCGTACAGGTACCACACTCGGTCCATACATCTCAGCTTTTTAACCATTCCTTTGGCTAACTACATGCCTATAACCCACGAATGTCATTCGGCCCTCTCACTCGAAAATTTCAATCGGGGTTTTAAGGACAGTTCTCATCCGGGAATCCTTCCACTTGCAGATTTTACTCATAGTTCAAGCCTTCCGCGAAACCAGCCCGAGTCCAAGCCCAGCAGTCCCAAACGCTGACCTGAGTACGATTTCAAATAAACCCTTCTCTTGGATATCTACTCCTCTTGGAGGTCCTTTACTCGGAGAATTCCTATTTACCAAATTTCCACTCAGAATCCAGGCTTACTCCAAATATAAATCTGAGTTCAATTCAGCAGCTTCACATCACCCGAACACAGCTATGAATAAGTTTACCGCTCGGTATTTTCTCTCCCTTTCACTCAATAACTTGCACACTCGAAGTTCCAATTTCCGACGAGAAGTACTTTTCTCCTGGAAGACCACTCGGTTGGACATCCCAAGGGTATTAGGAATTCTACACTCGCTATCTTACTATTCGGAATCATTTCACACGGTGCTATTCCACTCGGAAGTGATACACTCCGAGTCACATCACTTGAATGTTGCCTTACCCAGAAGGTTACGCTCAGACACCATTCCCTTAACTTAGTAATGATCCTCTCAATAAGGTTCTACTCGGAACCCCCAAAATTTTCACTCAGCAGTTCTTTCCCACAAGGACTTCACTCGGAATTGTCTCCACCCTGACACACTCAAAATTTACTAACCTTTCCCGAGCAATTCCTAACCTTACAATTTAGTTTGGCTCCAATCCTGGTTTCCTCATTAGGCTTACAGTAGCACTCGGTTAACTTTTCAAAAACTCCAACTTTAGTGACAGTTGATCGCCCTTCATATTCCATTACCAATCTTCCTTTTAGTAGCCAATCCATACCCAGCAACCTCTAATCCTCTCGGGAGCAGACACGTCAAAGTCAACAAACCCTCTACCTTTATTTTGGTACACAATCACATAACATTCATTTAAGATAACTCTCATCGTCACTCGGAATCGTCTGAAAGACTCACCATCACCATAAGCAGTTACAGCTTCACCTGCCCGACTCATGAATTGCTGCATCCAACTTATAGGATGACGTCTCATTCCTATAGGGTTACAACAATCACATGGTCACTACAACGTGTACGCTACCACATTACCTATGGCAGGAAGAGTCATCTTAGAGCAGCATGCCTCACACGGACCAGACTTCACCCAACTAATACTAATTCACACGGTGGTTAATGGCAATTCACACACATAAATAATACACCTACATCAACATCATGCAACACATAGGGTACATCACGTATCAATAATTATGAAAATCATTTATCACCTCTGTAAAACAAAATTAAGGCAATACAACAATCGGCTTCTAGCCAGCACCGAGTAAATATTTCCTCTAAATCTTATTCCTCACAACCATGGCTCGGACTAAATTCTCAGTTCTTAGTTATATAATGACATCACTCATTTGGCTTCATGCACTTCAGTCAGGATTAAGTAATTCACATTCACATATGTTGTCATAACACACCATAGGCTCGGCAACGACACTAATACACATACAACCACTCAGTCGGATTTTATAACAATTATTCACGGCTATATTATTGTTCACTACAGCATGCACCATAACCATAACCACACATTGCACTCAACAATAGCATCAATATATATATATATATATATATATATATATATGTGTTCATCCGAGAGAATTTACTTAAATCAATTCTCAACTACATTAAGGATTTCATTCATAACATCATATCCCATCAGGAGTTACACAATAACTTATATTCTCAATTATGACACCACATTACACTCGGTAACAGTATCGGTACATACATATTCATTCAGTCAGAATTCACTTATATGTCATCATCTAGTCAGGGTTCATTCAAATCATTCAAATCCATGCAACCCATGTTAGTCTCCCTAACAACGTTCTCACACACACCAATCAACTCACTCAGCTAATACTTACTCACAAGAATTAATGGCAATTCACATGCATATATATAAGCACATATTCTCATCAACATCAACATTATCATGACGCATCATGTAGGGCACGTCGCACAGCAACAATTATGTAATATAATTTACCCCTATGGTAAAACAGTATAATGGCTACAGGCTTCCGACTTGTACAAAAAAAATCATACATACACGCTATCATTCAATCAGAATCTATCCAGCCAGCTCTCGGCTATATCACTTACATTATTTACAATCCCATATAATCACAGCCATAGGCTCACCTTGCACTTAGAGACAGTATCAACACATATATATTCAATCATCCAATCGGAATATCAAATTCACATTCGGCCATACAATTCATATCATCCACCACAGCATGCATTACAGCCACAACATTAATATACATACATTCATTTAATCGGATTCCATTCAATCATGTTATTCTAAATAACATTCCACATATTCATGTAATTCATATTGAGCTCAACAGCCATTATAGTGCGCACACATTCCTTTCACCCGGATTTAAAAGGGACTCCTCACTCTGAATTATTTAGTCACTCTTCACTCGGGAAACCTCAACAGTTATCACTCGAAGGGTATCCAGATCGATTCCCACTCGGTGTCACCCGTCCTCTTCACTCATTCTTACTCGGCAACTCTAATCTCTCCCACTCTGGTTTTCCCACTAAGTCAAGACTCGCTCGGATTTTCTATCTACTTAATGATTTATTATAATGGATCCACTCAGAGTCGTAGGTGTCATCTTCTGGTCAGTAAACTCTTGCTCGGCATCACACTGTCTCATTCACTCAGGATTACCTAGGTTTCCTTTCACTCGGAGGGAGTCACTAACTCTCTTCCCACGTGAACACTCGTCTCCATTTTCGACTTATAATTAAACTAATCTCTCGCACACAACAAATACGCATATGTATATTACTCAAATCTTCATGCACAGTATAGGAGTTCACGCAACATGGAGGGTGTAATTAATTACAGGCACCAATTTATGTCTTCTACTCCAAGGGTTCAGGTTCAAGTAAAAGGAACTAAGGCTAACACATTTCTTGTATCTCAAATCATATACTATTCATTCATCACACGTTCAAATTCCTCAACAAGGCACAGGCATACAACCACACCATTCATATACCAGATCATCAAACACATACAATACCGATTAAGTCAGGGCATACAATCAATCGGACCAGGAGGGAAATGACCTCCTATTCACAAATCAATATCACAATAATGATGACCACTCGGTCATACTGCATACAACCGCTTACACTCGGTAAGCATACCTTGGCCTTGGACCTTTCGGTCTGCTCTGAAACCAAAATGTAACATCCTAATTTTAATAAATAATAATTCCAAAAACAAGGAAAAAATTTTCACAAAATCAACCACTGGTCAATCGGCAAAAAAAAGAAAAAGAAAGAAGAAGGCAAGGGAAATAAAAGAATATTCATGCGTATGGCAAACAGCGGAAGGAACAAGGCTGGAACCGACCCATTCGGTTCAGCGAAACATAACAGCGCCTGGGCGAAATCCATGACAACTCTGACTCGCTCGGGCGAGGTCCAGGGACGCTTGGGCGGAACCACAGTAAGAGTCTTCGAAACCCGCACGCTCGCTGGAGTGAGAAGCCACACTCAGCTAATCCACCATTCGAAATACGAGACAGCCATTCGCTGGGTAACGCTCAAACCACTCGGGATTAAAGGGTTCCATTCGCTCGGGAACAACCCCAAAATTCGCTTCCCTCGGCAACCCATAACTTAGTCTCTCAATTTTCTCCACAAAGTCAGCCTAAGGATCCACTCGGGAAATGAGGGTAATCCCACTCGGATTCTATCAAACCTCCTTCTCACTCAGAATATATCCTATTCGAACATCATTCGACGTAATCCATCCTTAACACATTCGGGTCACATTACACTTCCACTATTCGGTGTGCATTCACATTCACTCGGGAAAATCAGGTAGTTAGGTCCCACTCAGACTTAGTCAGAACTCAACCACTCGGTATACAGATCCTTACTCACTCGGATTTTACATCTTTCACTCGGATTATCAATGTTTTACACTCAGAACCCATTCCATTCTAAACCACTACGCTAACTCCTCTCTCAGGAGGAGAATTACCCAAGGTTTTCCACTCGGGAATGAGAACTCTTCCTCATTCAGGTTTACCTACATTTTCACTCGGAGTCACTCAGAATCTTCACTCGGAACCACCAACTTGACATAATTTCACTCATCAACAGCCCTCGGGTCGTTTAGCAACACATCCCAGTCGGAAAACGCATCGAGTCAATACGAAGCACATACATAGGAATACATATTCTCAGAAACATAAATCTGCCCACAAATTCAATCTACCGACCCACAAGCATGTAACCATATACTCGGAATACTCATTCACTTGATATTATGCGTTTACCAATATGATACCACACAATGACACCATGATTATTCAATCTTTATAAATGGATATGTTTGATTGTCATTATACATAAGAGTCGGCCAAGGCTACACGGACAGAACATAATAAAGCGATACAGGTACTCATCAGTCGAAGTGCACCACACTCGGACTTGAAACCTTATCATCATTTCCGAGCACGACCTGCACACAGTGAAAAATGGTGTAGGGGTGAGCTTTTGCATATAAAGTGACAGCTATTGACTCGGACTTTACCTCCATCCTCAATTATATAATTTATCGGGTTCAATCCATAACGATATATATATATATATATTGCCAATTAATTTAAGAGCCAGACCACATCATTCAATCGAAAGTTGCACAATAACATATATTCTCAATCATAGTATCACACTGCACTCAGCAACGGTATCAATACCTGTACATTCGTTCAGTCGGAATTCGCTCATACTACATCGTCTAGTCGGAGTTCACTCAATTCATTTAATCCATGCAATTCACAATAATCTCACTAACAATGCTCATAGACTCATGCATGCCGATCCGACTTAAACAGTGAGTTCAGTGCAGATTCCTTCCCGGTCCCTCGTCCACTAGCCTTTTTCGTGTGGCACCGGTCACCCCGTGACGTCTCGAGACCGAGCTCTAGCTCCATCGGCTACTACGGGTCCTCATGGATCTAACCAGGAATCTGACTGGAACTCGCTTTACATGACTCTAGATGCCTTTCTGACCCCCCCGTCCTCATGGAACTGGTCAGGAATCTGGGAATCATCCCACATATGCAATCTCATGCAAATCCACAACAACATCCAAGCTTACCAGACGCGTCTCACACAGCCATCAATGGGTCACAACCGATCCCCCACACAACAATCAGATTCATTCGGGATCCCACATTCCATTACAACAACACATGCCTCTATCATAATAACTCACAACAGCAAGCATAGGGAACCACGTTACAGTATATCTACTCAACATTTTTAACAGAGTCAGCATACCTTTCCACACGGCATTCAAAATGGAAATCACGCATCAATTCGTATCTCATGCATTCGGGGATAATGGTAACACACACACACATTCACTCAGCAAACTCAGATTTCAACAACATGCATCACAGAAGTATTAACAGGAACTCAAAGATGAGGTCACACAACCCTCAACCTTTCACAGATGTCCCAATTTAGAAGTTGCATGCACAATCAGTCAATCACCACACATCGATCTACACATTTCACACACATATTACATTAAAGCGGGCACCAGGGACCTGGTCATAAACCATACGCTTGACATGCAAAACGCCCCCTACCTACTGTCGGGATTTAGAGACTCTTCAAGTTGCAGTGCTGACCGATCGTCCCTCCGTTACTCCTCCAACAGCCTTCGAGTTCAGCGTTGATCCAGGGCCAGAGTTGCTCCTTTCCTCCAACGGGTCCGTCTCCTCCACAGCTCCAAAGCACTTCCAGCACAGCCTTCCAACTGGAATACCACAGCTCCAGGTAGAAGAAGAAGGAGAGGAAGAAGGCAATAGGGAGGAAGGAGAGAACAGGGAGTGGAGTCAGAGCTGCGTTAATGTTCCTCCAAGAGCTCTCGACTCCCTCACTGTTCGAGTGGCGACGTGAATGAGAATGAAGAAGGAGAGAAACAGGGAAGGAGAGACCATATACACGTATAAGGAGAGCTGCTAGCGTGAATAATGAGAAAAAGAGAACTGAAGTTGTCTTATACTCCTAGGGACACATGCGTCCTTTCGCCTGGCACTATTATTATTATTTATTCAATTATTTCTACCCAAATCAGCAATTACTCTAATTAACCATTAATCCTAATTCTGTAATTAACCTTTAATTAATAGCTTAACTTCAATCGGTAATTAAGTTAGAAATCGGGATGTTACATCTTCTTTCAGCACATTTGGAATATCTTCAGTTCTGTCTACCTCTGATCTATTTTCATTTCCATTATGTGTTATAGACTTTCCACTATAGTCAACACTACCACCATTAATTGTGCTTTCACCGTGTCTTGTCCAACATGTATAGCTTTGATCAATTCCATTGCATATTAAATGTTCCTCCATCTCCAACGTTGTAACTCGTTTTGTAAAATAACATTGTAAGCAAGGGCAAATTAGTCTATTTGGATGTTTTCCATTCGTAACTGCAAATTG
Source organism: Clitoria ternatea (assembly GCA_037962975.1). Taxonomy (NCBI): domain Eukaryota; kingdom Viridiplantae; phylum Streptophyta; class Magnoliopsida; order Fabales; family Fabaceae; genus Clitoria; species Clitoria ternatea. The sequence continues at coordinate 63,832,564 of CM075676.1, forward strand.
AATAAACTCTTTCACTCCATCTTTATATTCTTTTGTCAAGCGATTGGCTAACATCCATTTCTGATCCATACTATCCTATGCAACAAAGTGAATGATAAACTAATTAATATAGAAGGTAGTCATTGTATGAATCCTTGTTATTATTATAAATAGTCAAATTATGTGCAAAGAAGGGTTGTTGGAGGAACATATATGTAAAAGAACAAAAAATTATGTGCATTTTTAACATAATAGCAAGTATAAATGAAATCAGCCAGGTCAAGTAAATAAGTGTAAAATCAGAGACCTTATAATACTATAAATAAACAACCAGAGTTTAAAAATTTATGTAGCATTGAGATGAATAAATTAATTAACCTTTGTAGAGTCAGAAATTAATAGCTACAAAGGATTATTTATAGAACCCAACAGCTCAAGCTTCAACAAAGGAACGAGAACCTTTCTTGAGTCCAACTTGTAATTATGAACATATTAACAAGTCAGGAACCTTTACAATACAAAAAAGGGTTATAGTCCAACCTATGATAATTTCCATTATATTTAAGTCCTCAGCGTCAGAAACCTATATATAGCTACCTAATAATCCAACCCACACTTGCTTATAATTTGTTCTTCTACAGATCAATATAATTAAAAATAAGGTCATCAATTGCAAGATAAGTGTTGTTCATGCTGAGGAAAGGGCTTACAATACAATCAATTCCATAATTTATATAATTATATTGACAACTAGCATGCTTAAGTTCTAACCATTTGAACTTATAATTAGCCAAATAGCTAGGTGTTGCCATTTCATAATAGATATATATACTACATTGTAATGTAAATAATATTACTCCCCAAAGCAAGTGTTTCACTTCTATTTTCATAACCATAAGATTGTAAAACATTTTAGGGTATAAAGGGTAAAATGCAGCCGGGAACAAAACACTCCTTTTCAGTATTTTACATATTAATTAAGAACTTGTTTGTACTTACGTTCAACAGGTCAAAATCGATTTCACCACATCAAAATCTTTTCCATTTTGTCTAACAAACTTTGGGAATCCTGCTCCAATAATTATCAACAGCTATAAATCAACTTTCCTTGATTCAATTAACATTCAAATAAGCTCTCAATATTTAAACAAATTAAAGACTTTAGTGTGCTAGCAGCAGACAGAACAGTTCCAATCAATTCTCAAGATCACTTGGCCTAATAAATATATAATTTAGATGTAATTATAATATTTATATGTATACCATGGAATGAATGTATCAGTTTTTCCTAACATGACAGTGATATCAATTTTGAATTTTAAAATATCTAATACTATTAAATATAAGAAAAACTTTGTCATTTATAATAATTTTATTGATCTTACTTAAATTCAAATAAAATATACCAAATCAAGAAAAAAAGTATATACCCATAAAGTAGAGCATGAAATAATCTATTGTTGGAAATATGCACTAAAAGCCTATATAGGATGCATCATTTTGAATAAGTCATTTTTGTTAAATAGTTTAAAAACCTTTATTTATCCTTGGAGTAATAGGTCATATGAGAGTTATTCCTAAAATGTCCCTAGTCAAGTATTTACGTGGGGACATGTAAATACATTAGGACTAGTGTCTGAGTGTACTGATGATCTGATCTCACAGATCATGGATATAAATGATATCAAGTCTTCACACGGGTACACATTAAGAGTAATGATGTACTAGACAGACCCACCATGAGAACATTGCATGGATCGTTAAATGAATGTCATAAACGATTCTCAATGTGATAATGGTATATGTAGTCCTTTGACTTGAAGTCACTACGATTCCTACATAAGGAGTTTATTGTTTTAATACAATCAAACATCTTTTGTAATAAGAGGACTATAAAGTTTGTGGTTAGGCAATGAACAAATTATGCAGAGGGATATGAGTGATGTAGATAGGGTTTGTCTCTCCTATGTGACAGGAGTGATATCTATAGGCCACTTGATAGAGTGAAACTAAGGAAATGCATGGCCATGCTAGAAAGAATGAATATTGGATATTTATTCGGATAAAGTCTACTCCGGTATCAAGTAAAATAAATTGGACCGTACAAGGGTGACGCAACCATGCCTTGGGCACAATTAGGATATCGTGACAAAAGGAACAAACATATAAAATAATTATCACTTATAGGTTATGTTGATAATAAATAATATTTGGACATAATGATGCGTTGCTAGATGCCGCTCTTATTTTATATTAATAATAAAATAGTTTATTATTAATATAACCGAGTATTTTACCTATAGGGTCACACACATAGAGTAAGCCCATCAGAAAATAACTTTTTATTTTAGTTGGACTAAAATAAAACTATTGGGCCTAACTCATTTAGAATGAGTAAGGAGCCTACTCTTTATGGAGCAAATTAAAAAACCTAAGCCTATAAATAGAGCATAAGATGCTCATAGGCGGCTACCCAAAAATGAGACATAAAATACGCAAAAGTTGCAAAAGCTACACACTGTCAAACTAGCATTTGGAAGGTGTAGCATTTCTGGTGGGAGTACTCGTGTGGACTCCTAAAGGACGAGGCTACGATTGCTTCGATATTCTTCAAGAGGTAATCCTAAAAAGCAATTTTTTTTGTGTGTTTGTCTTATGCTTTGAAACATGGCGCTTTGCAAATCCTATGGGAATCCTTATATTTCCGCTGCTCATACACTAGGGATTCCCTAACAGTGGTATCAGAGCCTGGTTACAAAACCGTGTTTTGGGCAAACGTTTGTTTAAAGAACATGTAAAAATAAAAAATAAAATTTCTTTTAAGAAAAGAATTGTAAAGGTTGAATCCTTTTGCAAAGGTTGCATCTTTTATTAGATATGTTGCAAAGGTTGTATTTTTAATGAGATATTATGTAAAGGTTGCATTTTTATGAGATATGTTGCAAAGGTTGCACCGTTTAAAATCTAATATCAATATATTTTTGCTTTATGTATATTGATTGCTTTTCTCAACATTTTAATTAAAGAACATGTTTTTAGGATGTGCTTTATTATATGAACTTGTTGTATGTTGCAATGGTGATTGTTTTATATGTGTTCTAATTATAAGGCATATTTTATGTTTATTTAATTAAATTGAAATCAAGGGTTGTATGCAATGACGTCTATATGCTTTCTCTTTTCTAATATGAATTGTTCATGTGAGATTGTGTTTAGAAAGTTTAAGAGTTAAACCCTAGCCATAATGAAAACTAAGATTCAAAAGTTGAAACCTAGCCGTGTTGGTATTTTATTTATTTGTAAATGTTACAAATAAAATATTTGATTTTAATATTATATTTTAAATTCGATTTGTAAAAGTTACAAATCAAATTTTTAATTATTTCTTAAAATTAAAGTTTGTAAGAGTTACAAATTTAAATAATTTATTCTTATTAATTTTAATAGGATTTGCATTGTTTGTGATCCTTTTAAAATTAATGTGATTTGTAAGAGTTACAAATTTAAATAATTTATTTTTATTAATTTTAATAGGATTTGCATCATATGTTATCTTTTTAAAATTAATGTGATTTGTAGGAGTTACAAATTGATTCATATTTGTTAAATTTAATATGATTTGTAATTGTTACAAATAAAAGATAAGATCTTTATTAAATTTAATAATTTTAAAATCAAATATTTAATCCTTAATAAATTTGATAGGATTTGTAAAAGTTACAAATTAAAGATGAGATCTTTATCAAATTTAATAGGATTCGAAATAAAATATCTTGAACTCTAGATATAAGGTCTAAAATTTAAACCTTGATCGTTCCTAAAAAAATAAGATGATTGTTGAGACTCTAGAGATAAGGTTTAAAAGTTAAAACTTGACTATTCCTATTTTAGGATAATTGTAAGGGTCAAAAAATAAGGTTTAAAAGTTAAATCTTGGCCGTTTCAAAATTAAAGATTTCAAATTGTTTGAAATCATAACCGAATATTTTGAGCTGTTAATGGTCAGTGGGACGTTCTGGATAGGAAAGACTTGGTACTTAAGCGGTCACTCTGGACCCACCTCTCTTTCCTGGGAACTAACCTGATTATAGTACTAAATTTTTGGGTTGAACACCCCTTAACCCTGTCTGTTGAACGGTCAACAGAGCCGCCAAACTTCTTTACGTAGTTTTCCTTTTATGACACCGCGTGTTTAATTATGTGTTTTAAAATTTATTTTATTTTAATTACAATTGATTACTCTATTAATTGATTAATTAACATGTCCAGCAGTGAATGGTTATGGTCTTAGATTTTTTTTATTTAATTTTAAATACAGCCTGCGTGTTGTGTCTTTCTCTATTCTTAAATTTCTTCTCTCAACCCTTCACTCGTATGTAAAACGAGTTTTCTTTATTACATTATAATCTTGGAAAAGTCAACAAGGTGGGGACCTAGAAGAAACCTAGAGTGATGATTCTTGATGGATATGACCTTGAAAGGAACAAAGGAGTGGTGACTCTAGGAGGATGGTGGTTTCAAGAAGTAGGACTTCATGAAGTCAAGACACCATAGTTCCTTTAGGTTTATTTTATTTTATTTTATTTTCTAGGAAGACCATAACCATCTCACAATTTTGATTGCATATTTTCGGGTTTTATTTTACGTTAAAGCGTTTAATGAAAGTCGGTAATGAACAATAAGAAAATTGAAATCCCTCAAGCCCGACAATCATACCTTCCAATAAGTAATAACGTCTAACTTGATATAAATAAAGTGCAGGTCATGTCATAGTTAGGTGCCTTTATTTATGTTTAGTAGGACATGATTGGATAATTGGATTATCCAAGTATTATTAAGTTTTATTCAAATAGACTTTTTTCAATTGGATTGGAAAGGCCTAAAGGTATGAACAGTCTAAAACGCGTTCTAATAAACAACAGTCATCAATGCTAGTTTCAATAAAGTGTAGGTTCTGCCAAAGTAGGGTGCTTTTATTGATATTAGTAAAGGATGATGGATAATTGGATTATCCAACCATTTGTTATTGGACTTATCTAGGTAACTTTAATCAGATTGAAGAACCTAGAAGTGTTAATATTAAGTTTAAACGCCTTCTAATAAGTAACACTCGTCGAGACTAATGTCAATAAATAGTGGGCCTGCCAAAGCAGAGTGCTATCATTTATATTAGTAAGGCGCGATGGGATAATTGTAATATCCAAATTGTTTTTATTAGGCCTAAACTTAACTAAGTTTTTCAATTAGATTGAAAATAACTTAGAGGCGTAAGGATTGAGCTTAAATTCATAAGATGAATAAGGGTAAAGAGTTACCCACTCAATCATCCAAGAGTTGCATGAGATGCAATTGGAAATGTGTTTCCTACCTAAATAACCAAGGGTTGGGCGATCAGCCAAAGCTGACTCAACACTAGGCCAAATACGGATCTTGGCCCACTAGAAAAATCTTCCAATAGGATTTTTTATGATTCAGTGAGGGTATTTATTTTGAATCAAAATAGTGGGAGACAACATATTTATTTAATGACTAAAATTTAAATATGTTTTAAATAGAAGTGATAGATTTGCATGTAATTTGTTTTAGAATAACCATGATATACCAAATATTGTTTTGTTGCAATCTGTCCTTTAGAAGGACATTTTATCTAAAAAAATGCCTAGATAGGTATTGAGACTTGAGAATTATCTTCATTAAAGATGAAGTGGCAGTATGTCATGTTTGGCTTATGTATTTATATGTTGATGTAGGTTTTGATAATGATACAACAAATGAAGATATATTAAGGATGTTGTGCAAAGCGATTAATTAAGAATCAATCCATAAAGATCAAGCTATCAATATTGATGAACAACAAAGGACTTACGTCAAGGCATTCGCAAAGATCTAAATCAAGTGAAAAATGATCAACAAAAGTGCCAAGAATCAAAGGAAACAAAAAGTATGAAATTATGTATCAAAAAGGGTCCAAAACGCATCAAAACATAAAGAACAGCATGAAGAATTGATTCATTATGCAAGAAATAAAGTGGGAATCGATTCACCACATGGGGAATCGATTCATGAAGCCATAAATGCGTGGGAATCAATTCACTAGAAGCAAGAATCGATTCATGGTGCCAAAAAATGCTGGGAATCGATTCACCTGTTGAAATAATCGATTCATGGAGATTGAAAACACATAGGAATCGATTCATAGCTAGAGGAATCGATTCACACTCATTGAAAACACATGGGAATTGATTCATAGCTAGAGGAATCGATTCATGCTCCTTGAAAACACATGGGAATCGATTCATTCATCCTAGGAATCGATTCATACACTGTCAGAAGGCCAAAATACACGCTAGGAATCCATTCATGCACCAATTCATTCAGTTTAAATGGAAACAGCACTGAACGCACTATGCAAATTACGCATTGCACTATGAATTAAACAATTGAAGACAGATGCTCCTTGCTCCACTTACATTGCATCGAAGGAAATAATTTAATTGCAATGCCATGCTGCTGGAGGCTATAAATAGAGAGGAACTTGAAGAAGCAATTTGTCCCAAAGCATTGAAGCAGTTCCTTTGCTTTCTCCTTCCCTCACGCTGCTCTTCTTCTTCTTCTCCTTCTTTCTTAATTGTTCTCTGTTTCTATTTATTGGCTTATTACTTTGAGAGTAAATTTGGTGAGCAAAATTATTTTCTAAACCTATAAATTAATATTTTTTAAGAGAGAAAATATTTTCTTGAAGTGCTAAAATTTACATATCCTCTCTTTAAGAGTTATTACTTTGTGAAAGCTTTAATTTGTATATCCACTCTATTGGAGAGTTTCCATGTATGCTCAAACACCAAACATCTTAAAATCTTTGGGTTGGGGTTTCAACCTTGTAATTGTGAGATTGAGAGATTGGGTGGGGTGCCCTTGTACTTGTGAGAATTGGGTTCTTGAGTGTGGGACACTAGGAAGTCGCGATTGCTCAAAGTTGTATCTCTAATATCAAATAGTGGAAATCCTCTAAGTGGGTTACTTAGAGGCGAGACGTACACCGGTGTGGTGGAACTCGTATATATCGATTTGCAAATCTCTCTTCCCTAAACTCATTTAATTTGTGCACTTAATTTGCTTGCTTGATTTATTATATTATTGCCAATTAATTTGGACTAAGTGCATGTTATATTAAGTTATAAATTATTTCGATTAACATTGTTGAAATTAGCCTTAAGTAATATTCTTGAATTATTTTGAAATCTTTCTAAGTTCCATAAATAGTGTTGAGATTAATTTAATTCCATTTCTTGAATATTACTTAGACCTTTTTAAGTGCTAATTATTTTGTCTTGTGTATAAATTGTTACTATTTACCATTAAGTTTATCATCTTCATCAAACATAGTAACTAAAGAATCAACTTCAAAAGCATTCAAAGTAAAATTTTTTAATACTCAATTCACCCCCCCTCTTGAGTACTTGAGGCCACTTGGTTAACAAGTGGTATTAGAGCTTGACTCTTGGTAGATCAAGCTTAATAGCTTCAAGAGAACAAATGGCCTCAAATTCTCTAAACCTTTTTCCCGAGGGTGGTGCCACAAATAGACGTCCCGCTTTCAATGGTGAGGGCTACGCTCTTTGGAAAGCAAGGATGAAAATTTTTGTGCAATCAATTGACTTGAAAGTATGGAATGCTATTGAAAATGGTCCTTTTGTACCTATGCATACTGTTGATGATAAACATGTTGAAAAACCTATGGATGATTGGACTAGTGAGGAAGAGAAGAAAGTACAATATAATTACAAAGCAAAAAATCTTATCACTTTAGCCTTAGGTACCGATGAGTTCTTTAGAGTATAGTTACATGTAAATCTGCTAAGGATATGTGGGATACCCTTCAAGTAACTCATGAAGGAACTAGCGATGTTAAGAACTCAAAGATTAGTACTTTAACTAGTCAATATGAAAGTTTTAGAATGAATTCCAATGAATCTATTTTAGAACTTCAAAAGAGATTTACTTTGATTATTAATCATCTTATTACACTTGGTAAATCTTATACTAACAAGGAACTTATCCACAAAGTTCTAAAAAGTCTTAATAGGGAATGGCAACCTCTTGTTACGGCCATCAAACAATCTTCCAATATAAATGATATGTCTCTTGCCACTTTGTTTGGTAAACTCCAAGAACAAGAACAAGAATTGAAAGACTTGAAATAAGCGGAGGAAGAAGAAAAAGTCTCTAAGAAGAAAGGGCTAGCTCTCAAAGCCACCTCAATTGTTGAAGATGAATCCGAGAGTGATCTTGACAAGGATGAAGAGGTAAGCCTATTAGTGAAACATTTTGGAAAGCTTATGAAGAGCAAACGCTTCCAAAGGAACTTCAAATCACAAGGTAAGAAATCTAATCCTAAAGAAAATTCTACTTCACCTACTTGCTTTGAATGTGGAAAGGAAGGACACTTCAAGATAGATTGTCCAAACCTAAAGAAGAAAAACAAAGAAAGAAAAGAAAGGAGAAGAGCATATATTGCATGGGATGAAAATGAGATAAGTAGCTCAGACGATTCAGAAAATGAAGAAGCAAACCTCTGTCTTATGGCCAATCACCAAGATGAAGAAGATGAGGTAAACATTCATGACTTAGATAAGGAAGAACTACTTGATGCTCTTGAAGAATTGTATGATAAATTTATGAAAGTGTCTAATAAGCATAAATTATCTAGAAAAACCATTGACACTCTTGAGATGCACCTTATGGAAGTTTGTAAAGAAAATGATTGTTTGAAAAATGAATTAGTAAATGTTCAAGCATGCTCTAGGACTAAACCTTGTGAATTTGTAAAGAAATGTGACATGCTAGAAACTAAGGTTTTGGACTTGAATAAAAATCTAGAAAAATTTACAAATGGTAGAGACAACTTAAATGTTTTACTTGGTAAACAACGGTGTATGTTTGATAAAACAGGTTTAGGTTTCAATGCCGTTAAGAAACAAAAGAATTATAAGAACTTCTTTATACCACCTAGTAAAACTTCATCACCTTTTATGAAATGTAATCATTGCGGTTTTAAAAGACATAATGCATCTAATTGTAGTGTTAGAAAACTAGGGCCAAAGGTTGTGAGAAAAGTATGGGTTCCTAAAGGAACATTACCTCAAACTAACCTACAAGGACCCAACATAAAATGGGTACCAAGTTCTCTAACTTGACATATTTTGTAGGTATGCTTTAAAACGAATAGCACCCATTGGTATTTGGATAGTGGGTGTTCAAAACACATGACGGGAGACAAAAGTAAGTTCATATCATTTACTCCACGAAATAAAGGATTCGTTACTTATGGAGATAACACGAAGGGAAGAATACTAGGAATCAGAAATGTTGGTAAAAATTCTTCTACTTTTATAAACGATGTATTATATGTTGAAGGACTTAAACATAACTTGCTTAGCATTAGTCAATTATGTGATAAGGGTTATAAAATTTTTTTCGAATCAAACGGTTGCATAATTGAAAATAAGCTAAACAAGAAAATAAAATTCGTTGGTCAAAGAGTTGATAATATTTATATGATTAATCTTGATTGTCTTGCTTCAAATGATGTATAATGCTTCATAACTAAAGAGGATGAATCATGGCTATGGCATAGAAGAATTACTCACATTCATATAGACCATTTAAATAAACTTGTTTCGAAAGATTTAGTAATTGGTTTACCAAAATTGAAATTCAAAAATAAATTTTGTGACGCTTGTCAAAAAGGAAAACAAGTAAAGGTTTCCTTTCAAGCGAAAAATATTGTTTCAATAACTAGACCTTAACAGCTTTTACATATGGATTTATTTGGACCTTCAAAAACTAAAAGTTTTGGTGGAAACTATTATGGTCTTGTGATTGTGGATGATTATTCTAGGTATACATGGACTCTGTTTCTTACTCATAAACATGAAGCATATCATGCATTTAAGAAACTTGCCAAGATCATCCAAAACGAACAAAATTTGAAAATTGCATCTATTCAAAATGATCATGGGGGAGAATTTGAAAACCAATCTTTTGAAAAATTTTGTGAAAAATTTGGCATTGATCATAATTTTTCAGCTCCAAGAACTCCACAACAAAATGGAGTAGTTGAAAGGAAAAATCGATCTTTAGCAGAGCTCGCAAGAACTATGTTAAATGAAAGTAACATTTCAAAACATTTTTGGGCTGGTGCGGTAAATACTGCTTGCCATGTTATGAACCGATGTTTGATAAGGCCTATATTAAAGAAAACCCCCTATGAGCTTTATAAAGGAAGAAAACCAAATATTTCTTATTTTCATATATTTGGATGCAAATGTCTTATTTTAAATAATGGAAAGGATAATCTTGGTAAATTCGATGCAAAATCTGATGAAGCAATATTCCTAGGTTATTCATCTACTAGTAAAGCATATCGACTCTTTAACAAATGAACATGTACAATTAAAGAGTCTATACATGTCAAATTTGATGAACTTAACCAAAATCCTCCAAGAAAGGAAATTGATGATCTTGTAGGTACCTTCCAAGAAATGAACTTGGAAGATGAAGAAGGAAATAAAAATAAAGGAGATACAACACAAAATGAAGAACCTCAACAAAAGGAATGGATCACCTTAAAGAATCACCCCTTGGACAATGTTATAGGAGAAATAACAAAAGGTGTAAGTACTAGAAACGCTATTAGAAATGCATGCAATCACTTAGCTTTTGTATCATAAATAGAACCCAAAAATATCAATGAAGCTATTATTGATGAACACTGGATGTTGGCCATGCAAGAAGAATTGAATCAATTTGAAAGAAATGAAGTTTGGGAACTTGTTCCAAGACCCAATGACTATCTAATAATAGGTACTAAAAGGGTTTTTAGAAATAAGTTAGATGAAAATGGAATAATAACTAGACACAAAGCTAGATTAGTTGCTAAAGGATATAATCAAGAAGAGGGAATAGACTATGAAGAAACGTATACTCCCGTAGCTAGATTAGAAGCCATAAGATTACTGTTACCTTTTGCTTGTTGTATGGATTTTAAGCTTTATCAAATGGATGTCAAAAGTGCTTTTCTAAATGGCTATATTCAAGAAGAAACTTATGTAGATCAACCTCCCGATTTTGAAAATCACAAATTTCCAAATCATGTTTTTAAATTGAGAAAAGCTTTATATGGTTTGAAACAAGCTCCAAGAGCTTGGTATGAAAGACTTAGTAAATTTCTTTTAGAAAATAATTTTAAAAGAGGAAAGGTTGATACTACGCTATTTATAAAACGTAAAAACAATGACATTCTTTTGGTACAAGTTTATGTTGATGACATAATATTTGGTGCTACTAACGAAATTCTTTGTCAAGAGTTTGCCAAGATTATGCAAGATGAATTCGAAATGTCCATGATGCGAGAACTTACCTTCTTCCTTGGATTATAAATCAAATAAACAAATGAAGGGACTTTCATTAGTCAAACAAAATGTTGCAAAGAACTACTCAAAAGATTTGAAATGGACAAAGCAAACGAAATAGCTACACCCATGAGTACATCTTGCTACTTAGACAAAGATGAGAAGGGTAAGGACGTTGAAATAACTAAATATCGAGGTATGATTGGTTCCTTACTTTACTTAACAGCTAGTAGGCCTGATATTATGTTTGCTGTGTGCATGTGTGCTAGATATCAAGCATGTCCTAAAGAATCACATCTCACTGCTGTAAAAAGAATTTTGAAATATCTTGTGGGTACTCAAAATGTTGGTTTATGGTATCCCAAAGGCGTTGAATGTATTCTCATAGGATATTCTGATTCTGACTTTGTTGGTTGTAAACTTGATAGAAAGAGTACCAGTGGCACATGTCATTTACTTGGTAGTTCCCTTGTTTCTTGGCATAGCAAGAAGCAAGTAAGTGTTGCTTTATCGACAGCTGAGGCAGAATATGTAGCAGCTGACAGTTGTTGTGCTCAAATTCTTTGGATGAGATAACAACTTCTTGATTTTGGTGTTGTTTTAAACAAAGTACCCATTAAATGTGACAACACTAGCGTAATAAATATCTCTAAAAATCCGGTCATGCATTCTAGGACTAAACACATTGAAATAAGACATCACTTTATAAGAGACTATGTTTTGAAAGGAGATTGTGTACTTGAATATGTTGAAACTTCAAAACAATTGGCGGATATTTTTACAAAACCCCTTCCAAAAGAACAATTTATAAATATTAGAAGGGAATTAGGAATTTTGGAAATTGATTAAATTGACTCATCTTTTATCACACTTTCTTACACTTTGAACAAAATCTTTTGAAAATCTTTGACTCAAAGTATTTCACTTACTCCTTTCATAAAATTTTCATTTCTTTGAAAATAGTAACTTAATTTGTAATATATAAGTCAATCTTTTCATTAAAATGACAATCACGTTTTCATAATCATCCTAATGCTCCATAAATCATTTATCCTATTTGAGATCCCACGGAGTCCCCACTTAAGTAAACATATTTTTGACACAAAGATAATCTTCTATTTACCACATGGTTCTCAAAAATAAATGGCAAATGACTTTGATTTTCTTGACTATATTGTGAAATAAAAATCATTGGCAAATTACAAAATTTTAATCCTGTATAACCTCTAACTTTGCTTATCCAAAAGAAAGAGAAAACATCATTATGATTGCTTACATACATTGAACTACTCTGTGATATATGTTGCATGTTTTAGGGGGAGTTTTATATGCAAATGGTGTGACACCCTGATTTTAGAGGGAAAATTTCGTGAATTAATTAAAGCATAACCTGGATCCATAATAAAAACACTCCCATATATGAAGATATGAGAGCTGGTCCCACGGCCAAGGAGAAAAGAAAGGAAGGCAAAGGCAATGAAAGGCCGACAAAGAAAGGCAGTCAGTGGAAGAACAACAGCGCCTGAGCGAAGCCCACAATACAGCGCCCACTCGCTCAAGCGAGATCCGACTCCGCTTGAGCGAGGCCGCGCAACTCCCTCGGGTGAACCACCATTCGTTTAAGTGAAACCGACCCCAAGCCTTCCAACATCACACACTCGCTGAAGCGAGAAGCCACACTCGGCAAATAATAATAATCTCACTCGGAATCTGAGACAACAATCACTCGGAGTCAGGGGTTTCAATCGCTCGGTAATGACTCCACGCACATACACCTCATAACTTAGTTCCACATTTTATCCACTAAGGTACACACATGATCCACTCGGGAAAATACGGGTTATTCCACTCGGATTCCATAAAACCTCTCACTCGGGTTATTACCCAACCAAACACCACTCGGTGTGTTTCACCATAATTCAATTGGGAATGTACTTCACATTTATCACTCGGCACACCATTCATAAACCAACTCATCTTCTGAGTGGTATCCCATTCGGTAACTAACATCATTACCGACCAATACACATTCGACCTCACACTCAGCATTCATGCCTATTCTCTCTCGGAGAAAATATGGATCTTCTTTCACTCAGAAGGGATCTCCACAACCATACTCCACTCGGTATAGCCATCATTTCTCACTCGGAGAACACCTTAACACCCATTACTCGGAAATGACTTCCCTAAACAATTCCACTCGGAATTATCCAAACTCCTTAACACTCAGAGGAATTACCCAAGTAATTCACTCGGATAAATGAAATTCTTAACCACTCAGGGAAACCAATAAGTCAAGTCCCACTCGGACTCATCCCATACTTAGCCACTCAAATTATATATTACCCTATTCACTCGGAATAGGAACCCATATTCACTCGGGTTATACGTATATTTCATACTTAGAATATATCCCTAATCTAAGTTATCACAACCACTCTTCCCTTGGAAGGGATTCCCTCAGGTTCCCACTCGGAATACATAAACCATTCCCCACTCGGGGTTTACCCATGTTTTCCATTCGGAAAAGGCTGCACACATAGCCTCACTCGGAAGGAGATCAAGCCTACATACTCGGAATCCATAAGAGTCATTATCACACAGTAAGAGGCTCACACATAAGTTACACTCGGATATGGAGTCCCATACATAAGACTCACTCGGAAAAGAAACTAAGCCATATATATTCCACTCAGGATTCATCAACTTAGCAATATTCATACAACATCGTTTCCTAGTCGGTAGGAAGCATCAAATCAACATAAATCATTCATATTTATATATTCTCTAATTCCAAATCCGACTACTACTACAGCAATATACTTCCACCGATTCATAACCATATTATCAACATAACATATATATGTATATACTCATACGCATACACTCGGATTCTTATCTTTATACTTTCCATTCACCAACACATTCAATCGGTATGCATCTAATACCATCACTCAAAGTATATATATATATTAACATACACTCGGATCCCAATACATATATTTCATATTCATGATTATGTTCATCCACTCAGATTCTATACATATATATTTGTATACGTTATACAACATTAACATTATGAGCCGGCCAAGGCTTTAGTACATCAAACGTACTCGGGATATAACATTATTCATACAGCCTCATCATAAATACCCATCACTCGGGTTTAAGGCCATCATAACATGCCAAACCGACCTGCAAACACTGAAAAATGGTGTAGGGGTGAGCATTACATATTAAATGACAGATATTGGCTCAGATTAATCACAGAATCCACAACATACCATAACACACAACATCAATCAGCATATAAACACTGCCGTTCAACAGGAACAATCACAAGCATCTTCCGATCGGGATTTCACCCATTTCACTCGGCTATAAAGCTCAATTCACTCAATACAAGTATATTGACTCACTCGGATTTCTCTCAACCCCGAGATTATATCAACATTATTCATACTCCGAGCCATGCTCAAGGAGTCTGTCCGAGCCCAGCTCCAGGACTTAGCCATATTCACCATATGTGGTCATCTGATTGCCGATCGGTATAGGAGTCCAACGCATTCCAGTGGCGAATCGGATGCATACAATTTCATTCACTCGGAGTTCAACGCCAATGCACTCGGTATTTCATCAAGCGTCTCATTTCACGCTTAGTGCCCTAGGCACTGCCCGAGTCCAACCCGGGTATTTCATCATATTCAACATTAGGACCTCGTCCTCTTCACTCGGGATTACACCCTTGTGGCACCCTGCAAGGTGTTCATATTCAATAACACAATAACACGTATGCATATGAAATTAAACTCATATTCATTCGATTTCCCACTCAGAAATCTGCGTTCAACATCATGTGCACTCAGCAATTTAACAGCAATCAAATGACTAGGCTTATACCACATCCACTCGGCAATCCTATGCCATCCACTCGGCAATCACTATGTCGTTCACTCGGCAATCACTATGCCATTCACTCGGCAATCACTATGCCGTTCACTCGGCAATCATTATGCCGTTCACTCGGATTATCATCCATTCACAAGCCTCATAGGCTGTTTCATGGGATACACTTGGACTTAGCATTTTCTAAGCCTCACACCATTGTATATGAATTTCCACTCGGAAATCAACTCTGTTAATCATCCTATGCCAATATTTCACTTAGCATTCATCATCACAGTCCCCATTCATTCATTTATCACACACAAATTCAATAACAAACATCACATGCCCTTTTGAATACATAATTACATACGGGGACTTATGAAAGGCCATACAATGCACTCAGCATACATAATACAAGCACATGCATCTCATGCATTAACTCACATCATCACAAATATCATCATACATCTCTTGGACAGATAAACATGCACCATGCAACAATAAATAATCATACATCCGGGTTCAACTCAACAACAGCATATAATACACATCAAACACAACATAATGCAATCATACCACCCGGAAATCCGTCCATAAGCCATGCATTTGAGATGCAAAGCCCCCTTACCTGGATGAAGCTTCCAGGAGTCATATGGCCACTCGGCCCAGCCATAGCAGCTTCTGCTTGGCATTCCAACGTAGGAAGAGCCAACATGGCTTCCCTCGAAGCAGATCAGCTACCAAGCACACCATGCCAAGCCTCCAAGGCACCACAGACCTCACTCAGCCCAGTAGAGGTCCCAAACGCTATCTCCACTCAAGCCTTCAAGCCATCGAGTCAGTGGAGAAACCTCCCAACACAACATGAAGCTGTTCCATACTTCCCACAGCACCGTGAGCTAGTCCTCACCATCAGTGGAGGACCACCATGCCTTCATGCATCATGCATGTCTTCATCCTCATAAGAGTAGCTCAACCGCGTCATCTGTGAACCATCATGCATCCATAAACCGAGGCATGCACACACACCCAGCTGCTGCAGGCTCTCCGAACTGAGCCTCATACAACCCATCATATAGAGGAATGAAAAGAGGAGGAAGAAGCACCAAAACAGCAAGGTGCAACCCAGCTTACACACACAGCCACAAGCTGTTTCACCATCATCATGCAGCTCCACTCGAACTCAACACAGCATTGAGTGGAGGAAGATGAAGATAAGGAGAAGGCAAGAAGATGAAACAGAAGCTCTATGAATTCTAGAGAGAAGGAGGAGCATCTCTCTCCTCCGAAAAGCCACCAAGGAGAAAAATAAAGGAAAATAAGGAGAAAACGTGGAGCTGAAGCCCTATCATCCCAGCCCTCAACAGCACCCCACTCTCATCATCTCAACATCCCATCCTCATTTAATGCAAGTCCATCAGCATTTAATGCCATTTCCCTAGCAATGATTACTCCCATCCAACGTGGACAAGGGAGAGAAAGGAAACCAAAACTCCTAAGGCACCACCTACCACCAGCGTGCATAGAGAGAGAGAAATGGAGAGAGAACCGGGCCCACCAGCTTCCAAGGCACATGGTTCATTCTTGTATTATTAATATTATTATTATCATCATTCAATAATTTGCCTAATTGGCAATTAATCCTTAATCCACCATTAAATTAACAAAACCATCACCTTAATCTGGAATTTATAATTAATTTAAAAATCTGGGATGTTACAAATGGTATCTATCTCTAAAAAATGTATCTTTCTTAAAGTAGTATATATATATATTCTTAGATGTTTTTTTTTATGATGCCAAAGGGGGAGAAAATAAATATATACATTCTAAGTGGCATAAAATATCTTACAAAGGGGGAGAGAATATCATGATGTAATAATGGTATCTATTAAATGATAAAGGGGGAGCCTTACTATATTTCTTTGCAACAAGTGATATCAAATTACATGTGTAAATGACAAAGTGGTATTCAATTATATGTATAACATGTGGTATCAAATTATATATGTAAGGGATAATTATTTATGCCATGTATATGAATTATTATGAAACTAACACCCCGTGAGATGAACATTTATTGTCATCATCAAAAAGGGGGAGAATGTATTTATATGTTGATGTAGGTTTTGATAATGATACAACAAATGAAGATATATTAAGGATGTTATGCAAAGCGATTAATTAAGAATCAATCCATGAAGATCAAGCTATCAATATTGATGAACAACAAAGGACTTAAGTCAAGGCATTCGCAAAGATCTAAATCAAGTGAAAAATGATCAACAAAAGTGCCAAGAATCAAAGGAAACAAAAAGTATGAAATTATGTATCAAAAAGGGTCCAAAACGTATCAAAACATAAAGAACAGCATGAAGAATCGATTCATTGTGCAAGAAATAAAGTGGGAATCGATTCACCACATGGGGAATCGATTCATGAAGCCATAAATGCGTGGGAATCGATTCACTAGAAGCAAGAATTGATTCATGGTGCCAAAAAATGCTGGGAATCGATTCACCTGTTGAAAGAATCGACTCATGGAGATTGAAAACACATGGGAATGAATTCATAGCTAGAGGAATCGATTCATACTCATTGAAAACACATGGGAATCAATTCATAGCTAGAGGAATCGATTCATGCTCCTTTAAAACACATGGGAATCGAATTCATTCATCCTAGGAATCGATTCATACACTGTCAGAAGGCCAAAATACACGTTGGGAATCGATTCATGCACCAATTCATTCAGTTTAAATGGAAATAGCACTGAACGCACTACGCAAATTACGCATCGCACTATGAATTAAACAATTGAAGACAGACGCTCCTTGCTCCACTTACATTGCATCGATGGAAATAATTTAATTGCAATGCCATGCTACTAGAGGCTATAAATAGAGAGGAACTTGAAGAAGCAATTCGTCCCAAAGCATTGAAGCAGTTCCTTTGCTTTCTCCTTCCCTCACACTGCTCTTCTTCTTCTTCTCCTTCTTTCTTAATTGCTCTCTGTTTCTATTTTTTGGCTTATTACTTTAAGAGTAAATTTGGTGAGTAAAATTATTTTCTAAACCTGTAAATTAATATTTTTTAAGAGAGAAAATATTTTCTTAAAGTGCTAAAATTTTCATATCCTCTCTTTGAGAGTTATTACTTTGTGAAAGCTTTAATTTGTATATCCACTCTATTGGAGAGTTTCCTTGTATGCTCAAACACCAAACATCTTAAAATCTTCTGGTTGGGGTTTCAACCTTATAATTGTGAGATTGAGAGATTGGGTGGGGTGCCCTTGTACTTGTGAGAATTGGGTTCTTGAGTGTGGGACACTAGGAAGTCGCGATTGCTCAAAGTTGTATCTCTAATCTCAAATAGTGGAAATCCTCTAGGTGGGTTGCTTAGAGGCGAGACGTACACCGGTGTGGTGGAACTCGTATATATCGGTTTACAAATCTCTCTTCCCTAAACTCATTTAATTTGTGCACTTAACTTGCTTGCTTGATTTATTATATTATTGCCAATTAATTTGGACTAAGTGCATGTTATATTAAGTTATAAATTATTTCGATTAACATTGTTGAAATTAGCCTTAAGTAATATTCTTGAATTATTTTGAAATCTTTCTAAGTTCCATAAATAGTGTTGAGATTAATTTAATTCCATTTCTTGAATATTACTTAGACCTTTTTAAGTACTAATTATTTTGCCTTGTGTATAAATTGTTACTATTTACCATTAAGTTTATCATCTTCATCAAACATAGTAACTAAAGAATCAACTTCAAAAGCATTCAAAGTAAAATTTTTTAATACTCAATTTACCCCCCCCCCCCCTCTTGAGTACTTGAGGCCACTTGGTTAACAACTTATATATCATGTATGGTTAGGTCTTGAATACCCTATGGAGTCTACGTAAACTCTGAGCTGTAAAAGGCAATATGAATATATGGGAGATATACGATATGATCGTATACAGACTTTATTAAGGCCAAGTTAATCTGGAAGTCTAAAAGGTGATCAAGAAAGGAAATTGTTTCCAGTTTTATCCAAAATAAGACATTGAAATAATTTGTCTAAAGAACTCGAAGGAGTTCAAACGAAAGGGAAATAAGACTTCCACCACAGGTCATGTTATAGAAGTCAAGTTATTTTACTTCTCTAACATTAGTATCAGATACTAGTAGTAGATCTTAAATTTTGAAAGATCAAGGAAGTAGATCACTTGTTAAGGGTGAGAAATCTGTGTAAAATTGAGCAAAAGTTGCTACAATAAAGATAAGATCTTTACCTATTGGGCTAGTTAGTGAAGTAGACATTGTGCATATTGTTTCTTGTTAGACAAGAAATGTTTTTCTTATTATAAAATAACTTTATTTCTTCAAATGGATGTTGATGCACAATTGAGTAATGGATTCCACATCCTAAATCTCAAAACACCCATTTATAACAATTGCCAAAGTAGGTTATAAGTGATTTTGAACCTTACTTACATGGTATTATCTCCTAAGGCATATGGATAAGAAACACATTTTCTAAATACCATTAATGTGGTTATATGGACTCTTTTTGATTTTGGAATCAATGATGACATGTAAATCTTATTTATTGGAGAGATAATTGAGACCTCATTCATTGAAAAGATGAGTAATCTATTATCTAATACATAACGATGTATGTGGGCCTATCGGAACAATAACTAGATATGTTTTTCAATACTTCAACATACTAATTGAAAAGTCAATGAGTATGGATTTATGTAACATAAGTTGGAAAGTCTTTGAAAAGTTCAAAGAATTCATAATGAAGTGAAAAACCAAATTAGCAAGACAATTAAAGCTCTTGATTAGATCAAGATAAAAAATAATTTGAGCTATAAGTTTGATAACTATCTAATAAAGTGAGAGATTACCTCTTAACTCATTCCTCATGGAATGCCTTAATAGCATCTCTACGGGGAAAAGTCAAACCTTGTTGGACACAGTTTGATTATTGATTATTATCAAACATCTCTAACTCCTTCAACGTTCCTTTACTAAGAAAATTTCCACACTTAACCATGTTCCATCTTAGACTTTCTTAAAGAAACCATATATGATATGGACTAGGAAGAAACCTAGTATGTCTTTACTAATAATTTGGAACTATGATGCTTCTATAGAGCATCCAACTCTGACAAAGTCAGATCCAAATTAGATAAATGTCTTCTGTGAAATACCCAAAGAAAGCTAAGGGTTATCAGTTCTACAATTCATCTGAGAATAAAAGGCTTGTTGCTTAGAATGTTACATTCTTGAATAAGAGTACATCCCTTAAAGAATCAGTGGGAGGATGGTAGAACTTGAAGAAATTCAAGTATCACAAAGCATTTAAAAGTCAAGGATGGACTTGGAGCAGAAATCACAAAGTGTTGTGAAATCCTTAGCTCCGGTAGCATAAGACTTACGTAGGATCAAATAGGATATGTCACTAAACCTGAAAGATATGGATATCTTATAAATCAGGAAGGAGGCATATTGCTAAATGACCAAGCTTCTTATGAAGAGGCCAATGCAAGTTTAGATTCTAAGACATGGCATAAAACCATGGGATTTGAAATGGGTTCCATGTATATTAACAAGGTATGAAACTTGGTTAACGCACCTAAAGGGTAAAACCTATAGGATGCAAGTAGGTTTTCAAAAGGAAAACCAAACATGGATGGTAATAAAAGTACCTTTAAAAGCAAGATTGACAAAATTCAATTAACTTAAAAACCATTTAGATCCTGCTTGTTGTAGCAGTATACCACCATTATGAGATATGGTAGATAGATGTCAAGATAGAAACATCTTGAGGATGTGTATGTGACACAACCTAAAGGCCTTTTATACCTAAAACATCTAGGAAGGTATGTGAACTGCAAATGTTCTATTTATGGACTAAAGCAAGCTTTTAGAAGCAAAAATCTTCATTAAAGAATGAAGATAAATCTTGTGACTATAAAAGGGTTAGTAACTACACAATTATAGTTCTAGTATTACATGCAGAAGACATGCTTCTTCTAGAACTAATAATATTCTCATTCTATAGTCAAGAGTATCCTTAAACACTTAAGAAGGACTAAGGATTTAATCTTGATAAATGGAAGATGAGCTCGTTGTAAAGGTTACATCGATGCCAATCTTTTGATTAATTTGAAAGACTTAAGATTGCAATCAAAATATATGTGTTGTCAAGATGGTTGTGATGTATGCTTGAAAGGTTCAAAGAAAGAAACAATCGTTGGTTTTACTAACAAATCTAAGTATTTTGCTATGTTAAATTACAAAAGAAGTCAATTTACATTTAATCATTCCAAATATTTTGTACCCTATGAGTTTCCACTGTGATGACAATGAAACCATACAACAATATAAGGAAGTGGATTAATCCAAGCATATACTTAAATAGTTCCATCTTTAGAAGATGTGAAAATATGCAATGTGCATACTAACAAAATTGTTGGGAACCCACTAGTAAAACCACTTACGTAGTAAAAGCATAATGGCACTGTAAATGTTATTGGCATTAACCTTATCGGCTCTAAGTGCAAGTGGGAGATTGTTGGAAATATGCACTAAAAGCCTATATAGGACGCATCATTTTGAATAAGTCATTTTTGTTAAATAGTTTAACAACCTTTATTTATCCTTGGAGTAATAGGTCATATGAGAGTTATTCCTAAAATGTCCCTAGTCAAGTATTTACATGGGGACATGTAAATACATTAAGACTAGTGTTTGAGTGTACAGATGATCTGATCTCACAGATCATGGATATAAATAATATCAAATCTTCACACGGGTACACATTAAGAGTAATGATGTACTGGACAGACCCACCATGAGAACGTTGCATGGATCGTTACATGAATGTCATAAACGATTCTCAATGTGATAATGGTATATGTAGTCCTTTGACCTGAAGTCACTACGATTCCTACATAAGGAGTTTATTATTTTAATACAATCAAATGTCTTCTATAATAAGAGGACTATAAAGGTTGTGGTTAGGCAATGAACAAATTATGCAGAGGGATATAAGTGATGTAGATGGGATTTGTCTCTCCTATGTGACAGGAGTGATATCTATAGGCCACTTGATGGAGTGAGACTAAGGAAATGCATGGCCATGCTAGAAAGAATGAATATTGGATATTTATTCAGATAAAGTCTACTCCGGTATCAAGTAAAATAAATTGGATCGTACAAGGATGACGTGACCATGCCTTGAGCCCAATTAGGATATCGTGACAAAAGGAACAAACATATAAAATAATTATCACTTATAGGTTATGTTGATAATAAATAATATTTGGACATAATGATGCGTTGTTAGATGCCGTTCTTATTTTATATTAATAATAAAATAGTTTATTATTAATATAACCGAGTATTTTACCTATAGGGTCACACATATAGAGTAAGCCCATCAGAAAATAACTTTTTATTTTAGTTGGACTAAAATAAGACTATTGGGCCTAACTCATTTAGAATGAGTAAGGAGCCTACTCTTTATAGAGCAAATTAGGTCAAACCTAAGCCTATAAATAGAACATAAGATGCTCATAGGCGGCTACCCAAAAATGAGACATAAAATACGCAAAAGTTGCAAAAGCTACACGCCGTCAAACTAGCATTTGGAAGGTGTAGCATTTCTGGTGGGAGTACTCGTGTGGACTCCTAAAGGACGAGGCTACGATTGCTTCGATATTCTTCAAGAGGTAATCCTAAAACGCAATGTTTTTTTTGTGTTTGTCTTATGCTTTGAAACACGACGCTTTGCAAATCCTGTGGGAATCTTTATATTTCCGCTGCTCATACACTAGGGATTCCGTAACATCTATAATGTTAGGCACGGGATTAATATACTATACATACTGAGGTTTCTATGAATGGTCATTTTATAATGAAGATGTCCTTCACATGGAGATCAATGTCAATAGTATTTATTTCGTACTAGTTCACTTGGATTCTTTCGTGAAAACTCATGGCAACTTTATGTTGTGCTACATTGGATATCCCAGGATCTAACACTTAACAGGGGAGTAAAAAGTGTATAATCAATTTGTAGAACAACTTTTTGTTTTTAAGAAGTTTATATTGTCCAAATTCAAAACTAAAAATACAATAGACACAAAGCAATGCACTTGATTATCAATTTGAGAAAGTAAAAACAAAAATTCAAAAGACACCTGAGAAATTAAATCAGAAAAGTTGATGTCAAATTTGAAATAATGAATATCAATTTCAAAACATGAAAAAGTGAAAATAGTATAGAAGTTAAAACCAATACCTGAAGTAGATAGACCACATAAAAAGATGATTGATAACCTATAAAGTCAAATAAAAAAGGTGGATCTATCTTCAATATACCCTTTATGGTTGTGTAGTTTAATATGCCTGGTTGGTTAATCACTAGTTACTGAAGCTGAGAGTACTTTATTAAATTGTTGTTTTTCTCCAATGTATTTTTTAATAATGCAAGGACCCCAATATTATGACTAGTAGTAATGGCAATTAATATTGATACTATCATTGAAATCCTAACAAATTACTGATGTAGAAAGATTTATATTTGGAACTTTATTAACATGGTTTTCTTTTGTCTCATTAACATGGTTTGAGCGAAGCTTGTGAACCCATTCTTGAAATAATGATTTGAAACTGAAGACCTATTTTACTTTTAAATAGAAATAAAATACTTAATATGTGCACATGTATGTAATATGTACAGTTAAAATTAAATGAAAGATGTATTTGGGAAGGCAAGTGCAGTACTAAAGGGTTAATTGAAAAACCAGTATATATGTTGTCTTTCTTTCACAGCTCTGTGCTATGGCATTCTAAAGTGGTCCTCTAAAACAAGCAATAGCAGTAACGTCTTTAAGGGCTTAACTCACACTCTCTAACAAAGGTGTTTGTTAAGCTTGTGTCATATACTACTTAGTTGTTCAGAGTTTAGTACTTAAGATTTGTCCTTTAAAAGATATAAGTTATAATTAAGGTTTCTTATTCTTTAAAAACAATGTGTTTAACAAAAACTAAATCTATTCCCACAGTATAAGTACGGATATACAACTCATTAGTATATATGTATGTATGGTCCACAACATGTCAAGTGCAAAATCAAGAGATATTGCTTGTAATCTTATGGAATTAGAAATCATAAATTGCATAAGAATTTAATTGCAATATATACATTATTATTGTTGACATTTAATTATGAATTCATCTAGATAAAAAACTTGATTTGATAAAAATTATATTCTATATTATATATTTTTAAATATTTTTTATTAATTGATACTATAAATTTTTTAAGCTGATAATATTGCTTCAAAATTAAACTATTTTGTTTAATTAACTAGTCCTCGTGTAATAATAATGTCTGTAGGTTTAATCGGCACTTGAGAATTAAATTTAAAATTTAAAATTTAAAAGAAAATACAGAAAAAGATGAAAAATAAGATGTCATATTGTAGTTTTTTTTTTCCTTTTTACAATCAACACAGCAAGATTTAAATTTAAACAATGAGAATTTGAGAGAAGACGAAATGGAAACAGGTTCTGATTTGCATTCTGTTACTTAATATTCAATATGATTTATTTAATTTACAGAAAATGCCTAATGCAAATTAGCTGCATACCAAAAATAACCAACCGTTTATCTTCACAAATAAACCAAACTAACTTAACAAAAGTTTCAATTTCGATTTGTTTATATAACTCAAGAGAGTCCTATAATAGCCATCTCATTCTTCATATTCACCAATTTTGGGTAATTTCATTAAGATATTTTTTCTACTTACAATAGAAAACTAAGGAGAGTAAAAATTATTAAAGTTTTATCTCTTTCAAAAAATTTCATATTCCTCCAAGTCAAATGAGAACCAATTATAAGTTTTTCTTTGTTAAATCAATGCAATCAAAAGGTCAATGCATATGGAAGAAGTTAAGGAAAAAGACAAAGAAGACTATAAAGGTACATTATATTATAATAATATCATATTTGACATTAAGGTTTTGTGAATATACACATGTACTGGTCATGAGAAAGAAGAAAGTCCTTTCTTTAGTCTTGAGCCAAGAGCACCTTTCTGTAGAGAAGCTATGCGGCAATGTCAAAAAGTGAAAAAAAAGGAATACACTATGAAAAAAGGCAATACCTTGCGCACAAAATAGGAAAACCGAAGAGAGATGCTATGAACGAAAAGGTTTGTGCGACAATATGAACGATGAAGAGGTGAAAAAGTGAAAAGTGAGAAGCGGGGAATGGGAAATTAGGATTGAAATTTATAGCATTTTAAAAAAAAGGAAATGCTATAAATTGAAAAACTATTATAGCATTTTATGTTAAAAATACGGAAATGCTATAAATTCAAAAATTATTATAGCGTTTCATATAAAAATGCAGAAATGCTATAAATTCAAAAACTATTATAGCGTTTCATATAAAAATCCGGAAATGCTTTAAATAATGTTACCTATTACGTCATTTTTTAACATAAACGTTGTTATTTTCCTGAAATAATTAATATAAAACAAATTTAAAGCATTTTCTTAAGCAAACGTTGTTAATATATCTAGTGTGTTATAGAATTTTATAGAGGAAACGCCATAAAATAATCCATCGTTATTTTTTATAGCATTTTATTATTATAAACGCTTTAATATGAGTGTTGTAGTATCTCATTTTTGACATAGTGAGTGTATTTATGAAATGGATGAGTTTTAATGAAACCCTAACTTATGAAATTAGGGGAAATATGTAATATGAATGTGAAATGCATTAATTGATGGTGAGAATGTTATTAATGATGAGGTATTGTGACGTCCTTAATAATTTCCCGAATAAATTTTTTTCACGTTTTAAAAATCATTTTTGAAATTTGTAATAAGTCATGTAAAAGTTGATAAACGCGGATTATTATCATACATACTAGTCGTGGATAATCAAAGTCATAATTTATGTATATATAGCGGAAACGATTTAGAAAAATACAGTACATGAAACATTATATTATTACAACCCATCAAAATAAAATAAAGTCAAATTCCAAGCAATAATTCACGTAAACTCCATTGATGGCATCACTCTTCATTCTGTGTAGCATTCACTGTAAAAATTAATGTAAGAGTGAGACAGAATATAGAATCAATATAAAATAAATAAAATTACACAAACACAACCAACAAGGCATAATGATATGATGAATATGCCAAACAAGTTCATTTATAAATCTTTAATTAGTCACATGATGTCATGCTGGATCCATTTAGTTTGGTGGGAATTGTAACATCCCAGATTTTTAATTAATTATAAATTCCAGATTAAGGTGATGGTTTTGTTAACTTAATGGTGGATTAAGGTTAATTGCCAATTAGGCAAATTATTGAGTGATAATAATAAGTTGAATGATAATAATAATAGTAATGCCTTGGTGGCGTTAGAGAGAGTTTCGGTTCTCTCTCTCCTTTCCTTTCCTTTCCGCGTGGTCCCCATGTTGATGGCTTAGTTGGATGGGAGTAATCATTGCTGAGAGAGTTTGCATTAAATGCAGATGGGATTGCATTCATGAGGATGGAATGTTGATTGAAATGGGAGCAGACGCTGGCTGCATGGAGATAAATCTTCAGCTTCACGTTTTCTCTCCTCATCCTCTCCATTTTGTTTGGTGTATGTTCTTATGAGTGAGAGGAATGCTCTCCCTTCTCTCTAAAAACTCTCTGGAGACTCTTCTTCTCCTTCGTCTCCTTCGTCTCCTTCGTCTCCTTTATCTTCATCTTCCTCCACTCAACGCTGTGTTGAGTTCGAGTGGAGCTGCATGTTGGTGAGTGAAACAGCTTGTGTGTAAGCTGGGTTACACCTTGCTTTCTTGGTGCTTCTCCTTCTTCCTCTCCTTCTTCCTCCATGTGATGAGGCTGTTTGTGCCTCGGTTGGGAGCCTGTGCCAGCAGCGTGGAGTGCCTCAGTTGTGGAAGTGGTCCACTGGGTGAGGCAGTGCTGTTGTGAAGGGGAAGGCATAGATGGTGCATGGAAGCTTGGTTGTCCTCCACTGATGGTGAGGACTAGCTCACGGTGCTGTGTGAAGTATGAAACAGCTTCATGTTGTGCTGGGAGGTTTCTCCACTGACTCGATGGCTTGAAGGCCTGAGTGGAGATAGCGTTTGGGGACCTCTACTGGGCCGAGTGAGGTTTGTGGTGCCTTGGAAGCTTGGCATGGTGTGCTTGGTAGCTGATCTGCTTCGAGAAGAAGTAGTGGCTGGTTCTCCAAGGCTGAGAACGTGTGCTGGGACGACTGGGAGCCATGTTGGCTCTTCCCACGATTGGAATGCCAAGCAGGGTACTGCTGTGGCTGAGCCGAGTGGCCCATGTAACCCTTGGAAGCTTCATCCAGGTAAGGGGGCTTTGCATCTCAAATGCATGGATTTCTGGATGGGTTCCGGGTGACACTCCCTCACTATAATGCGTGATATTTGATGTGTGTTGTTTTTGTTGATCTCCGAGTGATTAGTGGCCCGGATATGTATGATGTTTATGTTTGTATTGATGTGATTGATGTCCGTCCATGCAGTATATGTTGATGTTTATGATAATGAATTTGTTATGATGCTTGAGATGCATGTTACATTGATATTGAGTGCATGGTGTGGCCCTCTACTAATTTATGTGTGAAATTATACATTTAGATGAATGTAATGCGTATTGATGCATATGTTTATAATGAATGGATGATTGGGGGCTGTTATGACTAATATCAAGAGGAATACTGGCATGGGATGACTATTAGAGTTGATTTCCGAGTGGAATTTCCTATACCATGTTGTGTGAGGCTTAGGAAATGCTAAGTCCGAGTGTATCCCATGAAACAGCCTATGAGGCTTGTGAATCGATGATAATCCGAGTGAATGGCATAGTGATTGCCGAGTGAATGACATAGTGATTGCCGAGTGAATGGCATAGTGATTGCCGAGTGAATGACATAGTGATTGCCGAGTGGATGGCATAGGATTGCCGAGTGGATGTGGTATAAGCCGAGTCATCTGATTGTTGTTAAATTGCCGAGTGCACATGATGTTGAACGCGGATTCCGAGTGGGCAATCGAATGAATATAAGTTGAAGTTATATGCATACGTGTTATCGAGTTATTAAATATGAACACCTTACGGGGTGCCATGAGGGTGTGATCCCGAGTGAAGAGGACGTGGTCCTAATGTTGAATATGATGAAAGACCCGGCTTGGACTCAGGTAGTGCCTGGGGCACTAAGCGTGAAATGAGACGCTTGATGAAATGCCGAGTGCATTGGCATGGAACGCCGACTGAATGAAATCGTATACATCCGATTCGCCACTGGAATGCGTTAGACTCCTTTACCGATCGGCAATCAGATGACCACATATGGTGAATATGGCTAAGTCCTGGAGCTGGGCTCGGGCAGACTCCTTGAGCATGGCTCGGAGTATGAATAATGTTGACATAGTCTCAGGGTCAAGAGAAATCCGAGTGAGCCAGTATACTTGTAACGAGTGAATTGAGCTTTATAGCCGAGTGAAATGGGTGAAATCCCGATCGGAAGATGCTTGTGATTGTTCATGTTGAATGGCAGTGTTTATATGCTGATTGATGTTGTGTGCTATGGCATGTTGTGGATTCTGTGATTAATCCGAGCCAATATCTGTCATTGAATATGAAATGCTCACCCCTACACCATTTTTCAGTGTTTGCAGGTTGGTTTGGCATGTTATGATGGCCTTAAACCCGAGTGATGGGTATTTATGATGAGGCTGTATGAATAATGTTATATCCCGAGTACGTTTGATGTACTAAAGCCTTGGCCGGCTCATATTAATGTTGTATAACGAATACAAATATATATATATATATGTATAGAATCTGAGTGGATGAACATAATCATGAATATGAAACATATGTATTGGGATCCGAGTGCATGTTAATATATACATACTTCGAGTGATGGTATTATATGTATACCGATTGAATGTGTTGGTGAATGGAATGTATAAAGATAAGAATCCGAGCGTATGCTTGTGTATATACATATCTGTTATGTTGATAACATGGTTATGAATCGGTGGATGTGTATTGCTGTAGTGGTAGTCAGACTTGGAATTAGAGAAAATATCCATACAAGTGATTTATGTTGATTTGATGCTTCATACTGACTCGGAAATGATGTTGTATGAATATATCTAAGTTAATGAATCCTGAGTGGAATATATATATGGCTTAGTTGCTTTTCCGAGTGAGTCTTATGTATGGGACTCCATATCCGAGTGTAACTCATGTGAGCCTCTTATTGTGTGATAATGGCTCTTGTGGATTCCGAGTGAAGAATATATGGTGAACCCCGAGTGGGGAATGATTCGAGTAATCCGAGTGGAAATCCGAGTGATCCTCTTCCAAGAGGAGTGTTGTTGTAATGACTCAGATTGATTATATTCTAAGTGTATGAATTATGAATGTATCCCGAGTGAATATGGGAACCTATTCCGAGTGAATAGGGTAATATGAAATTTGAGTGGCTAAGTTATGGAATAAGTCCGAGTGTGACTTGATATTATGATTTTCCCTGAGTGAAGAGAAATATAAGTGTTAACCGAGTGATTTATGGCCGAGAGAAAGCCTATGTATTCTCTGAGTGATGGAGTTCAATATACCGAGTGCTAAATAGTTGATATTTACCGAGTGACTCGAGGTTGAATTATACCGAGTGGTTTGATTGGATAATACCCGAGCGAAAGAGGGCTTATGGAATCTGAGTGGGAATACCCTCAATTCCCGAGTGGATTTTTATGTTGGCACTGTGAATAAAATTAAGAGACTAAGTTATGGGTTGCCGAGTGAGGTAACTGTTGGGTAGTTCCCGAGTGGTGGAACCCCATTATGCTGAGTAGACTAAGATATTAAATTCCGAGGGGACTAAGGCATGAATTCCGACTGGACCTGGTTGTTTACCGAGTGAGTGAATGTCTCGGTTTCCCGAGTGATTGAATGCCGAGTGGCTTCTCGCTTCAGCGAGTGATTCCTCGCTCAGCGAGTATGTTGTTTGGGAAGGCTTTCGTATTCGGTTTCGCTTAAGCGAATGGTGGTTCGCCCGAGCGAGTTGGTCGGTCTCGCTCAAGCAGATTGGGATCTCGCTTGAGCGAGTGTGCGCTGTAATGTGGTTCGCTCAGGCGCTGTTGGTACTTCCGTGTGAATGGTTTTAAATTCCTTTGCCTTCCCTGTCTTTTTTTGCTTGGCCATGGGGCCAGCTCTCTTATCTTTATATAAGGGAGTGTTTTTATTATGGATCCAGGATATTTTCTAATTAATTCACGAAAATTTTTCCCCTAAAATTAGGGTGTCATATTCTGGTATCAGAGCTGAGTGAAGGATTAATTGATGATTGACCACTAGTGTGGTGACCCAGCTGAGTGAACATAATCAAGTAGGATCGGATATTAGTGAGATGGATACCTGATAGATTGGAAAACTGGGTGAGAATTGATATGGTCGGGTACCTGTTTGGTTTGGGTACTGTCTCGGTTTTATGGTTGAAAATCGAGTGAATTATTAATGGAATTGTTACTCGGAGTTGTATATCTCAGTGTGTGTAGTGAATTATTAGGCTTAAATCTGAATTATGGCCAATAAATTATGACGAATAAGATTAAAGATAAGATGTTTGCTCGGTTTGGACTGGAACCGATTGCCATTATGCCATTTTATGGTGAGTGTGATAGATATTTGATGATTATTATCATATGATTCACACTAGGATAGGTATATGGGCTGTATATATGCCTTGAATGAGTCAGAAATCCATTGGTAATATGCATTTTACTGTGAGAATGATTAATATTTGCTGACTGTTGGCATGAAATGCATCACTGTTGGTGCCTAATGGTGGTATTGATTCGGATGTATTACTTATAAAATGGTAAGAATTGCCATCAATTTTCATGTAGATGGGCATTGTCTGAGTGATTTTGGGTCGATATGAGTGAAATAGGATGTGAGGATGCTGTTCCGAAAGGCTCTCCATGCCATAGGTATTGTGGCAGTGTACGTTTTTGCTGTGACTCTATGTAACTGTTGTGACCCTATAGGAATGAGACACCATCCTATAAGTCGGATGCAGCAGTTCATGGGTCAGCAAGCGAGACTGTAGCTGCTTATGGAGATGGTTTGAGTCTATTGGACTACTCCGAGCAAAGATAAGAGTGGTACTGAGTGGAATTGTTGTGATATTCCGAGTAGGCCAATCAGTGAATGCTTGAAAAGCATTGATATGTACTCAATATGTGGTAAGTGGTGATATGCTGAGTGATTATTGTGACCGGTTCATGTTGAATTTCGAGGACGAAATTCCTTAAAGATGGGGAAAGTGTAACATCCCAGATTTTTAATTAATTATAAATTCCAGATTAAGGTGATGGTTTTGTTAACTTAATGATGGATTAAGGTTAATTGCCAATTAGGCAAATTATTGAGTGATAATAATAAGTTGAATGATAATAATAATAGTAATGCCTTGGTGGCATTAGAGAGAGTTTCGGTTCTCTCTCTCCTTTCCTTTCCTTTCCGCGTGGTCCCCACATTGATGGCTTAGTTGGATGGGAGTAATCATTACTGAGAGAGTTTGCATTAAATGCAGATGGGATTGCATTAATGAGGATGGAATGTTGATTGAAATGGGAGCAGACGCTGGCTGCATGGAGATAAATCTTCAGCTTCACGTTTTCTCTCCTCATCCTCTCCATTTTGTTTGGTGTATGTTCTTATGAGTGAGAGGAATGCTCTCCCTTCTCTCTAAAAACTCTCTGGAGACTTTTCTTCTCCTTCGTCTCCTTCGTCTCCTTTATCTTTATCTTCCTCCACTCAACACTGTGTTGAGTTCGAGTGGAGCTGCATGTTGGTGAGTGAAACAGCTTGTGTGTAAGCTGGGTTACACCTTGCTTTCTTGGTGCTTCTCCTTCTTCCTCCATGTGATGAGGCTGTTTGTGGCTCGGTTGGGAGCCTGTGCCAGCAGCGTGGAGTGCCTCGGTTGTGGAAGTGGTCCACTGGGTGAGGCAGTTCTGTTGTGAAGGGGAAGGCATAGATGGTGCATGGAAGCTTGGTTGTCCTCCACTGATGGTGAGGACTAGCTCACGGTGCTGTGTGAAGTATGAAACAGCTTCATGTTGTGCTGGGAGGTTTCTCCACTGACTCGATGGCTTGAAGGCCTGAGTGGAGATAGCGTTTGGGGACCTCTACTGGGCCGAGTGAGGTTTGTGGTGCCTTGGAAGCTTGGCATGGTGTGCTTGGTAGCTGATCTGCTTCGAGAAGAAGGAGTGGCTGGTTCTCCAAGGCTGAGAACGTGTGCTGGGACGACTGGGAGCCATGTTAGCTCTTCCCACGATTGGAATGCCAAGCAGGGTGCTGCTGTGGCTGAGCCGAGTGGCCCATGTAACCCTTGGAAGCTTCATCCAGGTAAGGGGGCTTTGCATCTCAAATGCATGGATTTCTGGATGGGTTCCGGGTGACACTCCCTCACTATAATGCATGATATTTGATGTGTGTTGTTTTTGTTGATCTCCGAGTGATTAGTGGCCCGGATATGTATGATGTTTATGTTTGTATTGATGTGATTGATGTCCGTCCATGCAGTATATGTTGATGTTTATGATAATGAATTTGTTATGATGCTTGAGATGCATGTTACATTGATATTGAGTGCATGGTGTGGCCCTCTACTAATTTATATGTGAAATTATACATTTAGATGAATGTAATGTGTATTGATGCATATGTTTATAATGAATGGATGATTGGGGGCTGTTATGACTAATATCAAGAGGAATACTGGCATGGGATGACTATTAGAGTTGATTTCCGAGTGGAATTTCCTATACCATGTTATGTGAGGCTTAGGAAATGCTAAGTCCGAGTGTATCCCATGAAACAGCCTATGAGGCTTGTGAATCGATGATAATCCGAGTGAATGGCATAGTGATTGCCGAGTGAATGACATAGTGATTGCCGAGTGAATGGCATAGTGATTGCCGAGTGAATGACATAGTGATTGCCGAGTGGATGGCATAGGATTGCCGAGTGGATGTGGTATAAGCCGAGTCATCTGATTGTTGTTAAATTGCCGAGTGCACATGATGTTAAACGCGGATTCCGAGTGGGCAATCGAATGAATATGAGTTAAAGTTATATGCATACGTGTTATCGAGTTATTAAATATGAACACCTTGCGGGGTGCCATGAGGGTGTGATCCCGAGTGAAGAGGACGTGGTCCTAATGTTGAATATGATGAAAGACCCGGCTTGGACTCAGGCAGTGCCTGGGGCACTAAGCGTGAAATGAGACGCTTAATGAAATGCCGAGTGCATTGGCATGGAACGCCGACTGAATAAAATCGTATGCATCCGATTCGCCACTGGAATGCGTTAGACTCCTTTACCGATCGGCAATCAGATGACCACATATGGTGAATATGGCTAAGTCCTGGAGCTGGGCTCGGGCAGACTCCTTGAGCATGGCTCGGAGTATGAATAATGTTGACATAGTCTCGGGGTCGAGAGAAATCCGAGTGAGCCAGTATACTTGTAACGAGTGAATTGAGCTTTATAGCCGAGTGAAATGGGTGAAATCCCGATCGGAAGATGCTTGTGATTGTTCATGTTGAATGGCAGTGTTTATATGCTGATTGATGTTGTGTGCTATGGCATGTTGTGGATTCTGTGATTAATCTGAGCCAATATCTGTCATTTAATATGTAATGCTCACCCCTACACCATTTTTCAGTGTTTGCAGGTCGGTTTGGCATGTTATGATGGCCTTAAACCCGAGTGATGGGTATTTATGATGAGGCTGTATGAATAATATTATATCCCGAGTACGTTTGATGTACTAAAGCCTTGGCCGGCTCATATTAATGTTGTATAACGAATACAAATATATATATATGTATAGAATCTGAGTGGATGAACATAATCATGAATATGAAACAAATGTATTGGGATCCGAGTGCATGTTAATATATACATACTTCGAGTGATGGTATTATATGCAATACCGATTGAATGTGTTGGTGAATGGAATGTATAAAGATAAGAATCCGAGCGTATGCTTGTGTATATACATATCTGTTATGTTGATAACATGGTTATGAATCGGTGGATGTGTATTGCTGTAGTGGTAGTCGGACTTGGAATTAGAGAAAATATCCATACAAGTGATTTATGTTGATTTGATGCTTCATACTGACTCGGAAATGATGTTATATGAATATATCTAAGTTAATGAATCCTGAGTGGAATATATATATGGCTTAGTTGCTTTTCCGAATGAGTCTTATGTATGGGACTCCATATCCGAGTGTAACTCATGTGTGAGCCTCTTACTGTGTGATAATGGCTCTTGTGGATTCCGAGTGAAGAATATATGGTGAACCCCGAGTGGGGAATGATTCGAGTAATCCGAGTGATCCTCTTCCAAGAGGAGTGTTGTTGTAATGACTCAGATTGATTATATTCTAAGTGTATGAATTATGAATGTATCCCGAGTGAATATGGGAACCTATTCCGAGTGAATAGGGTAATATGAAATTTGAGTGGCTAAGTTATGGAATAAGTCCGAGTGCGACTTGATATTATGATTTTCCCTAAGTGAAGAGAAATATAAGTGTTAACCGAGTGATTTATGGCCAAGAGAAAGCCTATGTATTCTCTGAGTGATGGAGTTCAATATACCGAGTGCTAAATGGTTGATATTTACCGAGTGACTCGAGGTTGAATTATACCGAGTGGTTTGATTGGATAATATCCGAGCGAAAGAGGGCTTATGGAATCCGAGTGGGAATACCCTCAATTCCCGAGTGGATTTTTATGTTGGCACTGTGAATAAAATTAAGAGACTAAGTTATGGGTTGCCGAGTGAGGTAACTGTTGGGGTAGTTCCCGAGTGGTGGAACCCCATTATGCTGAGTAGACTAAGATATTAAATTCCGAGGGGACTAAGGCATGAATTCTGACTAGACCTGGTCGTTTACCGAGTGAGTGAATGTCTCGGTTTCCCGAGTGATTGAATGCCGAGTGGCGTCTCGCTTCAGCGAGTGATTCCTCGCTCAGCGAGTATGTTATTTGGGAAGGCTTTCGTATTCGGTTTCGCTTAAGCGAATGGTGGTTCGCCCGAGCGAGTTGGTCGGTCTCGCTCAAGCAGATTGGGATCTCGCTTGAGCGAGTGCGCACTGTAATGTGGTTCGCTCAGGCGCTGTTGGTACTTCCGTCTGAATGGTTTTAAATTCCTTTGCCTTCCCTGTCTTTTTCTGCTTGGCCATGGGGCCAGCTCTCTTATCTTCATATAAGGGAGTGTTTTTATTATGGATCCAGGATATTTTCTAATTAATTCGTGAAAATTTTTCCCCTAAAATTAGGGTGTCACAGGAATACTGCAGTAAAAAGTCTCATAAAGACTCCAGTAGGAATTAGCATAACCATGAATCCCTACACCTTCATGGCTCCTGCGAAAATAAGTGCACAAGTAGGAATTAGCATAACCATGAATCCCTACACTTTCATGGCTCCTGCAGTACCGAAGTACACAAGTAGGACTTAGCATAACCATGAATCCCTACACTCCATGGCTCCTACAAAAATAGGGCTTAAACTCATCATAGAGTAACCGCCCACCAGGGTAGGCAATCATGGAACCCCTAAATTCCATGATGTGTCCAAATGCTTATGATGCATGAATGCCTTTAATTCTCTTTATCATTTAACATACCATGATATCGACATTTCCAAAACCACTTGGAAAACCACAAGTCCTCAAAGGACACATCACATATAATAATTTTTAGAATCATGGATTTACTGTTTCAACCACATGTATCAATATCCGCAAGGCATTCATGTATATATATATATATATATATCAATTTAGTCATTCGTAATTATTCACCACCAAAGTATAAAAACTGTATGATACTCATTAGACACTCAACATCATCCATAACAATTCATAGTCACTCAAGAATTCAATAATAAATTGTTACCCATAGGGAAAATATCATTTTCATCCATAATAACCATTATAAGTAAGTTTCAGCATTTCCAACAGCAATATACGTTAGTAAAATAGCCATAACATGAGCAAATCAAATCCTTTTTCAGTGATTCCACTTTCTGTAGTTCCATAATAGAATTATCTACAACTTTCATGCAGACCATAATTTCAAATTCCAAACAGAAACACCACTTATCCATAGAATACAAAACTGCCTCAAAGAGAGTTTTCAAAACGTACGTATGTTAGTATTTTCAACGTTTCTGGAGTTACAAAAATAATTTTGGCAAGGGACTAGTTCTAAATTACTCCTAACACAAATATCTACAACTTTCATGAAGACCATAATTTCATATCCCAAAGAGAAACACCTCTTATTCACAGAATACAGAACTGCCTCAAAGAGAGTTTTCAAAAACGTACATATATTAGTATTTTCAACGTTTCTGGAGCTACAAAAATAATTTTGGCATGGTACTAGTTCTAAATTACTCCTAACACAAATATCTACAACTTTTATGAAGACACCGATCACTAATTCTCACCACAAAATTCCCAGTTTTAAAAATAAATTCGTATTTCATTGTTAACAGATTTTCAGCATGAACATACTTCTGTATTTTGGGCATATCTAGAGATACAAGCATCTCTTTAACTCGAAACGACTTTTTATGGATTCCTAACATAAATATCTACAACTTTTGTGAAGACATAAAAGGATGATTATGCAATTATAATTCCCAGAATATTAATATATATACAAAACATAGGATAAATATTCCACTCAGACATGCTGTAGTATTTTGGCTATAACCTTTGCTAGACATATCCAAATCAATTGATTGAAGTCTCAGAATTCACATAACAAAAAGATCTACAACTTTGATGAAGAAGTCAGAATCAAATTCATAAGTTTGTAGCTTCAAAATTGAGTAACAAAATACAAAAATAAAACTGGAATCCTAGGACAGCATACAATTCTATCCATTTCATAATCATTCACAACCCTGTCCCCTCTTACTTGGATTGAAGATAGTTGGCTGATTGAACATGGTCTCCTTGCTGTCCTAGCTTCAGATCGAAGGGCCTTGAGGGAGAAGAGTAAAAGAGAGGAAGAAGATTTACTGGCTTTGTTCTAAGAAGTTCTGGTCTTAGCAGAGGCAATGTTAATAATGCAAGGACAAGTGGGGGACAACTTTCTCGTGAGTGGATTGCTAGTGGGCTGTTAGTGGAGATAATGGAGATTTAGATAAGAAAGTAGGCTATATTAGTGCCCATTACTGGCCGCCTACAAGTTATAGGGTGCATAATTGAAAAAGGTATATTATAATATGCATAAGGAGACAAAATTGGAGTCAAAACATAAATTCTATCACTGAATACCGACTGAAATTCCACTCGGTCAGCCTCTAAACCGACTGGAATTCTACCTATGCTGACTGGAAATTGTCAGTATCATGAAGAGAAGGAAATCCGAGTCCTTCTCGCTCAAGCGAAATCCTCTCTCGCTTGAGCGAGTGCCATACATTGCACTGGCAGAAGGGAGTTTCGCTCAAGCGAATTCCAACTCGCTTGAGCGAGACACACAAGCCTCACTTATTCCACTTTTCACTCACTTAAGGGAGCAATTCATTCGCTTAAGCGAAATCCGACCAGAGGTAGTCATTCCCCAAACCGACTCCTCTTACTCGGTTTTTACTCGGTACAATTTATTCCTAACCGAGTCATTCTTCACTCAGTTTTTCACTCAGCAATATATATCAAAACTGAGTCAACTCTCAATCTGTCTACTTGGCATCATCACTCAAGTCCGAGTCATCTCAATCAGTTTTTCACTTGGTTAACTCATTCCAGACCGACTCAAAGCTCTCAAGTTCCCACTCGGTAGAAATTTCTTAAACCGACTCAACTCTTAATGAGTTCTCACTCGGTGAATTACCTTAAAACTGACTCTTCTTTCTTGTAGTCACTCACTCAGCAATTAACACACCACTCAATCAGTGGTCCACCTAGTATAATAATCCAGTCCGAGTCCTCTCTCACTCAGACTTTCGCTCGGTAAATCCATTCCAAATCCGAGTCTCCACACACACACGGTTCCACTCGATAAGACTTTTCAGAAACCGATTCTCCCTCATAGTTGTCCACTCACTCAGAATCTCATTCCAGGATTGACACATCTGGGCAATCATACACCGTGTGTCCCCAGTCGGAACCCTGCCACTCGGAAATACGTTTTCCTCTGTACTTGACTCGAAAATGAAGGCACTCAGTGAATCTTTCATTCAGAATTGCAACGTCTAACCATGATTGACTCGAAAACGAGTCTTTGGAAAATACTTGACTCGGGAAAGAGTCTTTCTGGGGTGTTTGACTCAGAAACGAGTCATTCAGAAATAATTGACTTGGAAATGAGTCATTTGAAGGCATTTGACTCGGAAACGAGTCTTTCTAAGCAATTTGACTCGGCAGTGAGTCACCCCAAGGTGAATCACTCGGATCCTTTCACCCAGAAGAGGTTCTATCAAACCCTCTTCACTCAGAAATGTCCCTGAGACAGGGATTCCACTCGGAAGAGATCCTCTCGGCCATGTTCCACTCGGAAAATACAACCTTCACTCAGAATTTCAATTTTTCACTCGGAATTATCTTAGTTACTCGGAATAGAGCCTCTTCCTTACTCGGACAGTTCTTTCTAAGGCATGTTTCACTCGGAAAATGGATATTATCATCAAAGATCTATATAAATTCCATATTTATACTCCAAAATGGAATTTTTGAAGTAATACAAGCCATCCATTGGATGTTTTATTCATTGATTATTACTTACAGACCTTCTATACCTCATAATTTACAAAATGGGACTATTATTAAAAACAGGGTGTTACAGGTATAGCCATAAATGATGATTAGTGGTAGTGGTTAGAAGCCATAAATGAAAAACCTACTTAAAATGAGTTGAATGTGGGGTTGGTATATATGGTAACTTAACTAATTAGGTTGTTGCCTTGATAATAATGGATGATGATTAAAGGGAAGGAATTCTCGAAGCCTAATTAGGCAAATGAATAAAATCTATAAATAGTTTCTACATGATGAGAATCATGTGTACGTATATATTTATATGTATATTGAAATGGTGTTTGAATGAATGATTAATGTGGTCCTATGATTGATTGGTGTAGGCCTTGATAACACTTGTGAGGCGAGAACATTAAACCCGGAAGTCTACTTCTCTTGAGGTATGAGAGAGGTGTATTTTCTAAATGTATAATGCCTTGTACGTTGATAATGTATGTATTGATGCCAAGTTACATGTTTTCCTTGAATGGATGTAATGTCTTAGGTATGGCTTAATGAATATTTGAAATCCTTGATTAGGATTACTTTTGAGCACTATGAATGATATGTTTTGGAAGAATGATATGTATGATGAATTGTGTGTTACTAACATTGTGATTGAGTATGAGCTATACTCTAGATGAGAGGGTGAGAAAATCCTTATGAGATTGAGGTATGCATGAGATTTAATGCATATATATATATATATAGCATGGCATGTATAAGCACATTTGTAATGTGAATAACCTTACGGGGTTCCATGAAGGGAGTACCCGACGTGATGATGTCGAAATATTATGATATGAATAACCTTGCGTGGTTCCACAAAGGTAGTACCTGACGTGATAATGTTGAAATGTTATGATATGAATAACCTTACGGGGTTCCACGAAGGGAGTACCCGATGACGATACAAAATTGTAATGAATGACCTTGCAGAGTCCCATGAAGGGAGTACTCCTTGCGAGGTGGGAAACCGACATGATGATAATTAATATAAGTGGTTGTGATCACTATTGGAATGAAATCAGATCCATGTATATGCATCTTTAAACATCAGCATGTGCATTAGCCATAGAAGCATGGCATTGAGTGATACCCCAATGAGGAAGTTATGTAAAGTGTATGTGCAACCCAATTGATCACTATCAATATTTGTGTCTATTGGTTTGGTGTGACTCGAAGAAATTGTATGGATATGAGTGTTCTATGCATTGGATGATTGAATGATTTTAGTGTCACTTGAACTTCTTTTAGGAGGAAGATGTTAACTTGCATTCACATGTATATTATCACTAGTTGTTAGATTTTTCATTCATTGAGAAAATATACTCACTCTCCATGTGGTCTATCTTTTTAGCTCTTGTGTTGTAGGGCTTGCCCATGGAGCTCTGGTGTGGAGAAATGGTGTGAAGGAAGTTCATTTTGGGTAAAGAATGCCTTGGCCGGCAAATGTTTGATTTTATGGCTTTTACGTAGGCTTTTTTAATGTATGGATATAATGACATTTTGTATAGCTACAAATTAATATGGATAATTAGTGTGGATGATGAATATATGATGATGATTTTTGGAGGTCATGTATGGAAAATGAGACCCTAGTACTTATGGCTCATTTTCATTGGTGACCTTAACTTTGATTAGATAATGAAAATAATGTATGATGTAGTTAGAATTGATGAATGAATGAAGGTTTCTATAAGAATTATACTTTATAGAACAAATATAGTAATAAGCTTAATTAGAACATGATTGATGAGTTGGAATGAAAATTTATAGGTATAATGGTTTGGAATGAGTTTTAAAGGCTTAACATGATGTATGTGAGGTGATGAATTTAACCAATCTGACTTGAATTGAGTTTTGGTATGTTGAGTTGTTTAATTCCCCTGTTATCTGTGTTTTTACTGGTATGCTCACTCAAGCGAGATGGGATCTCGCTCAGGCGAGAATCCCCTGTGTTGGTATATAGCCACTGGCCAATTCTCGCTCAGGCGAGAGTGGGTCTCGCTCAACCGAGATTGCCCACGCATCGATGTTACCCACTAGAGAAAAATCGCTCAGGCGAGTAGGGTCACGCCCGAGCGTGAGTGAGGTATTTTGCCACTGGACCATTTTCGCTTGAGCGAAAGGCCTTTGGATGTGGCACTCGCTCAAGCGAGTGAACGTATGCTAGATTCTGGATGAATTTCGCTTACGCTCGCTTGCCTCGCCCAAGCGAACTTTGAGAATCTCGCTTGAGCGAGCCCCAACTCATAAATACCTTGAGCGAGATTCTCAAAGTTCGCCCAAGAGCCGTACTCGATCTCGCTCAAGCGAGTGCGACTACTTGAGCGAGTTATGCTCTGATTCTCCAAATTTCATTGTTTAATTATTTTCCCTTCTCTTTACATCAAATTTTCTTCTTGTACCATCTCATAAATACATTGGGCATATTTTGAAATCATCAATCCTCATGATGTTTAACCTCTTTAAACCCAACCATATACCATAAATTTAAATAATTCCTTCCGCTGTTTCCAATTGAACATTCCTCATTAATCGTTTTCTTTAACCTACCTTCTCATATCTCCATATATGAGACAGGTCCTTCATAGATCTAGGGTATTGATGATAGCTTCACTCCTTTATGTTTTCATAAATTAATGATATTAAGATCACGAAAAATTTACCCCTATTTTCAAGGTGTTTCATCTTTCATAGATCCAGGATGACGAATTAAAGCTTCAACACTTTATGCCCTCATTAATTAACGATGTTAAAATCGAGGAAAATTTACCCCTATTTTCGGGGTGTTTCACCTAAACCCCAAATCCTAAACCCCAAACCTAAACCCTAAACCCCAAACCCCAAACAAAAGACTCTAAACCCTAAACCCTAGACCCCAAACCCTAAATCCTAAACTCTAAACCGCAAACCATAAACCCTAAACCATCAACCCAAACCCTGAAACCAAAACCCCACACCCTAAACCCTAAACCTAAACCTCAAACCCTAAGCCTTAAACCCTAAACCTTAAACCCTAACCCTAAACCCTAACCCCTAACCCCTAAACCCTAAACCCTTAAAACCCTAAACCCTAAACCCCAAACCCCAAACCCTAAACCCTAAACCCCAAACCCTAAAACCTAACCCATAAACCCCAAACCCTAAACCCCAAACCCTAGACTCCAAACCCTAAACTCCAAACCCTAAACCATAAACCATACACCCTAAACCCTACACCCTAAACCCTAAACCCAAAACCCAGAACCTTAACCACTAAACCCCAAACCCCAAACCCTCAACCCCAAACCATAAACTCTAAACACTAAATCACTAAACCACAAACCCTAAACCCTAAACCGCAAACCCCAAACCCTAAACCCTAAACCTTAAACCCTTAACCCTTAACCCTAACCCTAAACAATAAACCTCAAAACCCAAACCCTCAACCATAAACCCTAAACCCTAAACCCTAAACTCCAAACCCTAACCCCTAACCTCTAAACCCTAAACCCTAAACCCTAAACCTTAAACCCCAAACCCTAAACCCCAAACCCTAAACCCTAAACCCTAAACCCTAACCCTTAAGCCTTAAACCCTAAACCCCAAATCCTAAACCCCAAACCCTAAACCATATACCCTTAACACTAAACCCCAAACATTAACCCCTAAACCCTAAAATCTATACCCCAAACCCTAAATCGTTAACCCCAAACCCCAAACCCTAAAACCTAAATTCAAAACCCTAAACCCAAAATCCTAAAATCTAAATTCCAAACCCCAAATTCTAAACCCAAACCCTAAACCCTAAACCCCTTAAAAACCCTAAAACCTAAAGCCCAAACCCCAAACCCTAAGCCTTAAACCCTAAAGCCTAAACCCCAACCCTTAAGCCTTCAACCCAAAACCTCAAATCCTAAACCATAAACATTAACCCCTAAACCCTAAAATCTATACCCCAAACCCTAAACCCTAAACCATTAACCCCAAACCCTAAACCCTAAAACCTAAATTCAAAACCCTAAACCCAAAACCCTAAAATCTAAATTCCAAACCCCAAATTCTAAACCGAAACCCTAAACCCTAAACCCCTTACAAAAAACCCTAAAACCTAAACCCCAAACCCCAAACCCTAAGCCTTAAACCCTAAAGCCTTAACCCTTAACCCTAAACCCTAAACCCTAAACTCTAACCCATAAACCCTAAACCTTAAACCCTAAACCTTAAACCCTAAACCCAAAACCAAAACCATAAACCCTAAACCCTAAAGCTTAAACCTTAAATCCTAAAACCTAAACCCTAAATCCCAACTCCTAAACCCCAAACCCTATACCCTATACCCTTAACCCTTAACCTAAACCATAAACCCTAAACCCTAAACTCCAAACTCCAAACCATAAACCCTAAACCCTAAAGCCTAAAGCCTAACCCCCAAACCCTAAAGCCTAAAGCCTAAACTCTAAACCCTAAACCCTAAACCCTAAACCCTAAACCATAAACCCTAAACCCTAATCCCTAAACCCTAAACCCTAAACTCTGAACCCTAAACCCAAAACCCTAAAACCTAAAACCTAAGTACTAAACCATAAACCCAAAAACCCTAACAATAAACCCCTAAAGCCTAAAACCTAAATCCTAACCCCTAAACCCTAAACCATAACCCATAAACCTAAAACCTAAACCCTAAACCCTAAACCCTAGTCCCTAAACCCTAAACCCTAAACCCTAAACCCCAAACCCTAAACCCTAAACCCTAAACCCTAAAACCCAAACTCCAAACCCTAACCTCTAACCCTTAAACCCTAAACCCTGAACCCCAACCCCTAAACACTAGACCCTAAACCTTAAACCCTAAACGCCAAACCCCAAACCCTAAACCCTAAACACTACACCACAAACCCAAAACCTTAAAGCCTAACCCCTAAACCCTAACCACTAAACCCCAAACCCAAAACCCAAACAACAAACTCTAAACACTAAACCACAAACTCTAAACCCAAAACCCCAAACCCTAAACCCTAAACCCTAAGCCCTAAACCCTAAACCCAAAACCCTAAACCAAAAACCCTAAATCCAAAACCCCAAACCCTAAACCCTCGACCCTAAACCCTAAACCCTTGATCACAAACCCTAAACCCTAAACCCTAGACCCTAGACCTAGACCCTAACCCTAACCCTTAAAACCCTAAACCCTAAACCCAGAACCCCAAACCATTAACCATAAACCCTAAACCCTACACTCTAAAACCTAAACCCCAAATCCTAAACCTTAAACCCTAAACCCTAAACCCCAAACACCTAAACCCTAAACCCTAAATCCCTAAATCCTAAACCACAAACCCTAAACCCTTACCCCTAACTCCTAAAGCATAAACCCTAAACCCTAAACCCTAAGCCATAAACCCTAAACCCAAACCCAAAACCCAAAACCCCAAACCCCAAACACCAAGTCCTAAACCGAAAACCGAAAACCCTAAACCCTACACCCTAAACCCTGAACCTAAACCCAAAACCCAAAACCCCAAATCCTAAACCCCAAACCCTAAACCTTATACCCTTAACACCAAGCACCAAACCCTAAACCCTAAACCCTAAACCCTAAACTCCAAACCCGAAACCCTTCACCCCAAACCCTAAACCCTAAAACCTAAATTCCATACCTTAAACCCTAAACCCTAAACCCTA
The DNA here is from genome assembly GCA_037962975.1 of Clitoria ternatea. Classification (NCBI taxonomy): domain Eukaryota; kingdom Viridiplantae; phylum Streptophyta; class Magnoliopsida; order Fabales; family Fabaceae; genus Clitoria; species Clitoria ternatea. The sequence goes on from CM075676.1 coordinate 63,877,436, forward strand.
AACCTAAAACCTAAATTCCAAACCCAAACCCTAAACCTTAAACCCCTTACAAAAAACCCTAAACCCTAAACCCCAAACACCAAGCCTTAAACCCTAAACTCTAAACTCCAAACCAAAAACCCTAACCCTAAAGCCTAAACCCTAAGCCCCAAACCCTAAAGCCTAGACCCTAAACTCAAAACCTCAAACCATAAACTCTAAACCCTAAACCACAAACCCTAAACCCTAATCCCTAAACCCTAAACACTAAACTCTAAACCCAAAACCCTAAACCCGAAACCCGAAAACCTAAAACCTAAATACTAAACCATAAACCCAAAAACCTAACAATAAACCCATAAAGCCTAAAACCTAAAACCTAAACCCAAAACCCTAAAACCCTAATCCCTAACCATTAACCCTAAACTATAAACCATAAACCATAAACCACAAACCCCAAACCCCAAACCCTAAACACTTAACTATAAACCCTAAACCCTAAACCCTAGACCCTAACCCTAACCCTAACCCTAACCATTAAACCCTAAACCCTAAACCCCAAACCCCAAACCCCAGACTCTAAAACCTAAACCCCAAATCCCAAACCTTAAACCCTAAACCATAAACCCCAAACACCTAAACCCTAAACCCTAAAACCTAAACCCTAAACCACAAACCCTAAACCCTAAACCCTTACCCCTAACCCCTAAAGCCTAAAACATAAACCCTAAACCCAAACCCTAAACCCTAAACCCTAAACACAAACATTAAACCCTAAACCCCAAAACCCCCAATGCCAAACCCTAAACCCTAAACCCTACACCCTACACCTAAACCCTAAACGCCAAATACTTAACCCCAAACCCTATACCCTATACCCTTAAACCCAAGCGCCAAACCCTAAACCCTAAACCCTAAACTCCAAACCCTAAACCCTAAAACCTAAATTCCAAACCTTAATCCCTAAACCCTAAACCCTAAAACCTAAATTTCAAACCCCAAACCCTAAACCCTATACCCCTTACAAAAAGCCCTAAACCCTAAACTCCAAACTCCAAACCATAAACCCTAAACCCTAAAGCCCAAACCCTAACCCTAATCCTAAAGCCTAAACCCTGAACTCCAAACCCAAAACCATAAACCCTAGACCCTAACCCCTAATCCCTAAACCCTAAACACTAGACTCCAAACCCAAAACCCTAAACCCCAAACCCTAAAACCTAAATACTAAACCATAAACCCAAAAACCCTAACAATAAACCCCTAAACCCTAAAACCTAAATCCTAACCCCTAAACCCTAAAACCCTAAACCCTAAACCCTAAACCCTAAAACCCTAATTCTAAACACTTAACCCTAAACCTTAAACCCTAAACCATAAACCCTAAATCCAAAACCCTAAACCCTTAACCCTTAACCATAAACCCTAAACCCTAAACCCTAAACCCTAACCCCTAAACCCTTAAACCCTAAACCCTAAACCCCAATCCCAAACCACAAACCCTCAACCCTAATCCCTAAACCCTAAACACTAAACTCTTAACACAAAACCTTAAACCTGAAACCCTAAAACCCAAAACCAAAATACCAAACCATAAACCCGAAAACCCTAACAATAAACCCCTAAAACCTAAATCCTAACCCCTAAACCGTAGAACCAAAACCCTAAACACTAAAACCCTAATCCCTAACACTTAACCCTAAACCTTAAACCTTAAACATTAAGCCCAAACCCCAAACCCTAAACCCTTAACTCTTAACCATAAACCCTAAACCCTAAACCCAAAACCCTAAACCCTAACCCTTTAAACCCTAAACCCTAAACCCCAAACCCCAAACCATTAACCATAAACCATAAACCCTAAACTCTAAAACCTAAACCCCAAATCCCAAACCTTAAACCCTAAACCCCAAACATCTAAACCATAAACCATAAACCCTAAACCCTACACCACAAACCCTAAACCCTAAACCTTACCCCTAAAGCCTAAAACCTAAACCCCAAACCCTAAACCCTAAACCATAAACCATAAACCCTAAACCCAAAACCCAAAACCCTAAACCCTAAACCCTAAACCCTAAACCATATACCCTTAACCCCAGCTCCAAACCCTAAACCCTTAAACCTAAACTCCAAACCCTAAACCCTAAACCCTTAACCCCAAACCCTAAACCCTAAATCCTAAATTACAAACCCTAAACCCTAAACCCTAAAACCTAAAATCTAAACGCAAAACACCTTACAAAAAACCTAAACCCTAAACCACAAACACCAAACCCTAAGCCTTAAACCCTAAACTCCAACCTCCAAACCATAAACCCTAAACCCTAAAGCCCAAACCCTAACCCCCAGACCCTAAAGCATAAACCCTAAACTCCAAACCCCAAACCCTAAACCCTAAACCCCTACCCCTAAACCCTAAACCCTAAGCCCTAAACTCTAAACACAAAACCCTCAACCTCAAACCCAAAACCCTAAAACCTAAATACAAAACCCAAAACCCTAAACCCAAAACCCTAAACTATAAACCCCAAACCCCAAACCCTAAACCCTAAACCATAAACCCCAAACCCTAAACCCTACACCCTACACCCTACACCCTAAAACCTAAACCCTAAACCCTAAACCCCAAATCCTAAACCCCAAACCCTATACCATATACCCTTAACCCCGAGCATAAAACCCTAAACCCTAAACCCTAAAACCTAAAATCCAAACCCTTAACCCCAAACCTTTAACCCTAAAACCTAAATTTCAAACCCTAAACCCTAAACCCCTTACAAAAAGCCGTAAACCCTAAACCCGAAACACCAAACCCTAAGCTTTAAACCCTAAACTCCAAACTCCAAACCATAAACCCTAAACCCTAAAGCCCAAACCCTAAACACCAAGCCCCAAACCATAAACCCTAAACCCTAAACCTTAAACATTAAACCCAAAACATAAAACCCTAAACCCTAAAACCTAAATACTGAACTATAAACCCAAAAACCCTAACAATAAACCCTAAACCCTAAAACCTAAATCCTATCCCCTAAACCCTAAAACCATAAAACCTAACCCCTAACCCTAACCATAAAACCATAAACCCTAACCCTAACCTTAACCCCTACAAGATGGTCGACATTATGCCAAGGTGAAAGGCAAGACCATTGTTCTTGACAATGAGGTCATGAACAAAGTTGGAAAACTTCCTATAAGTGATGCTCACTTCTATGGCAAAGATCCCTCTCCTTGCTGGAACTACAACCCATTAGAGGCAAAAGCATTCTTCAATCTCACTTCTCCTGCAAGTATAGTTGGCACACTGAGCATTGAACACCGTCTCTTGCACTATGTTCTAGTTAAAATTATCCTCCCATTAGGTGGAAATTATGCTAGAATCAATGAGTCTTAAATTCTAATGCTTTGGGCTATCCTCAACCAAAAAGAAATAAATTGGATCAACATTGTGAGGCATCACATGCTCGATGCTCAAAACCTCACTCGCCTCCCATATGCGATCTTCATTACCAAGCTGCTGTGTTACTACAAGGTGGATATGAAAAACGAAGTCAAAGAACTGATTGGACCAAAAGAACCCATTGGGAAATCTCATCTTACCAAGATGAACATTGTTGAGTATCATGGACTTTGGCAGTATCTCTGCCGTCATCGTGCAACGCATGCTGGAAATGATGATGATAATGAAACTGCTGCTCCTCCACCTCCTCCATCCACTCCTGCTGATGATCTTTTTGCTCGCCTCACTGATCATATGGAAGCAAATATCAACACCAGGCTTGATAAGCTCGAAGCAAACATGGAAGAATGCTACACAAAGCTTGCTACCCAAATCTCTAGCCTCCAATTCCCTCAGTCTTAGTTGGCCTTCTGCTCTAAATTATGCTTGACATTAATTAAATATGTTTTATGGTTGTCTTGCTTAAACTGTTGCCCTTCTGTGGCCTTTTGGTTGTTAAATTTTATGTGGCTTGGATTTTATATTGATTGATTTTCACGCTTGTTCAAACTTGATGGTAATTGATCCTTATTATGCAATGAATATTTCTTTTCTTTCCCTAAAGCTTCCATTGTTTTTGATAATGACAAAGGGGGAGAATAATGTATATAAGAGTAATGTATGATGAGATGAATATGAATGCAATGATTCAATACATATCTACCTGAAAAACAAAGGGGGAGACACACTCTGTTCTAAATTATTCAACAAGTGATCCTTTCTCATTTTACATGGATGTTAATTATTAATACTAACACCCCGAAGAGATGTCCATTAGTTGTCATCATCAAAAAGGGGAGAATGTATTTGCATGTTGTAAACAGATTTTGATAATGACATGCACAAGAACAAGAAAAGACCTTATGGATCAAAAATAAGTGCACGGAACAAAATAAAGGAATACACAAAGAGGGATTTGATGAACCACAAAGCAAAGATCAAGAAACCATGAAGAACACGCTCCCAAATGATCAAAGAATCATGAAAGTAATGCATGAAGATCAAGGAAAGGAGCCATAACTTAAAATGCATCAAAGAAACATCAAAAAGCATGGAAAAACACCAAACAACAAGGCTTGAATCGATTCACAAACATATGAATCGATTTAGAGGCCTGGAAGTCTTAAAATTATGAAAATAGAATGTCCTGAATCGATTCACTAGAGCTTGAATCGATTCACACGAAGCTGACAACCCAAAAATTCAAAATAGAACAGCCTGAATCGATTCACCATGTCTTGAATCGATTCATAGGTCCCTGGAAGCCCAAAATACCCAAGTCAAAATGCCTTGAATCGATTCGGAAACGTATGAATCGATTCAAGTAGTGGGAAACATCACTAAAAAGACATTTTTAGGTGGGAAACATAGATCTAAAACCCACTATACACAGAGACAAGCTGGAACTATGATGTACAACGGCTATGAAGACCTCTAAAGCTCTATAAATGGATCTCTAACTCAAGCACAAAACACATAAACCAGAAGCGATCAATCAAAGCTTGCATTTATGCTTAGTGAGTCATTTTTCTTTTATAGTTTCTTTATTCTGAAACTTTGAGCATGTATTTGTAAATCCTCTCTTCTTGTTGAGAGTTACCATTATGAGAACTTTCATTTTCTTATCCACTCTATTGAGAGAGTATAATCTTGTAATCTAAACACCAAAACACCAAGGTATTCAATCTAGGTTAAGTGGTCACAAAGGTTGGGGTTCAACCTTTGGGTAGAGAGATTGTGAGATTGGGTGGGGTGCCCTGTGCTTGTGAGGATTGGGTTCTTGAGTGTGGGACAATAGGAGACAATTGCTCAAAGCTTGTATCTCAAATCTTCAATAGTGGAATCCTTCAAGTGGGTTGCTTGAAGGCGAGACGTACACCGGATTGGTGGAACTCGTTAAATTGGTTTGCATTTCTTCTTACCTTAAACTCTTTACTTGTTTATACATACAAACTGTTTGTGGAATTGCCTGAGTTGATTGATTGAGTTAATTGTGTTCCTAAGAAGATACTTAATCACTGCACACCAATTGTTTGATAAAATTAATGAACCATTATTCTCTCTTGATTCTAATTTCTCTGTTAAGTTTTCCTTGTCTCTAACAGTTCTTTATCTCAAATCAAACAATTTTTGTGTGTTGGACTATTGCTGCTTGAAAGTATTTGTATATCTCATTAAGATTGCATAAAGAACCAAGTTCAAAGGCATTCCAAGTTAAAGTTTTTAAACACTCAATTCACCCCCACTCCCCCCCCCCCCCGCTCTTGAGTATTGAGGCCACTTGAATAACACCCTAAACCCCAGACACCTAAATCCAAAACCCTAAATCCTAAACCCTAAACCCTAAGCCCTAATCCCTAAACCATAAACCCTAGACCCTAGACCCTAAATCCTAAACCCTACACCCTAAACTATAAACACTAGACCCTAAACCCTAAACCCCAAACCCCAAACCCTAAACTCTAAATCCATACCATAAACCCTCAACCCTAAACCATAAACCCAAAACCCAAAACCCTAACCCCTAACCTCTATATAAACCCTAAACCCTAAACCCCCAACCCTAAACCCTAAACCTAAACCTTAAACCCTAAATGCTAAACCCTAACCCATAAAACCTAAACCATAAACTCCAAACCAAAAAACATAAACCCTAAACCCTAAACCCAAAACCTTGAACCCCAAACCCCAAACCCTAAACCCTAAATCCTAATTCCTAAACTCCAAACCCTAAACCCTAAACCCTAAACCACAAATCCTAAACTCTAACCCCTTAAACCAGACCCTAAACCCTAACCCCTAAACACCAAACCCCAAACCCTAAACCCTTACCCCCAAACCATAAACCCTAACCCCTAATCCCTAAACACTAACCCTAAACCCAACCCTAAACACTATTCCACAAATCTTAAACCCTAAACCCTAAACCCCCAACCCTTAACCCTAAACCTTAACCCTGAATCCCCAAGCCCTACACCCTGAATCCTAAACCACAAAGTATAAACCCTATACCCTAACACCTAAACCCTAAACCCTAAACCCCTAAACCCCTTACAAAAGACCCTAAACCCCAAACACTAAGCCTTAAACCCTAAACTCCAAACTCCAAACCATAAACCCCAAACCATAAACCCTAAACCTTAAACCACAACCCCTAAACCCTAATCCATAAACCCTATACCATAAATCATAAACCCTAAACCCTAAACCCTAAACCCTAGACCCCAAACCCCAAACCCTAAACTCTAAACAATAAACCCTAAACTCCAAACCCCAAACCATAAACCCTAAACCCTGTACCCCAACCCCTAAATGCTAAACTCTAAACCCTAAACTCCAAATCCCAAACCATAAACCCTCAACTCTAAACTATAAACCCTAAACCTTAAATCCTAACCCCTATCCACTAACCCCTACAGCCTAATCCCTAAACCCTAAACCCCTAACCCTGAACCCAAAACCCTAATCCATCAACCCAAAACCCTAAAACCTAAAATCTAAACCCAAAACCCTAAATGCTAAACCTTAACCCTAAACACTAAACCATAAACTCTAAACCATAAACCCTAAACCCTAAACCGTAAACCCTAAACCCTAAACCATGAACCCTAAACCCTAAACCCCAAACCATAAACCCCAAAACCTAAACCCTAAACCCTAAACTCCCAACCCCAAACCTTAAACCCTAAACACTAAATCACAAACCATAAACCCTAACCACTAAACCCTAACCCCTAAACACCAAACCCTAAACCCTAAACCCTAAATCCCAAGCCATAAACTCTAAACACTAAACCATAAACCCTAAACCCTAAACCCCAAACCCCAAACCCTAAACCCTAAACCATAAACACTAAACCCTAAGCCTTAAACCCTAAACCCTAACTGTAAACCCTAAACCTTAAACCCCAAACCCCAAAGCCTACACCCTGAACCCTAAACCATAAACTATAAACCCTATACACTAACACCTGAACCCTAACCCTAAACCTAAACCCCTCAACCCTAAATCCTAATTCCAAACCCAAACCCTAAACCCTAAACTCCAAACCACAAACCATAAACCATAAACCATAAACCCTAAACCCTAAACCCAAAACCTCACACCCTAAACGCTAAACAAAAACCCCAAAACGTAAGCCCTAAGCCTTAAACCATAAGCCCTAAACCCTTCACCCCTAACCCCTAAACCCTAAACCCCTAAACCTTAAACCCTAAACCCTGAACCCCAAACCCTAAACCTTAAACCCCTAAACCCTAACCCCTAAACCCCTAACCCCTAACTACTAAACCCTAAACCACTAAAACACTAAACCCTAAATCCTAAACACCAAACCCCAAACCCCAAACCCTAAACCCTAAACCATAAACCCTAAACCCTAAACCCTAAACCCTAAACCCTAAACCCCAAACCCTTAACCCTAAACCCCAAACCCTAAACCCCAAACCCTAATCCCTAAACCATAAACCCTAACCCAAAACCCTAAACCCAAAACCCAAACCCTTAAACCTTAAACCCTACACCTATACCTTAAAGCCCAAACCCTAACCCCTAAACCCTAAAGCCTACAACGTAAACTCCAAACCTCAAACCATAAACCATTAACCCTAAACCACAAACACTAAACCCTAAACCCTAAACCCTAAACCCTAAACTCTAAACCCTAAACTCTAAACCCAAAACCCTAAACCCTAAACACTAAACCCTAAACCTTAAATCCTAAACCATAAACCTAAAAACCCTAATGATAAACCCCTAAACCCTTAAACATAAATCCTAACCCTTAAACCTTAAAACCAAAACCCTAAACCGTAAACTGTAAACCTAAAACCCCAAACCCTAAACCCCAAACCCTAAACCCTAAACCCTACACCACTAACGCTAAATGTTAGACACTAAACCCTAACCCTTAAAACCCTAAACCCTAAACCCAAAACTCTAAACCCTAAACCGTAAATCCCAAACCTTAAACCATAAACCCTGAACCCTGAACCCAAAACCTCACACCCTAAACCCTAAACCGAAACCCCAAACCTTAAGCCAGAAACCCTAAACTCTAAACCCTAACCCCTAAACCCTTAACCCCTAACCCCTAACCCCTCAACCCTAAACCCCCTAAACCCTAACCCCTAACCCCTAATCCCTAAACCCTAAAAACCCTAAACCCTAAACCCCAACCCCAAACCCTAAACCCCAAACTCCAAACCCTAAACCCCAAACCCCAAACCCCAAACCCTAATCCCTAAACCATAAACCCTAAACCCTAAACCCTAAACCCTAACCCATAATCCCTAAACCAAAAACCCTAAACCCTAAACTGTAACCCAAAAACCTAAACCATAAACCCTAACCCCTAAACCTTAAAGCCTACACCCTAAACTCCAAACCCCAAACCATAAACCATTAACCCTAAACCACAAACCCTAAATCCTAAACTCTAAACCTAAACCCTAAACCCTAAAACCTAAATCCTAAACAATAAACCCAAAAACCCTAATGATAAAACCAGAAACCCTCAAACCTAAATCCTAATCCCTAAACCCTAAAACCTAAACCTAAACCTTACAACCCTAAATCCTAACACCCAACCCTAAACCGTAAACCCTAAACCCTAAACCCTAAACCCCAAACCCCTAACCCTAAACCACAAACGCTAACCTTAGACCCTAAACCTTAACCCTTAAAACCCTAAACCCTAAACTCTAAACCCTAATCCCCAAACCATAAACCCTAAACCATAAGCCCTAAACCCTTAACCCAAAACCTCACACCCTAAACCCTAAACCGAAAGCCCAAACCCGAAGCCCTAAACCCTAAACCTAAACCTTAACCCCTAAACCCTTAACCTCTAACCCATAAACCCTCAACCCCTAAAACCCTAAATCCTAAACCCTGAACCCCAAACCCTACACCCTAAACCCCTAAAGCCTTAAACCCTAAACCCTAACCTCCAACCGCTAAACTCCTAACCCCTAACCCCTAAACCCCTAAAACCCTAAACCCTAAACACTGAACCCCAAACCCTAAACCCCAAACCACAACCCCTAAACCCTAAACCACAAAACCTAAACCCTAAACCACAAACCCTCAACCCAAAACCCTAAACACTAAACCCCAAACCCTAATCCCTAAACTCTTAACCTGAAACCCTAAACTCTAAACCCTAAATCCTAAACCCTAAACCACAAACCCTAAACCCTAAACTATAACCCAAAACCCTAAACCATCAACCCTAAACCCTAACCCGTAAACCCTAAACCCTAACCTTTAAACCCTAAACCCTAAACCCTAAACTTTCACCTTAAAGCCCAACCCCTAACCCCTAAACCCTAAAGCCTAACACCTAAACTCCAAACCCCAAACCATAAACCATTAACCCTAAACCACAAACACTAAATCCTAAATCCTAACCCCTAAACCCTAACCGTAAACTCTAAACCAAAAACCCTAAACCCTAAACCATAAACCCTAAAACCTAAATCCTAAACCATAAACCCCAAAACCCTAGCAATAAACCCCTAAACCCTCAAACCTAAATACTAACACCTTAACCCTAAACATAAACCCTAAACCCTAAAACCCTAAACCCTAACCCCTACCCTAAATCATAAACCCTAAACCCTAAACCCTAAAACCTAAACCCCAATCCCCAAACCTAAAACCCTAAACCCTAAACCACAAACCCTAAATCTTAGACACTAAACCCTAACCCTTAAAAGCCTACACCCTAAACCCAAAACTTTAAACCCTAAACCACAAATCCCAAACCTTAAACCATAAACCGTAAACCATAAACCCTAAACCCTAAACCCAAAACCTCACACCCTAAACCCTAAACTAAAACCCCAAACCCTAAACCCTAAACCATAAACCCTAACCCCTAACTAACCCCTTAACCCCTAACTCCTAAACCCTAAACCATAAACCCTAAACCCTGAACCTAAAACCTCACACCCTAAACCCTAAACTGAAACCCCAAACCCTAAGCCCTAAACCATAAACCCTAACCCTAAACCCTTAAACCCCTAACTCCTAAACCCTAAACCCCAAAACCCTAAACCCTAACCCCTGAACCCCGAACACTAAACCCTAATCCCCTAAAGCCTTAACCCTAAACCCTAAACCCTAAACCCTAACCCTAAACCCTAAACCCCTAAACCCTAAATCCTAAACACCAAACCCCAAACCCTAAACCCCAAACCCTAAACCCCAAGCCCTAAACCATAAACCCTAAACCCTAAATTCTAAGCCCTAAACCCCAAGCCCTAAACCCTAAACCCTAAACCCTAAACTGTAACCCAAAACCCTAAACCATAACCCCTAACCCTAACCCTTAAACCCTAAACTCTAAACCCTACACCCTACACCCTACACCCTAAAGCCCAAACCTTAACCCCTAAACCTTAAAGCCTACACCCTGAACTCTAAACCCCAAACCATAAACCATTAACCCTAAACCACAAACCATAAATCCTAAACCCTAAACCTAAACCCTAAACCCTAAAACCTAAATCCTAAACAATAAACCCAAAAACCCTTACGATAAAACCATAACCCCTCAAACCTAAATCCTAATTCCTAATCCCTAAACCCTAAACCCTAAACCCTAAACCCTAACCCTAAACCCTAAACCTAAACCACAAACCCTAAACCCTAAACCACAAACCCTAAACCCTAAACCCCAAACCCTAATCCTTAAACCATAAACCCTAAACCCTAAATTCTAAACCCTAAACCCTAAGCCCTAAACCCTAAACCCTAAACCCTAAACTGTAACCCTAAACCCTAAACCATAACCCCTAACCCTAACCCTTAAACCCTAAACCCTACACCCTACACCCTACACCCTACACCATAAAGCCCAAACCTTAACCCCTAAACCTTAAAGCCTACACCCTGAACTCCCAAACCATAAACCATTAACCCTAAACCACAAACCATAAATCCTAAACCCTAAACCTAAACCCTAAACCCTAAAACCTAAATCCTAAACAATAAACCCAAAAACCCTTACGATAAAACCATAAACCCTCAAACCTAAATCCTAATTCCTAATCCCTAAAACCTAAACCCTAAACCTTAAAACCCTAAATCCTAACACCTAACCCTAAACCGTAAACCGTAAACCCCAAACCCTAAACCCTAAACCACAAACCCTAAACCCTAAACCCCTAAAGCCTTAAACCCAAAACCCTAACCTCTAACCCCTAACCCCTAACCCCTAACCCCTAACCCCTAAACCCCTATAACCCTACCCAAACCCTAAACCCCAAACCACAAACCCTAAACCCTAAACCCTAAACCCTAAACCCCACCCCTCAACCCTAAACCCAAAACCACAAACCCTAAACTCAAAACCCTAAACCCTAAACCCTAAACTACAAACCCTAAACCCTAAACTATAACCCAAAACCATAAACCATAAACCCTAAACCCTAACCCTTAAACCTAACCCTAAACCCTAAACACTACACCCTAAAGCCCAAACCCTAACCCCTAAACCCTAAAGCCTACAACCAAAACTCAAAACCCTAAACCATAAACCATTAACCCTAAACCATAAACCCTAAATGCTAAACCCTAACCCCTAAACCATAAACCCTAAACTCTAAACCCAAAACCCTAAACCCCAAACCCTAAACCCTAAAATCTAAATCCTAAACCATAAACCCAAAAACCCTAACGATAAACCCCTAAACCCTCAAACCTAAATCATAAACCCTAAACCTTAAAACCTAAACCCTAAACCCTAAAACCTAAACCCTAACCCCTAACCCTAAACCCTAAACCACAAACCCTAAACCCTAAACCCAAACCACAAACCCTAAACCTTAAACCCTAAACCCTAACCCTTTAAAACCCTACACCCTAAACCCTATACTCCAAACCCTAAACCCCAAATCCCAAACCTTAAACCCTAAACCCAAACACCTAAACCCTAAACCTTAAACCCTAAAACCTAAACCCTCAACCCTTAACCCTAAACCCCAAACCTTAAGCCCTAAACCCTAACCCATAAACCCTAAACCCTAATTCCTAACACCTAAACCCTAAACCCTAAACCCTCAACCCTCAACCCTAAACCCTACATCTAAACCCCAAATCTTAAACCCAAACCCTAAACCATAAACCCTAAACCCTAAATTCTAAACATAAACCCTAAACCTTAAATGCTAAACCCTAACCCTTAAACCCTAAACAATAAACTCCAAACCACAAACCATAAACCCTAAACCATAAACACTAAACCTTGAACCCCAAACCCAAAACCCTTAACCCTAAACCCTAAACCCTAAACCCTAAACCATAAACCCTTAACCCCAAACCCTAAACCCTAAACCACAAACCCTAAACACTAACCACTAAACCCCAAACCCCAAACCCCAAACCATAAACTCTAAACACTAAACCAAAAACACTAAACGCTAAACGCTAAACCCCAAACCCTAAACCATAAACCATAAACCATAAACCCTAAACCCTAAACCCTAAACCCTAACCCATATATCCTAAACCCTAAATCCTAAACACCAAACCCTAAACCTTAAACCTTAAACCCTAATTCCTAAACCCTAAACCCTAAAACCTACACTACAAACCCTAAACCCCAAACTCTAAGTTCCAAACATAAAACCCTAACCCTAAACCCTAAACACTAAACCCTAAACCCTAAACCCCAAACCCTAAACCTTGAACCCAACACCCTAAATCCAAAACCCAAAACCTAAACCATAAGCCTTATACCATAAACCCCAACCCTAAACCCTAAACCCCAAACCCTAAACCCTAAACCCTAAGCCCTAAGCCCTAAACCCTAAACCCTAACCCTAAACCCTAAACCACAAACCCTAAACCCTAATCCTAAACCCTAAAACCTAAACTCCAAATCCTAAACACTAACTACCTAACCCCTAAACCCCAAACCCTAAACCCCAAATCCTAAACCCCAAATCCTAAACCTTAAACCCTAAACTCTAAACCCCAAACCCTAAGCCTTAAAACCTAAACTCCAAACTCCAAACCATAAACCCTAAACCCTAAACCCTAAACCCTAAACCCTAAACCCTAAACCCTGAACCCCAACCCATAAATCCTAAACCATAAACCCTATACCATAAATCATAAAACTTAAACCCTAAACCCTAGACCCTAAACCCCAAACTCTAAACTCTAAACCATAAACCTTAAACTCAAAACCCCAAACCATAAGCCCTAAACCCTAAACCCTAACCCCTAAACCATAAACAACAAATCCTAAACCCCAAACCCCAAACCCTAAACCCTAAACCCTAAACCCCAACTCCTAAACCAAACCCTATACCCTATACTCTTAGCCCCAAACACCAAACCCTAAACCCTAACCCCTAAAACCTAAACCCTAAACCCTAAACCTTAAACCCTTAACCCCATACTCTAAACCCTAAAACATAAATTCCAAACCCTAAACCCTTAACCCTAAAACCTAAATTTGAAACCCCAAATGTAACATCCCGAATATTAAATTAATGACCAGATTAATTTTGAGTGCAAGTAGAATTTATTTTAAGTAAACATTAAGTGTTAATTAAGAATTTAATTTAAATAAAAAGGAAAATGTAATGCTGTTGGAGAATTGATAGAAGTGACATTTGATTGATGGCTGGCCCCATTGCACGTTTTTCCACCCGTTCACTCTCTGCTCTTTCTATTGATTGGAGAGCTGCAGCTGAACCACTCATTCACTTCTTTTATTTCCACAAGACTCTCTTCTTCTCCTTCTTCTTCTTTCTTTTCTCCTCTGTTCCTCTTCTTCTCCAACAGCTTGTGATTATGGTTGTTTAGGGGACTCGGAGACCCCACGGCTGTCAAAGAGCGAACTTTCGGTAGAACAGCTTTCAGCTTCTCCAAGCCAAGAGTGGTGTTCGTTTGAAGCTGAAAGTGTTGAGCGTGTGAATCGGAGGGAGTGGGTTGAGCTTGGGTCATCCCTGAAAGCCGAGGAGCTTGTTGCGTTCTCCAGTAGGTAGGGGGTGCTTTACATCTCAAATACATAGTTATGGATGGATCCCTGGTGAAAATATTTGTGTGTGTGCTTATGGTTGTGAATATGTTGTATGAGTAAGTTATAGCATGATATCTTTCTAATACCGGGTATGTATGTGTGTGAAAGCTGAGTCGTATAGGTTATAGCCTTTTTCTATCCAGAAGATGGGCGTTAATGAGCTTGTAAATGTATGAAATATGCTGGGTCGGTGTCAACCTAGTGCATAAGTTAAGATCTTATTGTGATAAGTCTCGTGTATAGCTTAATACTTGACAGCATGTGGTATGCGTCTTTAATATTGCTGATACCGAGTGTGTATTGTGGGACGGTAGGTGATTCCTGTATATATTGTTATATTGTAAATCATGAAATGCATGTTGTGTGAATATGGTATAATTACCGAGTGCCTTATACTGAATGGCAATGGATAATCCTGATTGATATCTTATAATTAAATGCATGTGAATGTTGGGATGATTTTGATGGGATTTTATGATGAATATATGAGATGCATGCGATATATGGTTTTACCGAGTGAATTGTTACTGTTGTGCTGATGAGCATGTATGGAAAAATAATAAAAAGACCTTGAGTTGGACTCGAGGCTATACCGAGTGAATCACTCGGAAAACCAGCGTTGGACGCTTGGTAAAAGTCCTTGGGTTGGACTCAAGGCAAGCTTATCGAGTTAGACTCAGGGCTGCCCGTAACACTCCCATTATTGCTTGGAGCAATTGTGTTACGCGTGAGGACAAACGGTTTGGTACCTGTAAAATGGCGGAATCAGCTTGGAGCTGAGTAAAAGGCTTGGAGCCTATGTTGCAACATAAAAATTTATAACAGTGGATCGGATCCGACTAAAAATTAATATGTGCATACTTAAAATGGTTGATAGACTCAATATGGTTATATGCGCATGTATGGGAAAAATCTATATGATCAAAAAGATTGTGTATTATTGCTTAATATGGCTGTGTATTGTTGAATGAATTCCGAGTGAATGATACCGAGTGTAAATATATGAAATTAGAGTGTATGTGATAGGTTGATTGAAATATAATAATGCATAGTAGGAACTTGAGGATTTCCTAGTCGTTAACTGTCATTTTAAATGTAAAAGCTTACCCCTATTGTGGCCATATTTCAGTGGATGTTGCTCGGAATGAGGAGTGATGGCAGAGCACCAGTTTATGGATGTGCATTGTACAGTGGATATATATATATTGTATAAATGATTTTGTATAGCCTTGGCCGGCTCTTAGTTCAACACTTTGCTTTAAATATGTAGGATTTGAACTCTCTCGGTAATAAGAGTAGGACCAAATGTATTTATATATATATATAATGTTATGTGTTTTATTTTATTTCAGTGAGTAATGATGTAGGCAAATGTTCCAGTGTGTATGCTGATGTTTTACCGAATGAATAATGCTTGCGTGATACCGAGTAAGGGAGAGTTAAGGTAAATCCGAGTGAGGTGAGTATTTTTGACACTTTTCCGAATGAAGAAGTGTTGGGCCAACTCCGAGTGAATCGCACCTATTAAGAATTATCCCTTTAGGAGAAATATTCGAAGAGTGTTATGTGTAAGGACCCCCTTTAATATGCCTATCCCGAATGTGTAAGGTTATAATATTCTGAGTGAGTAAGGTCATGCAATTCCGAGTGGAACTGACTTAAGAACTTTCGAGTAAGAACTTATTAGGACTTCCCCGAGTGTAAAGGAACTAGAGTAATTCTGAGTGAACGAAGCCTTAGAATCCTTAGGCAAGTCATTAACTTAGTGAGGAGTCTTCGGGGTGAAAAGGAATTCGTATACTGAGTGAGAACTGTGTGAGATATATCTGAGTGTGATTCGACCGAGTGAAATAGTCGATAGATTTCTGAGTGGATCACATGTGTGAACTATACGGATAAAAATAGGGAATAATTATGGGCTCATGAAGGAGGCTCGTATGTTGGGGTTGTTTCCTGAGTGAATGGAACCCCTGATTCTGAGTGATTAAATGCCGAGAGTGGTTTCTCGCTTCAGCGAATGAGGTATTAGCCCTAGCGAGTGTGAGTGCATGGAAGGCTTTTGGGTTGGTTCGCTTAAGCGAATGGAGTTTCGCCCGAGCGAGTTTGGCTGTCTCGCTCAAGCGGAGTCGGATCTTACTTGAGCGAGTGGGCGCTGTTATGTGGGCTTCGCTTGAGCGCTGTTTGCTCTTCTGCTGGCCTGTTCCGATCGGTTTTTCTTTCTTCTGCCTTCCCTTCCCTTATTCTTTTATGCCCGATTCCATTATTTTATTTTGGGAAAAATTTTCCCTATTTTGGTATTTATTTATTTATTAAATTAGGGTGTTTCATTTTGGTATCAGAGTGGACTTACAAAGGTCCAAGGCCAAGGTATGCTTACCTTTAGTAGGCGGTTGTGTATATTTTGACCGAGTGTCGTAATTAATTGTAGTATTTGATGGATTTGATCCATGTTTAAGTGTAAATTGATTGGCCATGTGCCTATGGAGTGTTGATTTGGGGATAGAAGAGTGTTCCTAACTGGTCCGGTTAATTATATGATGCTTAGAGACTGTATAATAATGTGTTATAATTGTTGAGTATGGGATTGAAGTCTGATCGGAAGTGAGTGATTGTGTATACTTATCCTTGAAAGGGGTGTTGATTTCAGGATAAGTCATGGCAAGCCGTCAAGGTATGGAAGCCATAGCCGTAGCATTTTAGTGTTTTGCTGATGTATTTAAGAGGCAGAATCAGCCTCGAGCTAATGATGATCAGGACTTGGATCGCTTCCTGAAGCGGAAGCCGAGTGAGTTCCAAGGAGGATATAATCCTGAGTCGGCATACAAGTGGATTCAAGATTTGGAAAGAATTTTTGGGGGCCTTCGTTGCACCGAGGCCCAGAAGGTTGAATGTACTGTATATATGCTTCGAGACGAAGCCGAGTACTGGTGGAAGATCACTAGAAACCGACTGACTGACACTAGCACCCAGCTGACCTGGGAAAATTTCAAGGAGTGCTTTCTGGAGAAGTATTTTCCCGACACCGCAAGGAGTCGGAAGGAACTAGAGTTTATGGAACTGAAGCAGGGTTCCATGTCAGTGGAGGAATATGCTGCCAAATTCGAGGAATTATGCCTATTTTATCCTCCATTCGAACAGCCTGGAACCCAGAGTTCCAAATGCATTAAGTTTGAAAGTGGGTTGAAGACTAGAATTAAGAGGGCATTCAGGCACCGGGAGATTAGGAATTTTGCAGTGCTAGTGAACAAATACAGAATCTTCGAAGAGGATGACAAGGCCCACTCAGGCCAGAGCAGTAAAACCGACTCGTTCTTGAAGCCTCAGCAGTCTCGCTTCAAGAAACCGAGTAATGTGGGAAGAGGTGGACCCTCCTCCAGGTTCAGAGGACGGGGAAACCGTGGCGAACGTTTTGATGGACGTCTTGGGAATGGTAAGTGCTTTAGATGTGGGGGTGACCATTTCGCTCGGGAATGTGATGTTGGAAGAGATGTCGTATGCTTCCATTGTAATGAGAAAGGGCATGTACGCCCCGACTGCCCTCAATTGCAGCAAGCGAATGCAAACGTACAACGTGGAGGTTTTAGAGGAAGAGGCCGAGTAAATGGTGGCTGAGTGAATGAAGGTAGGGGCAATGGAGCTCGGGGCAATATGATGTTTGCCCCCAATAACAGGGAAAGAAATGCTGAGCAACCGACTGTAGGACGAGTCTACGCAATTAATGCCGAACAAGCTGCACAAGCTAATGACTTGGTGCAAAGTAAGTGTTCACTCGGTAAATATACTCTTGATGTTGTTTTTGATTCAGGAGCTACCCACTCCTTTATATCTGATGATTGTGTGAGACAGTTGAGAATGCCAACTGTGTATATGAATCGGACTCTGGAAGTAGCCAATCCGACCGGCGTTAAAGTGTTGATATCAATAATGTGTAAGGATGTAACCTTCGTGTTGGACGATCGGAGTTTTACTTTTGATTTGGTATGTGTGCCTCTGAAAGACCTCAATATCGTACTTGGCATGGATTGGCTTTCAGCCAACAAGGTGCTGGTAAATTGCCAGAACCGGAGGGTGATTTTTCCGAAGCAGAACGATAATGATCACACGGTGCAAGGTATAGCCCAACTATTTGTGATGTTTTGCTTGACCGAGGGTGAGGGTAGAATCCGACTGCATGATATCCCGATTGCTTGTGATTTTCCTGAGGTGTTTCCGGATGATGTGCCAGGTGTCCCTCCAAATAGAGAAGTCAAATTCTCTATTGATTTAATCCCTGGAGCCGAGCCGGTCTCCAGTGCTCCTTATAGGATGTCTCTGACTGAATTAGTTGAGTTGAAGAATGTTGGTGTATGCACTATGAGCCTTTATGCTTTTTCATTTGTATCATTTTTCTACTTATCAATTGAATAAATATTTCAGTTTAAAGTTGTTTTAAACATATTTATCCTTGGAGTAATAGGTCATATAAAAATTATTCCTAAAATGTCCCTAGTTAAGTATTTACATGGGGACATGTAAATACACTGAGACTAGTGTGTGAGTGTACTGATGACCTGATCTCACAGATCATAGATATAGATGATATCGAGTCTTCACACGGGTACACATTAAGAGTAATGATGTACTGGACAGACCCACCATGAGAACGTTGCATGGATCGTTACATGATTGTCATAAACGATTCTCAATGTGATAATGGTATATGTAGTCCTTCGACCTGAAGTCACTACGATTCCTACATGAGGAGTTTATTGTTTTAATACAATTAAACGTCTTCTGTAACAAGAGGACTATAAAGGTTGTGATTAGGCAATGAACAAATTATGCAGAGGGATGTGAGTGATGTAGATGGGATTTGTCTCTCCTATGTGACAGGAGTGATATCCATAGGCCACTTGATGGAGTAAGACTAAGAAAACGCATGGCCATGCTAGAAAGAATAAATATTAGATATTTATTCGGATCCAGTCTACTCCGGTATCAAGTAAAATAAATTGGGCCGTACAAGGATGACGCGACCATGCCTTGGGCCCAATTAGGATATCGTGACAAAAGGAATAAACGTATTAAATAATTATCACTTATAGGTTATGTTAATAATATTCGGACATAATGATGCATTGCTAGATGCCGCTCTTATTTTATATTAATAATAAAATAGTTTATTATTAATATGACCGGGTATTTTACCTATAGGGTCACACACATAGAGTAAGCCCATCAGAAAATGTTGTCTTATTTTAGTTGGACTAAAATAAAGCTATTGGGCCTAACTCATTTGGAATGAGTAAGGAGCCCACTTTTAGAGAGAACAAATTAGGTCAAACCTAAGCCTATAAATAGAGCATAAGATGCTCATAGGCCGTTCACTCAAGTGAGACACAAAATTCGCAAAAAGTTGCAAGAGCTACACGCCGTCAACCTAGCAGTTGGCAAGTGTTGCGATTCTGGTGGGAGTGCTCGTGTGGACTCCTAAAGGACGAGGCTACGACTGCTTCGGAGTTCTTCAAGAGGTAACCTGAATAATTTCGAAATTGGTTTTTTTTGTGCTTTGAAACACGGAACCTTTGCAAATCCTATGGAATCCCTTTAATTTTTCCGCTGCTCATGCTTAGGGATTTCCTAACAAAGAAGCAGGTTGACGAGTTGCTCGGTAAACAGTTCATTAGACCGAGCGTGTCACCGTGGGGTGCACCAGTGCTACTCGTCAAGAAGAAGGATGGCAGCATGCGGCTTTGCATTGACTATCGACAGTTGAATAAACTCATAATAAAGAATCGGTATCCATTACCGAGGATAGACGATCTGATCGATCAATTGAGGGGTGCTTCGGTCTTCTTGAAAATTGACGTATGTTCGGGTTATCACCAAATCCGAGTGAAGGACTCAGATATCCCTAAAACAGCATTTAGGACTCGGTATGGTCACTACGAATACGTAGTAATGCCATTCGGCGTAACAAATGCCCCTGCTATTTTCATGAATTACATGAACAACATTTTTCATCCTTATTTGGACCGATTCGTGGTCGTTTTTATTGATGATATATTGGTCTATTCTAAATCACCCGAGGAGCATGAGGAAAACCTCTGTTCAGTACTTCAAGTATTGAAGGAGAAGCAACTATTTGCAAAGCTTTCAAAATGCGACTTCTGGATGAATGAGATCCATTTCCTCGGACATGTAATTTCTGAGGAAGGTGTCTCGGTAGACCCTTCTAAGGTAGAAGCTGTAATGGCATGGGAGAGGCCTAAGTCGGTCTCGGAAATAAGAAGCTTCATGGGCCTGGCTGGCTATTATAGAAAGTTTATTGAGGGTTTTTCTAAGCTTGCTTTGCCTCTGACTAGACTGACTCAGAAAAATGTCCCTTTCATATGGAATTTCGAGTGTGAAAGAAGTTTTCAAGAATTAAAGACTAAGTTAACAAACGCCCCAGTGTTGGCATTGCCAAATTTGCAAGAGAGCTTCGTGGTGTACTGTGATGCGTCAGGACTCAGCTTGGGGTGCGTACTAATGCAAAAAGACTGGGTGATAGCCTATGCCTCTCGGCAATTGAGGCCACACGAGCAACATTACCCGACCCACGACTTAGAATTGGCAGCTGTGGTCTTCGCCTTAAAAATATGGAGACATTATCTTTATGGGTCAAAATTTGAAGTATATAGTGATCATAAAAGCCTCCAATACTTATTCAATCAGAAAGAGTTGACATGAGGCAAAGGAGGTGGACGGAATTCTTAAAGGATTATGATTTTGAGTTGAAGTACCACCCGGGTAAAGCGAACGTCGTAGCCGACGCGTTGAGTCAGAAATCAATTCATGTAGCAATGATGATGGTGAAGGAAATGGAGCTGTTAGAGCAATTCCGAGACATAAATCTATATGTAGATACCTCTTCGACTCGGAAAGTGACGCTCAGAATATTGAAAGTGGCTAATGATTTCTTGAAACTTGTGTTTGAGTAGCAGAAATCGGATTCCTACTTGGCCGAAATGAAGGAGATTCAAGCTATGGGTAAGGATATGTCCCTGACCGAGGGCTCAGATGGAATTTTCTGAGTGAAGGGTAGAATTTATGTACCGGGTGCTGGTGAATTGAGGAAGATGGTACTCGATGAAGCTCATAAAAATCTATTAAGCATCCACCCGGGTACCACAAAAATGTACCATGACTTGAGATCACACTTTTGGTGGCCCGGATTGAAGAGTGATGTAGTAGACTATGTGACTCGGTGTATTGTCTGTCAGAAGTCAAAGATTTAACACCAGAAACCTTATGGAGGTTTGCAACCCCTTGACATTCCCGTGTGGAAGTGGGACTCTATTGCCATGGATTTTGTTATCGGATTTCCTAGAACCCGAGCGGGTTATGATGCCATTTGGGTCATTGTGGACCGGTTGACCAAGTCTGCGCATTTCCTACCTATAAACATGAAGTATCCATTGCAGAAATTAGCCCAGCTTTATGTCAAAGAGATTGTCCGATTGCATGGTGTACCGGTTTCTATTGTGTCGGACAAGGATCCAAGATTTACTTCCCGATTTTGGGGAAGCTTGCACCAGGAATTGGGCACCAAACTCCGACTGAGTTCAGTTTACTATCCCCAATCGGATGGGCAGTCCGAACGGACCATACAAAGCTTGGAAGATTTATTGAGGGCTTGTGTACTAGAACATGGAGGTAGTTGGGATCAATATCTACCTTTGATTGAATTCATATACAATAACAGCCATCATAGCAGTATTGGCATGGCAGCGTATGAAGCCCCGTATGGTAGGAGATGTCGAACCCCACTTTGTTGGTTAGAAACGGGTGAAAATTTAATGTTGGGACCAGAAATTATACAATAGACTTCCGAGCAGATTCAAATAATCCAAGAGAAAATGAAAGCATCTCAAGACCGACAGAAGAGCTATCATGATAAACGAATAAGACCGATTGAATTTTAGGTCGGTGATAAAGTGTTCCTAAAAGTTTCACCGAGTAAAGGGGTCGGACGAGCTGTGAAGAGCGGGAAATTGACTCCCGGATACATTGGACCTTATGAGATATTGGATCGGGTTGGTCCTGTTGCATACAGGATTGCATTACCGACTCAATTGTCAAACCTGCATAATGTATTTCATGTGTCTCAACTGAGGAGGTACCTTCCCGATTCAACTTATCAGATGCAGGATGACGAGGTTGAAATCAGAGAAGACCTGACCACTGTTGCTATACCGACTAAAATTGTGGATTGATCGGTAAGACAATTACGAAGTAAGGATGTGCAATTAGTTCGAGTAGAATGGCAGCAAAACCGACTCACATCTTACACTTGGGAATGTGAAGATATTATGAGACAGCAGTATCCTGAGCTATTTTGAGGTAAGCTTGTCTATGAATTTCGAGGATGAAATTCTTTTTAGGGGGGAGAAATGTAACATCCCGAATATTAAATTAATGACCAGATTAATTTTGAGTGCAAGTAGAATTTATTTTAAGTAAACATTAAGTGTTAATTGAGAATTTAATTTAAATAAAAAGGAAAATATAATGCTGTTAGAGAATTGATAGAAGTGACATTTGATTGATGGCTGGCCCTATTGCACGTTTTCCCACCCGTTCACTCTATGCTCTTTCTATTGATTGGAGAGCTGCAGCTGAACCACTCATTCCCTTCTCTCATTTCCATGAGACTTCTCTTCTTCTCCTTCTTCTTCTTCCTTTTCCCCTCTGTTCCCCTTTTTCTCCAACAGCTTGTGATTATGGTTGTTTGGGGGACTCGGAGACCCCACGGCGGTCAAAGAGCAAACGTTCGGTGGAACAGCTTTCGGCTTCTCCAAGCCAAGAGTAGTGTTCGTTTGAAGCTAAAAGTGTTGAGCGTGTGAATCAGAGGGAGCGGGTTGAGCTTGGGTCATCACTGAAAGCCGATGAGCTTGTTGCGTTCTCCAGTAGGTAGGGGGCGCTTTACATCTCAAATGCATGGTTATGGACGGATCCCGGGTGAAAAGATTTGTGTGTGTGCTTTTGGTTGTGAATATGTTGTATGAGTAAGTTATAGCATGATATCTTTTTAATACCGGGTATGTATGTGTGTGAAAGCTGAGTCGTATAGGTTATAGCCCTTTTCTGTCCAGAAGATATGCGTTAATGAGCTTGTAAATGTATGAAATATGCTGGGTCGGTGTCGACCTAGTGCATGAGTTAAGGTCTTATTGTGATAAGTCTCGTGTATAGCTTAATACTTGACAGCATGTGGTATGCGTCTTTAATATTGCTGATACCGAGTGTGTATTATGGGACGGTTGGTGATTCCTGTATATATTGTTATATTGTAAATCATGAAATGCATGTTGTGTGAATATGGTATAATTATCGAGTGCCTTATACTGAATGGAAGTGGATAATCCTGATTTATATCTTATGATTAAATGCATGTGAATGTTGGGATGATTTTGATGGGATTTTATGATGAATATATGAGATGCATGTGATATGTGGTTTTACCGAGTGAATTGTTACTGTTGTGCTGATGAGCATGTATGGAAAAATAATAAAAAGACCTTGAGTTGGACTCGAGGCAATACCGAGTGAATCACTTGGAAAACCAGCGTTGGACGCTTGGTAAAAGTCCTTGGGTTGGACTCAAGGCAAGCCTACGGAGTTGGACTCGGGGCTGCCCGTAACACTCCCGTTGTTGCTTGGAGCAATTGTGTTACACGTGAGGGCAAACGGTTTGGTACCTGTAAAACGGCCAAATCAGCTTGGAGCTGAGTAAAAGGCTTGGAGCCTATGTTGCAACATAAAAATTTATAACAGTGGATCGGATCCGATTGAAAATTAATATTGCATACTTAAAATGGTTGATGGACTCAATATGGTTATATGCGCATGTATGGGAAAAATCTATATGATCAAAAAGGTTGTGTATTATTGCTTAATATGGCTGTGTATTGTTGAATGAATTCCGAGTGAATGATACCGAGTGTAAATATATGAAATGACAGTGTATGTGATAGGTTGGTTGAAATATAATAATGCATAGTAGGAACTTGAGGATTTCCTAGTCGTTAATTGTCATTTTAAATGTAAAAGCTCACCCCTATTATGGCCATATTTCAGTGGATGTTGCTCGGAATGAGGAGTGATGGCAGAGCACCAGTTTATGGATGTGCATTGTACAGTGGATGTATATATATATACTGTATAAATGATTTTGTATAGCCTTGCCAGCTCTTAGTTCAACACTTTGCTTTAAATATGTAGGATTTGAACTCTCTCGGTAATGAGAGTAGGACCAAATGTATTTTTATATATATATATATATATATATATATAATATTATGTGTTTTATTTTATTTTAGTGAGTAATGATGTAGGCAAATGTTCCAGTGTGTATGCTGATGTTTTACCGAATGAATAATGTTTGACACTTTTCCGAATGAAGAAGTGTTGGGCCAACTCCAAGTGAATCGCACCTATTAAGAATTATCCCTTTAGGAGAAATATTCGCAGAGTGTTATGTGTAAGGACCCCCTTTAATATGCCTATCCTGAATGTGTAAGGTTATAATATTCCGAGTGAGTAAGGTCATGCAATTCCGAGTGGAACTGACTTAAGAACTTTCGAGTAAGAACTTATTAGGACTTCCCCGAGTGTAAAGGAACTAGAGTAATTCCGAGTGAACGAAGCCTTAGAATCCTTAGGCAAGTCATTAACTTAGTGAGGAGTCTTCGGGGTGAAAAGGAATTCGTATACTAAGTGAGAACTGTCTGAGATATATCTGAGTGTGATTCGACCGAGTGAAATAGTCGATAGATTTCCGAGTGGATCACATGTGTGAACTATACGGATAAAAATAGGGAATAATTATGGGCTCCCGAAGGAGGCTCGTATGTTGGAGTTGTTTCCTGAGTGAATGGAACCCCTGATTCCGAGTGATTAAATGCCGAATGTGGTTTCTCGCTTCAGCGAATGAGGTATTAGCCCTAGCGAGTGTGAGTGCATGGAAGGCTTTTGGGTTGGTTCACTAAAGCGAATGGAGTTTCGCCCGAGCGAGTTTAGCTGTCTCGCTCAAGCGGAGTCGGATCTCGCTTGAGCAAGTGGGCGTTGTTGTGTGGGCTTCGCTTGAGCGCTGTTTGCTCTTCCGTCGGCCTGTTCCGATCGGTTTTTCTTTCTCCTGCCTTCCCTTCCCTTATTCTTTTGTGCCCGGTTCCATTATTTTATTTTGGGAAAAATTTTCCCTGTTTTGGTATTTATTTATTTATTAAATTAAGGTGTTTCACCAAATGCTAAACCCAAACCCGAAACCCTACACCCCTTACAAAAAACCCTAAACCCTAAACCCTAAACCCTAAACCCCAGACACTAAGTGTTAAACCCTAAACTCCAAACTCCAAACAAAAAACCCTAAACCCTAAACCCTGAACCCCAACCCATAAACCCTAAACGATAAACCCTATACCATAAACGGCAAACCTTAATCCCTAAACCCTAGACCCCAAACCCCAAACCCTAAACTCTAAACCCTAAACTCAAAACTCCAAACCCAAAACCATAAACCCTAAACCCTAAACCCTAAACCCCAACCCCGAAACATTAAACCCTAAACCCTAAACCTTAAACCCAACCCCCAAACCCTAAACTCCAAATCCTATACCATAAACCCTCAACCCTAAACCATAAACCCAAAACCCAAAACCCTAACCCTAACCCCTAACCCCGATAGCCTAGACCCTAAACCCTAAATCCCCAACCCTAAACCCTAAACCCTAAACCATAAACCCTAAACCCTATACCCTAAACCCTAAAACCTAAATGCTAAACCGTAACGCTAAACCCTAAACCATAAACTCCAAAGCACAAACCATAAACCCTAAACCCTAAACACCGAACCTCAAACCCTAAACCCCAAACCCCAAACCCTAAACACTAAACCATAAACCCTAAACCCTAAACTCCAAACCCTAAACCCTAAACCCTAAACCCTAAACCACAAGCCCTAACCTTTAACCCCTAACCCCTAAACCCTAAACCCTAAACCCTAACACCTAAACCCAAAATCCCAACCCCTAAACCCTAAACCCAAAACCATAAACTCTAAACACTAAACCATAAACCCTAAACCCAAAACCCCACACCCCAAACCCTAAACCATAAACCATAAAACCTAAACCCTAAACCCTAAACCATAAACCATAAACCCAAATCCTAACGCCAAACCCTTAACCCTAAACCCTAAACACTAATCCCCAAACCCCAAACCCTAAACCCTAAACCTTAAAATCTAAACTCCAAACCCTAAACCCTAAACTCCAAACCCTAACCCCTAAAACATAAGTTCCAAACATGAAATCCTAAACCCTAAACCCTAAACCTAAACCATAAACCCCAAACCCTAACTCTAAACACTATTCCAAAAACCCTAAACCCTAAACCCCCAACCTTTAACCCTAAACCCTAAACCTTAAACCCGAAACCCCAAACCCTACACCCTAAACCCTAACCGACAAACTATAAACCCTATACCCTAACACCTAAACCCTAAACCGTAAACCCTTAAACCCTAAATCCTAAACCCAAATCCTAAACCCTAAACCCCTTACAAAAAATCCTAAACCCTAAACCCTAAACCTCAAACCCTAAGCCATAAACCCTAAACTCGAAACTCAAAACCATAAACCCTAAACCCTAAACCCCAACCCCTAAACCCTAAACCATAAACCTTATACCATAAACCACAAACCCTAAACACTAAAACCCAAACCCTCAACCCTCAACCCTAAACCCCAAACCCTAACCTTAGACCACAAACCCTAAACCCTAATCATAACCCCTAAAACCTAAACACCAAACCCTAAACACGAACCCCTAAACCCTAAACCCCAAACCCTAAACCCAAAATCCTAAACCCCAAATCCTAAACCTTAAACCTTAAACTCTAAACCCCAAACCCTAAACCTTAAGCCCTAAACCCTAAAACCTAAACCCTAAACCTCAAAACCTAAACCCCAAACCCTAAACCCTATACCCTTAACCCAAAACCCCAAACCCTAAACCCTAAACCCTAAACCCTAAACCATAAACTCCAAACCTTAAACGCTAAACCCTTAACCCCAAACCCCAAACCCCAAAACCTAAATTCCAAACCTTCAACCCTAAACCCTAAACCCTTAAACCTAAAACCTAAATTCCAAAATTCAAATGCTAAACCCAAACCCTAAACCCTAAACGCCTTACAAAACACTAAACCTCAAACCCTAAACCTTAAACCCAAAAATCCAAACGCCAAACCATAAACCCTAAACCCTAAACCCTAAACCCTGTAACCTAACCGCTAAACCCTAAACCATAAACCCTAAACCATAAACCATAAACCTTAAACCCTAAACCCTAGACCCCAAACCCCAAACCCTAAACTCTAAACCGTAAACCTTACACTCAAAACCCCAAACCATAAACCCTAATTGTAACATCCCGGATTTTCTTAAATTAAATAAATTTATTGGATGATGATAATTGATTGTTTATGTTCAAATGATTATGGGAGATGTTGTTAGACATTAGAGGTGAATTATCGATAAATTAAGATTTACTGGAACTGGATGAATTAACTGGTGATGTGGGACCTACTTGATTTAATTAGATGGTTGACGGGTCTAGAATGTTTGGAAAATTATTGTGGTTAAGATGGTATACTTAAAATGATTTTTGGTGTCAAGGAAATAATTAATTGGACTCGATTGATGAACCATTACTTGGTAAGGGGGGTTGTGGTGGTGATGTTTGAGATAGTGGAATGAAGAGTTCACTGAGAGAGAATCAAGTTTGTATAATATGAACTCAATGAAATGGATGTGCCAAGTTTAAACACAGAAGTTGTAATATAGTATAGTTGTCGTTCCACTGAGGAGGTGCTAGAATGAAGATCTTAGTTTGAATTGATTAGGCAGAAAGTTTCAGTTTTGATTTGTTGTGAATGTTGCTGAATGAAAAACAGTAAGTAACAAAATAACAGAGGATAGCACTTTGCAAAATATAACAGTAAATGATGTTGGAAAAATCAGTTTTGTAAAATAGGGATTGGCTTCATCACATCTTCACCTCTGTAAGCTGCATAAGTTTCCATATACGTAAATCGAAAAGATAAGTTCTACGTCACAATCAAAGTCATTTGCATCGATCCCTCGACTACAAAATTCATAAGAATGATTTCCAAACCGCTGATCCCTCAGTCACTTTGGAAACCATTCCAGCATTATCGATCGATTGTTTTGACGTTTGTTGCGTTAGACGCCATCCCTGGCTACCTACTCACAACAAGTATTTCTTTCAGGGTCTGCTTTCAAAAGTCACTTCCCAGCATACTCAAGAAAACTTAGAACAAGAAAATAGTGATCAAGTACTTTCAGGCATTAAACGCAGAAGGAAATACAGAAACTTTATCAAATCTCATTACTCAATGAAAACTTACGACAGCATTACTTCAGTGTTGAATGGATTACAGCCAATCCCATAAGGGAAATTAGTTACTCATGCCTTGCATTTTCACCATCAAAGAAATGAATACAAAAAATGGAAAGTGTGAAATGAAAAATACAGAGGATGAAATGATGTATCAGATGATGTTCGGTCATAGATGATGTTTGCAGCTTGATTTATAGGAGTTTAGGTTCAGCTTCTCTTGCCCACTTGCGTAGAACCCATGCAGCATCTTTCAGAGACTGGTGGAAACAGAAGAAAGTGGATGAGTTTGCATCGCATTGTTGGTGAATAAAGAATTAAGAAATCCCATACTGTCTGAGTCACGCTTGAGCTTGATGGTCACGCTCAAGCGTGAAGAGTTCTGATGCTTATTGATGATCTCACGCTCAAGCTGAAGTAATTCACGCTCAAGCGTGGCTTCCTTGCCTTCTCACGCTTGCTCCTCGCTTAGCCTCGCTCAGTTACGCTCAGGCGAGGCCTTAATATCCATTCCTCACGCTCAAGCGGCTTATTCCCACGCTTGAGCGTGAGAGGGGTCCTGATGCCTCTGTTTCCTTTAATTCATGCTGGCCATGCTTAATCCATGCTTAGGCTTCCATTTTTATCATTCCACGCTTAAGCTCCTAGTGTTCACGCTCAAGCGTGAGGGGTCCTGATGCTTTCCAACTTGTTCAAGCTTAAGCTTGCTTGCTCAAGCTTAAGCTTGGTTGTTCAAGCTTGAGCTTGCTGTCTTCAAATGCTCCCGATCACGCTTGAGCTTGCTCTTTCACGCTTGAGCTTGATGCTTTCACGCTTGAGCTTGCTACTTTCACGCTTAAGCTTGCCTGCTTCAAGCTTAAGCTTGATTTTTCACGCTTGAGCTTGATGCTTTCACGCTTGAGCTTGATGCTTTCACGCTTGAGCTTGCTACTTTCACGCTTAAGCTTGCCTGCTTCAAGCTTAAGCTTGATTTTTCTCGCTTGAGCTTGATGCTTTCACGCTTGAGCTTGCCTGCTTCAAGCTTAAGCTTGATTTTTCACGCTTAAGCTTGCTTGCTCCAAGCTTAAGCTTGATTTTTCACGCTTAAGCTTGCTTGCTCAAGCTTAAGCTTGCCCTGCTTTCCTGTTGAATTTCCTGCAACTTTCCAAGAGTTTTAACACAATATTTCTTTTATACACCTATCCATCACTACTTAAAAGATTCATGCTCACTTCCTTCAATAATTCATCAATTTAGCTCAAGTTCTTTACAAAATTAATTCGAATGAGTCATGAAATCAATGCTTAATCAACACTTATCAAACTCTCCCCAACCTAGATTTTTGCTTGTCCTCAAGTAAAAAGAAGTTTAGGAAAGGGAATCAAGCGTTCAAAAATCTAAGTTTCTGTGGCAGACAAAAAGTTTAAAAGACAATAATCTGAGTTGATGTCTAGGCAAATGATTTTCTTAATACCAATTCCTTGAAATGTAATGCACCATTACCTTGTTCATAAAGCATGTAACCCATTGCTGTAAGAATATAGAACTCTCATTATTTCTTACCATGTGTCTGTTTCACTCATCCATCATTAGAACTGCTCCGTTAACATTGGCCGTCATTTCTAGTAAAACCAAAATTCAAATGAATAGCAAGGATCAAAAGGTCTTTTAAGGATGTAATGAGGCTGGGCTAACAAGAATCTTTGGTTTTTCTTGGTTTCAAAATGCATGTTTAAAGAAGAGCATAAGTGTTTTTGGTTAATTTAATTAACAAATTAGAAGGCTCCTTCTTTGCATTGAAACTTTAGAATTTTCTTTTATTTTCCTCCAGCTCTTTTATACATTTTTGGAGAGCTTACTATTCTTTTTGCATTTTCTTCTACTGCCTCCATTTGTTTCATCTCCTTTTGAGAAAAATATTTTATGCTCTTTTTCAAGATGAACATGCAGGTAAGATAGAATTTTTGCTCTTATGCTTAGCTCAGGGCAGAGAAAAATTTTCATGCTTTTATGGCTCAAAGATGGGCTGCGAAAAAAAATCGGATCTTTTTATCGGGGTAGCTTTTTGGCTCTTGGCTAACTATGTTTTCAAAATTGCCTTATCATTTCCTTGTTTGTTTCTTAAGAAAAAGGTTTAATTAGAAAATCAGTCAATGCCAATTTAACAAATTCAAATGAGGCTCTCAAGTGTTTAGATTTTCTCACTTCTCATCAAGATATCAGGCTTACTTCCTTATTCTTAACAGAAAAGGGTTCACGTCATGTAATCAAGCAAAAATACATGCATTCCAGTTCCTTGGTTCTTAATTAAGTGATTTTGCCTAAAAAAAGAATCAGTGTTATTGCCTAAAAACATTCTGTTGCTTAGAAACTTTTCTTGTTCAAAAAGTAAAATCTTTGGTTGGGGTTTTCAAAAATGTTCAACTGCAAGCATGTAATGGTATATCCAAACAATCAACCAAAAGCATAAAAATTTTAAAAATTTTCAAGGCATGCTGCAGTAATGTTAGATAAAACTAACTGAAAGTAAACTAAAGCAATAAAAACTAAAGCAGTAAACTCATCACTCATCCTTAGAAGAGTCATCCCTTGTCTCATGTTTCCTTACTGGAGGTCCTTGTGAGGAGGGTCCTTGTTTAGTCTATGAAGTCTCACCCCTCCTAAGAAAGAAGGCCTGTCCCCAGGCTAAAACTTGCTTTCAGATAATGAGTAGGATGAATTTGATGAGCTGCCTGAAAAGTAAAGAAAAATTTAATCTTACAATAAGATTTACTTAAAACAAAATCAACAGGATGAAAAGAAAACATAAAAGATTGGGTTGCCTCCCAATAAGCGCTTGTTTAATGTCATTAGCTTGACGCCTGATAGATTTTTCAATATGGATCATGAAGTTGGTGGATGAGAGTGTTGAGTTTTTCCACCGCCTTGCCTAAGTCAGGCCTTGGCTTTCTTCCATTCTATTTTTCAAGTGCACCTTCAATAGCAAAATCAACTTGTTCCTTTTGCACTCGAATTTTTACTTTTCTGTCATCCATATCTATGATGACTTTGGCCGCTTTCAAGAATGGTCTCCCTAGTATGAGGGGAATTTTAGGGTCTTCCTCCATATCTATAACAACAAAATTCTCATGAAATTCAAATTGATCAACTTTGACCTCAACATTTTCAGCAATACCATAAGGGGTTTTTATTGATTGATCTGCCATTTTTAAAGTCATGTTTATTGGCTTTACTGAAAAATCCCCTATACTTTTCAGTGTGGATAATGGCATCAAATTTACACTAGCACCAAGATCTAACAAAGCTTTACTTTTTGAAAGTTTTCCAACAGTAACGGGAATAGAAAAACTCCCTGGATCTTTGGTGTTATGCGGTACTGCTTCAGAGATGATAGTGTCATATCCATCTTCTTCCTCAGTTATTTCCTCAGTCAGTGTGGTCACAGCCTTGCAATGCTTTATTGGGTTTGTTACAGTGTTTGCTCCATACTGAGGCTTCTGTTTCTCAGCAAGTTGTTGGGCTAGTTGTCCCAATTGTGTTTCCAAGTTCCTAAGCGATGCTTCATTGTTCTTTTGACTTGCTAAAGAAGTTTGTATAAATTTTTCCAAGGTGTCCTCTAATCTAGAAGTTCTCTCCACCAAAGAAGGACCATTATTTTGATATGGTTTAGAAGAGCTGGGCTCTTGCTTCCATCCTTGGCCTTGGTTTTGGTTACTTCTCCATCCCTGAAATGGTTGGTTAGAAAAATTGGAATTGAAATTACCAGACCTTCCTTGGTTGTTCATGAAGTATACAGTTGCTTCTTGTGAGCCATAGTTCTCATTAAGATGATCTCCTCCACAAAAGTTACATGTTACAGGCATTTGTTGTTGCCCTGGTTGTGATGATTGTACAGCATATAATTGTTGTGGAAGATTGGCTATCTTTTTGGTCAATGTTTCTAATTGTTGGGTCAGAATTTTGTTCTGTGCTAAAATGGCATCTGTGGTGTTTAAGTCAAGGACTCCTTTCTTTTGAACTTGCTGACGATCATGTTGAGCTTGGTAGTCTGTTGAGGATAAAGCTTCTATTATCCTTGTGGCTTGGTCAGCATCCACTGTCATCATTGTTCCTCCTGCTGCTGCATCTAAAATCATTTTAGTGTCAGCCCTTAGACCACTGTAAAAAATATTAAGCTGTGCAATATCTTCAAGTCCATGGTTTGGGCATTTTCTGAGCAGTGATTTAAAGCGTTCCCATGCCTCACAAAAAGGTTTATCTTGGCCTTGTCTAAATGTTGTAATATCTGATTTGGCCTTGATGAATCTAGATGGAGGAAAGAACCTTTGTAGAAATTTTTCTTCAACTATGTTCCAGCTATTCAAACTTTGATTTGGATGAGATTGTAACCACTCCTTTGCTTTTCCTGCTAAAGAAAAAGGAAATAGTCTTAGATATGCAGCATCAATAACATCTTGGTCAAATCCCATGGTTCCAACCAATTCATAGAATGTGGCCAAGTGAGTGTACGGATCTTCACTGGACATTCCATGGAATTGATGTGAACTAATCAAACTCAGAAATGCTGGTTTCATTTCTAGTGCTCTGATAGTGTTTGGAATTGCAATGCTTGAGAAATGTCTTGGCCCTTGCTGTAAAGCATAGTCTCCAAGTGTTCTCCTTGGTGGATTTTGATTATTGTTGTTGTCATCATTGTATCAGAGGAAGTTTGTCCTTCTTGGAGGTTCTGCTTTGCTTTCTTGATTTTCTTGAGGAACCTATCTATCTCAGGATCAAATGCAAGCTGTTCTTTTGTACCCTGTCCCCTCAAGATCATAAATCAAGTACTCAAAATAGAAAGGTTACTAAAAAAAATAAAAATAAAAACAAATTGAAAATAAATTTATTTACACTGTCTTGTCAATTCAATGCTAAAATATTCAAACTTAAATCACCTCCCCGGCAACGGCGCCAAAACTTGATGAGCCATTACTTGGTAAGGGGGTTGTGGTGGTGATGTTTGAGATAGTGGAATGAAGAGTTCACTGAGAGAGAATCAAGTTTGTATAATATGAACTCAATGAAATGGATGTGCCAAGTTTAAACACAGAAGTTGTAATATAGTATAGTTGTCGTTCCACTGAGGAGGTGCTAGAATGAAGATCTTAGTTTGAATTGATTAGGCAGAAAGTTTCAGTTTTGATTTGTTGTGAATGTTGCTGAATGAAAAACAGTAAGTAACAAAATAACAGAGGATAGCACTTTGCAAAATATAACAGTAAATGATGTTGGAAAAATCAGTTTTGTAAAATAGGGATTGGCTTCATCACATCTTTACCTCTGTAAGCTGCATAAGTTTCCATATACGTAAATCGAAAAGATAAGTTCTACGTCACAATCAAAGTCATTTGCATCGATCCCTCGACTACAAAATTCATAAGAATGATTTCCAAACCACTGATCCCTCAGTCACTTTGGAAACCATTCCAGCATTATCGATCGATTGTTTTGACGTTTGTTGCGTTAGACGCCATCCCTGGCTACCTACTCACAACAAGTATTTCTTTCAGGGTCTGCTTTCAAAAGTCACTTCCCAGCATACTCAAGAAAACTTAGAACAAGAAAATAGTGATCAAGTACTTTCAGGCATTAAACGCAGAAGGAAATACAGAAACTTTATCAAATCTCATTACTCAATGAAAACTTAAGACAACATTACTTCAGTGTTGAATGGATTACAGCCAATCCCATAAGGGAAATTAGTTACTCATGCCTTGCATTTTCACCATCAAAGAAATGAATACAAAAAATGGAAAGTGTGAAATGAAAAATACAGAGGATGAAATGATGTATCAGATGATGTTCGGTCATAGATGATGTTTGCAGCTTGATTTATAGGAGTTTAGGTTCAGCTTCTCTTGCCCACTTGCGTAGAACCCATGCAGCATCTTTTAGAGACTGGTGGAAACAGAAGAAAGTGGATGAGTTTGCATCGCATTGTTGGTGAATAAAGAATTAAGAAATCCCATACTGTCTGAGTCACGCTTGAGCTTGATGGTCACGCTCAAGCGTGAAGAGTTCTGATGCTTATTGATGATCTCACGCTCAAGCTGAAGTAATTCACGCTCAAGCGTGGCTTCCTTGCCTTCTCACGCTTGCTCCTCGCTTAGCCTCGCTCAGTTACGCTCAGGCGAGGCCTTAATATCCATTCCTCACGCTCAAGCGGCTTATTCCCACGCTTGAGCGTGAGAGGGGTCCTGATGCCTCTGTTTCCTTTAATTCATGCTGGCCATGCTTAATCCATGCTTAGGCTTCCATTTTTATCATTCCACGCTTAAGCTCCTAGTGTTCACGCTCAAGCGTGAGGGGTCCTGATGCTTTCCAACTTGTTCAAGCTTAAGCTTGCTTGCTCAAGCTTAAGCTTGGTTGTTCAAGCTTGAGCTTGCTGTCTTCAAATGCTCCCGATCACGCTTGAGCTTGCTCTTTCACGCTTGAGCTTGATGCTTTCACGCTTGAGCTTGCTACTTTCACGCTTAAGCTTGCCTGCTTCAAGCTTAAGCTTGATTTTTCACGCTTGAGCTTGATGCTTTCACGCTTGAGCTTGATGCTTTCACGCTTGAGCTTGCTACTTTCACGCTTAAGCTTGCCTGCTTCAAGCTTAAGCTTGATTTTTCTCGCTTGAGCTTGATGCTTTCACGCTTGAGCTTGCCTGCTTCAAGCTTAAGCTTGATTTTTCACGCTTAAGCTTGCTTGCTCCAAGCTTAAGCTTGATTTTTCACGCTTAAGCTTGCTTGCTCAAGCTTAAGCTTGCCCTGCTTTCCTGTTGAATTTCCTGCAACTTTCCAAGAGTTTTAACACAATATTTCTTTTATACACCTATCCATCACTACTTAAAAGATTCATGCTCACTTCCTTCAATAATTCATCAATTTAGCTCAAGTTCTTTACAAAATTAATTCGAATGAGTCATGAAATCAATGCTTAATCAACACTTATCATCGATGTATGATAATAACCGGGGAAAATACGAACCAATTGGAATTAAAAGAAAATCAAAAATCCATTTTCTCCTCTCATTATCACCGTGGCCCCTTTCTCCTTATCACTTGGTTCTTTTACCCCTTGGATAATGGGGAATTATTAACCATTGGTAAAAACAACTTGATACACTCTTTTGCCCATTGGGTAATACCCAATTTACACTAAAATTCCTCTATCTTTCTCCTTATCACCGTGGAGTGTTTTCCCTCTCCATTCACTCTTCATTTCACTTCTCTTTCATTTCCCATTCGTCCCAACACCGTCCCCTACTCTTTCTTCTTCTACCTCTTACTAAAATTAAGAGCTAAGCTTGGATTTGTGAGGCTAGAATGGTGTTTATGGAGCTTGGGAGCTAGTGGGATCATCTTCTTCCTCTTCCTCACTTCATTTTGATTTTTGGGGGAGCTTAAGCTTGAGGTAAAGATTTCTTACCTCCACCTTGTTTTATTTATGGTTTTGAGTTGTTGAGTTGAAAATGGTGATGTTAGAAACCTTGTATGTGGGTGGAAATGGAAATCCTAGGCTTGAATGTTTGGAAAGTGAACCCTAAGTATTAATAATTTGGGGGTTTTGACTCACTTGATGATTTTGATGATTATGGATGTCTATGAATGGAGTATATAAGAGGAATAGATTTTTAGAATCATTAAGATTGATTAATGAGGTTGATGATATTTGCATGTGAGTAGATTTGATGACTTGAGGAATAAATCTTTAGAATAGGAAAATGATAGGCAAGGTTGAGTGATGTTATTGGTGATAACAATAATGGTGGATGACCATTGATAATGGATACTTGACTTGATGAAGTCTTAGGCCATGATAAATGCCATAAGGGTTTATTGATTAATGATGGCATAAGAAAATCCATGGTGACTTAAGTTGAAATTGGATGCCTTGTGATGGCTTATTAATTTCATGTACATATGTGTGTTGTTGATAGGATTGTATTCCAGACGATGATGCATAATAATCAAAGCAATCGGAGCGTTGGAATTGCGGTTCTTCTCTTGAGGTAGGAGAGGAGTTTGCATTTCAAATTGTATGAGTGAATTAATTGTTAATTATGTCTATGTGGAACTCATGCAATGCCTTGCCATGAATTTCTTGTATGATTAATTTGATGAAGTGATGAATGATGGCTTGGCTTATGTTGATAATTATGAAAAATTGATGTACTTGTATGATGATAAAGATATATGTTTCATGGTCCCTTGGTTGGACACAAATTAGATGAGTATGAAAATCTGTAGATAAATGAACTACATGAGTTGTAAAGAATTGATTTAAAGTGATTATGTGGAAAGATGAATGAGGGAGTGAGGTGGGTTATAGTTAAAACCCTCTCTCATAAAAATTTAATAAGTAAAGGTGATTAAGTTGGTTTAAAATGAGAATTTCCTGCGTCAGGTTGTGAGGATTGTTAATTCTATGTAAGACCTTGTTGTGACCAGGATCGCGGCGGCACGGCCGACCCTTAAAACGATCCTTTAGTTTGGTTCGAAAAGAAGAAAAAAGAAAAAAAATAGGGAGTCACCACCAATATTTTTAGGATAAAATATCGGGAAAACCTTTCGTTAAAGCACTGGTTATAAAAATGAAATTCCATGTTCGGGAGTCTAATTACAGGTGAGGAAGGTATTAGCACCTCATAACTGTCCGTTATAAAAACGGTTACCTCAATATGATAGCGCGCATTATAATTAACCCAATAATTATTTTAACTTCTTCATGAAAAGAAAGTATACGAGATGGCAAAATATACAAAAATAAACAACAATAAACACGGGATATTTACATGAGATTAATGGGACATCTCGTCTAAGTTAAACTCGCTCCTCCTCTTTTTTTATAGAAAAATAAAAATTGCAATAATAATGAGAATAATAATAATCATTACAACTCTTATGCTAGTCCAAATAAAATGTAAGAAGCACTCATTTTTTGTTATATATTTATTACAAACTTAGGAAGGGGTAAAAAAGAAAAGAAAAGAAAATAACAGCAATTTATTTAAGTGGGAAAATGGAATACCGAGTGAAAAAATGGAAATCCGAGTGAAAAGGTGAAAAAACTGAGTGAAAAGGTGAAAAACCGAGTGAAAAAATGGAATACCGAGTGAGAAAGTAGAATACCGAGAGAAGGTTGAATACCGAGTGAAAATAGTGGGCTGACCGAGTGAGAAAATAGTAGGGGGATTGAGAAGAGTTTGAAGGTGTTTAGAGGGAGAGAGAGGGACTAGACGGTGTGAAAAAGTGGGGATGATTTGTGGGTATTTGAGGGAGGTCAGTTTGGAGTGAATTGAGGGAGGTGTGAGGTATGTGTGTATAGAAGAAGAGGGCTATACGGTGTGGTGAGGATTTGGAAAGGGCTGTACGGTGTAGAGAGGGCTGTACGGTGTGGTGAGAATTTGGAAAAGGAAGTAAGGACGGTTGGGGAGAGGAGAAGGAGGTCAGTTGGTGTGGGATTCGAAGGAAGTGGACAGTGTGGTGTGAAGAGGGGGCTGTGAGGATGGGACGGTGTTGGAGGCTGTGAGGAGGGGTGAAAAGAGTTGTATGGAGTGGGGGACAGTGTTGGGATGAGGAGGAGAGGGGACGGTTGGTGAGAGAAAGAGAGGGGACGTTGCTGGGGTTTTGAAGGAGGTGGACAGTGTGTTTGGAGGAGGAAATGAGGGAGAGTACGGTGAGGGAGAGTATAAGGTCTTTTTCTTCCTCTTCTTTGAGAAGGCTCTCCTCTCTATTTATAGAGGTCCTAGGCAGTCTCAACCGGTGGCAAGTGGACTTCTTTATTATTTTTCCTTGCCAGCCGCCCCACTTGACCAGCCGCCCCACTTGGCCAGCCTGGACGGAGTTGGTGGACACAGCTTGCACCTAGGCAGCTATAGGGGTCGGCAGCTAGTCTTTGTCATTTTGTCAGCCGCCCCCCACAAGTCAAAGATCCACTTGGATAGTGGAAATCTAAGTCAGCAAGGGCACTCGGTGGGAATATGGGTCGGATTTTACCTTCTCTCCAAAATTCGAGTGGAAAAGGTGCCTTTTATGCACAAAACCGAGTGGAAAGGTGTAGTTTATACAAAACCGAGTGACGAATGCCTCGGAACCGAATGAAATGGTTGGAGTATGACTCGGAATGGTTAAATAATGACTCAGCATTGGGTGAAAGATGACTCGGAAATGGTTTACGTATGGCTCAGAATTGGGTGAAAGTATAGCTCGGAATTGGCTAAAAAAATGGCTCAGAAATTGAGTGAAAGGACTCGGAAATGGTTTAAGTATGGCTCAGAATTGGGTGAAAGGATGGCTCGGAATTGGCTAAAAAATGGCTCGGAAATGGCTAAAAGGATGACTCGGAAATCGCTAAAAGGATGACTCGGAAATGGTTTAAGGACGGCTCGAAATTGGGTGAAAGTATGGCTCGGAATTGGCTTAAAAAATGGCTCGGAAATTGAGTGAAAGGACTCGGAATTGGTTTAAGTATGGCTCGGAAGTTGGTTTAAAACGACGACTTGAAATTGGGTGAAAATGGTTCGAAAATGCCTAAAAGAATGGCTCGGGAATGGGTGGAAAGGGGCTCGGAAATTGAGTGAGAAGACTCGGGGATGGTTAAAAATGAGGGCTCAGAACTGGAGAGAGTCTTCACTCGGTGCTGACTGGAGAGAGTACTCACTCGGTGCTGACTGAAGATTCTTCACTCGATGCTGACTGGAGAGTCTTCACTCGGTGTTGACTGGAGAGTCTTCACTCGGTGGTGACTGGAGAGTCTTCACTCGGTGCAGACTGAAAGGGTGGCTCGGTGCTCACTGAAGAGAGTACTCACTCGGTACCTCCTATAATGTTTCATTCAGCAACGTGATGGAAATTTAATTACTCGAAAAAAACTTGCTTGGGAATTATCCAATAGACTCTTTCTTCACTCGGAAATCCGAGTGGCTTCTCACTCAGAATTTGGCACTCAGCTTCGGCTGGCTTCTCACTCAGAATTGTCTTCTTCTCACTCGAAAACCGACCCTACTCACTCGGATATGTTCATTCAGAGCCAGCTTTGTTTTTAAATCAGAAGGGTTTCAACTCGGAGTCGGCTTTGTTTTCAATCAACACTTAGAACTTGGACATATCCACTCGGAACCGACCTTGGGAGTCAGTCTCATCTTCCAATCAGAATGGAACTTGGACATTTCCACTCGGATTTGGCCTTCTTCTCACTCAAAACTTGGAAATTGGCAATTTTCACTCGGAAACTGCCTTCTTCTTACTCAAAATTTGGAAATTGGCAATTTTCACTCGGATCCTGCCTATTTTCCACTCAGAAATTGGACTTTTGCAATTTTCACTAGGAAACTGCCTTCTTCTTACTCAGAATTGCCTATTTCTTACTTAGAAATTGGAATTTGACATGTCTACTTGGAAACCACCTTCCTTCCACTCAGAACTTGGAATTTGGCAATTTTCACTCGAATCCAGCCTCCTTTCCACTCGGAAATTAGAATTTTGGCCATTTTCACTCGGCAAAATCCTTCTACTCATTTAGAACTCGGGATCTTGGGAATTTGCACTCGGATAGTCTCATTTCGCTCGGAATTTCTTTCCCTGAGTCCTTTCTTGAAGCTTTTTCTTCATTTTTTGAAATTTTCTTGAAGCCCAATCAGAATATCACCTTGCCACGTTTCACTCGGAGCCTCTTTACTCGGAAATGATCATTCCGAGTCATCTTACTCGGAAATGATCATTTCCGAGTCAGATTCTTTTTTTTTACTTGTATTCTTTTCTTTTTTCTTCTTCTTTTTTTCTTCTTTTTTTCTTTTTTTCTTTCTTTTTTTCACTTGTATTCTCTTCTTTTTTCTTTCTTTTTTTTTTCTTCTTCTTTTTTCTTTCTTTTTTTTTTGCACTTGTATTCTTTTCACTTGTGGATATCAATCGGACTGAAATAGGTGTTCACAGATGCCCCTCTTTACTTCTTTTTCATGAGAAAAGCATGAAATTTCTTCTTGCTTTTGAAATGGAAAAAGAGTAAAGACGTGAACACCATTATCGAAATAACCAAGAATACCAGATGAAGGGAAAACCCAGGAACTGACAGGAAAAGTAAAAGGTGAGGACGTTGCCTCTCGGTTGATTGGAAAAGTGAAAGGTGAGGGTGTTGCCTCTCGGTTGACAGGAAAAGTAAAAGGTGAGGGTGTTGCCTCTCGGTTGTCAGGAAAAGTAAAAGGTGAAGGTGTTGCCTCTCGGTTGACAGGAAAAGTAAAAGGTGAGGGTGTTGCCTCTCAGTTGTCAGGAAAAGTAAAAGGTGAGGGTGTTGCCTCTCGATTGTCAGGAAAAGTGAAAGGTGAGGGTGTTGCCTCTCGGTTGACAGGAAAAGTAAATGGTGAGGGTGTTGCCTCTCGGTTGACAGGAAAAGTAAAAGGTGCCATTTGATCGGCAACAGGAAGGTAAAGGGGTTCCATTTGATCGGCGACAGGAAAGTAAAAAAGTGCCATTTGATCGGCGACTGGAAAGGTAAAGGGTGAGAATTGGGGGAGCTAACAAGACGTTTCGTCCGAATTAACTCTCTGTACCTAAAAGCTCGGGGTGATGCCCCGGCTTGCCATGACTGAAGCCTTTGACTGAAAGAGAATAAATCTAGGGTGATGCCCCAGTTTGAGATAGTTTGAAAGAATCTAGGGATATTGCCCTTTGTTTGAAAGGATGAGGCCGGGGGTGATGCCCCAGTTTCGGAAAAAGTGATCTGGGGGTTAACAGGACGTCCCGTCCAAATTAACTAGGATCTAGAGCTTTGGCGTGATGCCCCAATTTTGGAAAAATGATCTGGGGGTTAACAGGACGTCCCATCCAAATTAACCAGGATCTAGAGCTTTGGGGTGATGCCCCAATTTTGGAAAAGTAATCTGGGGGTTAACAGGACGTCCCGTCCAAATTAACCAGGATCTAGAGCTTTGGGGTGATGCCCCAATTTTGGAAAAGTGATCTGGGGGTTAACAGGACGTCTCGTCCAAATTAACCGGGATCTAGAGCTTTAGGGTGATGCCCCATTTTTGAAAGAATGATCTGAGGAGATGCTCCTGTTTGGAAGTGAGATCTGGGAGATGCCCTAGTTTGGAAGGGAGATCTGGGGAGATGCCCTAGTTTGAGCTTTTTAGTGAGAGGAGCATGATAGGTGCTAGTTTGGTAATGGTGAATTCACTGGGGAATGATAAGTCCTCTTAAGCCTGATCAAAGAAATTTGAGGGAGCTGAGTCCTTCTTGCGGTTTTCCTCAGGAGAGATCTTCAGTCTATGTTCTACTGAAGTACAAAGAATAGGTCTTGCTGAGAGAAAACTTTGGTGAATACCTGCTTTTGGATGATGGATTTGGTGTCCCTTTGACAAAAGAGTGAGTTAGTATAAAAACTTATAGGTAAATCTTCCCTGGCGACTTGTTTTTTAATATAACTCATGGATGAAATAGAAACATCCTCTGACTTTTGGCGAGCATGTTTAGCAGAGATAGTTATGCTTATACCAAGCAAATTCTGGCGCTAGGATGCATTTCGTTCCTCATAACTTTACGCTCTGTCGTTTCCAATTTCAAAATTTCTTTTAGGCAAAAACTTGTTTATTCATAAAATTTAGTCATGAACACATGTAGGAAGAAGGGAGACTTTTATTTATAAACATCAGGTATACACAGTAGAGATGAAAATAATATTAAGCACAGAGATGTGATAAGATATAGAGAATGGAAGGCAAGTGGAAAGGGGAAGGCTCATATATCCTCTAGTGATCTTCTAAGAGTAATGAGAAACTTGTCCCTTTATGACGACTTTGTGTTCGTCCTCTGATTTTGCTTCTAAGGGAGTAATTTGACAATGACCCTGATACCCGTTTTGACCTCCTTTGTCTTTAGCTTGAAGGGTTTATGTTGTAGAGTCGAGTTTGTGGAACCGTCTTTTCAGGTTTTCGGCTCATCTTGCTGCTTTAACTTTTGCCTAGGTCACCTTTTCAGGTTTTCAACCTAGCGAGCCTTTTTTTTATGCAAAGTATTTCTTCACTGCATCGGCATTTACAGGCATTGGCAGGTCGTCTCCATCCATGTTGGTGAGTATGAGAGCTCCTCTGGAGAAAGCCTTCTTTATAACATATGGTCCTTCGTAATTAGGTGTCCATTTCCCTCGGACGTCTTTTTAAATTGGAAAAATCTTCTTGAGGACCAAATCACCTTCTTGGAACTATCGGGGGTACACTTTCTTTTCGTATGCCCGCTTCATGCATCTTTGATACAATTGCCCCTGGCAAAGGGCGGTTAACCTTTTCCCGTCAATCAGATTCAATTGGTCATATTTGGTCTGGACCCATTCAGCTTCTTCCAGTTTGGCTTCCATGATCACCCTAAGGGATGGAATTTCCACTTCAAATGGCAGTACAACTTCCATTCCATAGACCAAAGAAAATGGTGTTGCCCCAGTTGAAGTTCGCACTGAGGTTCGGTATCTGTGCAGCATGAAAGGGAGCATTTCATGCCAGTCTTTGTAGGTTACTACCATCTTTTGCACTATTTTCTTGATATTTTTATTAGCTGCCTCAACTTCTCCATTCATTTTCGGACGGTATGGAGAGGAGTTGTGATGGAGATTTTAAAGCTCTCGCAAAGCTCCTTCATCATTTTGTTGTTTAGATTTGTACCATTGTCCGTGATGATTTGGTTTGGTAGGTCGTACCGGTATATCAGCTCACGCTTGACAAATTTGACCACAATATTTTTCGTCACATTGGTGTACGAAGCTGCCTCTACCCACTTGGTGAAATAATCGATGGCCACTAGAATGAAACGATGACCGTTTGAGGCTTTTGGCTCAATGGGCCCAATTACATCCATACCCCACATTGAAAAAGGCCATGGTGCTGACAAGACATTTAAGGATGAAGGCAGTGCATGAATGTGATCAGCATAAATCTGGCATTTATGACACTTCCATACGTAAGCAAAATAGTCTGCCTCCATAGTCATCCAATAATACCCGGCTCTCAGGATTTTTCTTGACATAGCATGCCCATTCGTATGAGTTCCGAAAGATCCTTCATGGATATCTTTCATGATCCGGTTTGCCTCAACAGTATCAACACACTGGAGGATAATGGAATCATAATTCTTCTTGTATAGCATGTTACCACTCAATAGGTATCCCATAGCTAGCCTTCTCAAAGTTCGTTTGTCATTATTTGTGATGCCCTAAAGGTATCCTTGGCATTGGAGGTATCTTTTTGATGTCATGATACCAAGGTTTGCCATTTGGCTCTTCCTCTATGACCTGGCAATGGGCAGGTTCTTGTCGTTTCTTTACCTCAATGAGAGGCACTTCGTAATCACTGCTGACTTCGAACATAGCGGCTAGGGTGGCTAAAGCATCAGCCATTTGGTTGTCTTCTCGTGGAACATGATGGAAGGTAACTTCATCGAATCTTTTGATCATCTCCTTTATGTGAGCATAATAGGGAATTAGTTTACTGTCTCTAGTTTCCCACTCATCCTTTAGTTGATGGATAACCAAAGTAGAATCTCCATAAACTTCCAGGATTTTTATTC
This sequence comes from Clitoria ternatea, assembly GCA_037962975.1. NCBI lineage: Eukaryota > Viridiplantae > Streptophyta > Magnoliopsida > Fabales > Fabaceae > Clitoria > Clitoria ternatea. The sequence goes on from CM075676.1 coordinate 63,921,952, forward strand.
CCACATTTAGAGCCGCTTGCATTCCCAGAGAACATGCTTCATATTCCGCAACATTATTGGTGCAATCAAAACACAGCCGAGCGCAAATAGGGATGAATTCCTTATCAGGTGAGATCAGGATAACCCCAATTCCATGTCCTAGTGTGTTGGACGCCCCGTCGAATCTCATGATCCATCTGGTTTCCAGACCATCTTCTTTTTTGAGGAGGGCCAAAATATCCTCATCTGGGAAATCATGCCGCATTGGTTGGTAAGCCTCAATGGGTTGGTGTGCTAAGTAATCTGCTAGTGCACTCCCTTTAATTGCCTTTTGGGTGACATATGTTATGTCGTATTCTGTCAGTAACACTTGCCAACGCGCAATCCTCCCAGTCAAAGCAGGTTTTTCAAAGATATACTTGATGGGATCCATCTTAGACACTAGCCAAGTAGTATGATTAAGCATGTATTGCCGTAAGCGCCGGGCAGCCCAAGCCAATGCACAACATGTTCTTTCAAGAGATGAATACCTCATCTCGCATTCAGTAAATCTCTTGCTCAAATAGTAGATGGCGCATTCCTTCCTCCCAGTCTCATCATGTTGACCTAATACGCATCCCATGGATTCATTCAGCACGGTCAGGTATAGGATTAGTGGTCTCCCATGAACAGGTGGCACCAAGACTGGCGGCTCCAGTAAGTACTGCTTTATCTTTTCAAATGAAATCTGGCAATCTTTATTCCACTGCCCAGGCTAGTTCTTGCGAAGCAATTTGAAAATCGGCTCACAAGTTGTTGTCATTTGGGAAATGAATCGGGCGATGTAATTCAATCTTCCCAAGAACCCTCGGACTTCTTTTTCAGTACAAGGAGGAGGCATTTCTAGAATTGCCTTGACTTTGTCAGGATCAACTTCTATCCCCCTCTCATTCACAATGAATCCTAACAATTTGCCGGATCTTGTGCCAAAAGTACACTTGGCGGGATTCAATCTAAGCTTGAATTTCCTCAACCTTTCGAAAAGTTTTCTCAGGTCAGCAATGTGTTCTTCTTCGGATCTGGACTTGGCAATTATGTCATCCACATAGACTTCTATTTCCTTGTGCATCATGTCATGGAAGAGAGTCACCATTGCCCTTTGATAGGTGGTTCCTGCATTCTTCAATCCAAAGGACATTACTTTATAACAAAAGGTGCCCCATAGAGTGATGAACGTGGTCTTTTCCATATCTTCTGGTGCCATCTTGATCTGGTTATATCCCGAAAATCCATCCATGAATGAGAAGATGGAATGCTGAGCTATGTTATCAACCAATACGTCAATCTGAGGTAAAGGAAAATCATCCTTAGGACTCGCCCGATTCAAGTCTCGGTAGTCCACACACATTCTTACTTTCCCATCTTTTTTTGGAATGGGAACTATGTTGGCTACCCATTGCGGATACTTAGCTACGGCTAAGAAACCAGCATTGAATTGTTTTTTGACTTCTTCTTTGATCTTAAAAAGCATTTCTAGTTTCATTCGTCTCAACTTTTGCTTGATCGGCGGACATTCTGGCTTTAAAGGCAATTTGTGTTCCACAATGTTATTATCCAGACCCGACATATCTTGATATGACCATGCAAAAATGTCTTGAAATTCCTGGAGCAGTTTAATTAATTCACTCTACCGTTGCTCGCTCAAGAGGGTGCCTATCTTGACTTCTTTATTTTCCCCTTCATCTCCTAGGTTGATGGTCTCAATCTTTTCCTGATGAGGCTGGATTTCCTTATCTTCTTGTTCCATTAATCTCGTCAATTCGGGCGAAGGTTCAAAGTCTTCCTCATTCTCATCATAGGCGTAATCATTCAGATTATCAGAGTCATGAAATAGAACCGAGTTCTCATTACTCTCAGAAGAATCATTTTCAGATCTGCATTTGGTGTTATATTATAATGAATGAAAACAAAGAAAGGCAAGCAAATGGAAGGTTTAAAAGAAAGAGATTGAACAAAGATGAGGTATGAAATTGGACTGCATTCATTTAATTTAATAAACAAGCAAGTTTTTGCCTTTATTACAAAATAGATCCCAAAGCCTTAGGCATAGCAAAAGGCTCGACAAGTTTTGAAAACAATAATTACTTTGACTGAGGGTTGATAGTTATGGGGAACTCCATGATTTCCCAGTTGTCCAGTTCTTGACCGGGTAAGCAAGCATGCACTAATTCCACATCATAGCTGGGTCCGTCTCCAACCATAGCCACCTGACCCGGATATATAATCCCCGTGCTCCTGAAGCTTTGATAGAGGTCACAGATAGGGATTCTAGCAGTGTCAAACTCTTGACCGGTAAGACGAGCAATCCTCCTCTCCCTTCTTTCTTCTCCTACCCTTTTTCTATCAGCTGTTGTAGGCTTGTATCCCAGACCATATCTATCCTTGTTCTCTGGGAGGCATATAGGTTGGGTTCTTCCTTCCAATTCTCGTCCTAACCCTTTTCCCAGCTTGTATCCTTCTTTCAACATTGTCTTTGAAACCATCAGAGACACGTTTGGGAAGGATGTCTTGGTAATGCTTGTTGTATTGGGCACCTCTAAAGCCTGAAACGAGGTTTCGAGGGCTTCCTCGGTTGCTTCAATATATGGGGTGTTGGCAGGTTTGCTGACCAACAAGTCTTCTTCTCCAGAGACAATCATCAACTTGTTGATGATGAACTTCAACTTTTGATGCAGGGTAGAAGGGACTACCCCAGCCGAATGGATCCACGGCCGTCCCAGCAAACAACTGTAAGTGGGCATAATATCCATGACTTGAAAAAGGATTTGAAAGGTGCATGGCCCAACTTGTATAGGCAGTTCAATTTCTCCCATAACTTCTCAGCGAGTTCCGTCAAAAGCCCGGACTACCATGGAACTGGGTCTCATATGGGTCCCATCAAAAGGTAACTTTGCCAACATAGATTTTGGCATTACATTCAAGGACGACCCATTGTCAACAAGCACCTTCACCATGATATGATCTTGGCATTTTACGGAGATATGAAGGGCTTTATTGTGCCCTCTTCCTTCTACCGGTGTCTCATCATCCGTAAAAGTTAGATAATTGTTGGCCACAATGTGTCCCACTATGCCATCAAACTTATCTACTGGCAAATCATGTTTCACATGTGCCTCACTCAAAACCTTCATCAGTGTGTTCCGGTGTGGTTCGGAACTCATTAGCAAGGACAACAGAGAAATTTTTGCCGGGGTGTGGTTCAGTTGGTCCAATACCTGGTAGTCACTATGACGAATGAATCTTAGAAACTCTTGGGCTTCCTCTTCAATTACGGCCTTCTTTGCCTCACTAGAGGAGTCTCCCTTCCCAGGTCTAACATCCCCTGTAGCTTTGTCAAGTTTTGGTTCTGGGGGAGCATATACTCTTCCACTTCGGGTGACACCCCCAATTCCAGCAATATTCATGACAGGGGATGATAGCGTAGGCTCAACTGCCTCAGAACTAGTAACAACCACATCAGTGCCATACTTCCATAGCACAGCTCGTGAATCCTTGTAAGGAAACGGGGTTGGCGCATTTACCGTGATGACAGTTTTAACAGGAGTCGAAGCCACAGGTGCATTTTTGTTGTAAAATATGACTAGAGGCTTTGGGGCTCGAACTCGGCTTTGATCTTGTATCATATTTATTTTGCCTTCACGATGCCAGCAAACTTCTATGACATGACTATCCATAAATCCCTGAAGGGTTTTTTGGAAGTCCATTCACTTTGCGGACTGGAGGTCATTGCATTCTTTATCCCATGATCCTTCTATCAATCCCATCTTAAGCATATGGGAGTGAATTGTTTCTAATGGCATTTGGATGTCCTCAACCTCAGAAATATATTCCTCATCTTTTTCCACAGAGTTAACACCTGGCCTCCCATGGTTAGGCAGAGGATTGGTGGTCACATTCAGGCTTCCCTCTTTGAAGCTTATCCAATCTGCTCTGATTAAATCCCTTACCTTAAATTTCAGTGTCAGGCAGTTCTCGGTGGAATGTCCTGGTGCACCGGCGTGGTAATCACACCGCGCATTTGGGTCATACCCTCTGGGATAAGGTGGTTGAAGCAGTTTTAGAGGGCAAGGTGCCACCAGTGTGTTTTCAATAAGATGGGGGAGAAGCTCAGTGTAGGTTATGGGAATTGGATCAAATTGCACTTGAGTGCGGTCATTATTCTGCCTCCTCATATTTGGATTCGGTGGGTTCATTTACGGTGGTTGGTATGGTGCTTGTGGTAGTACAGGTGGTCGCATAACTGGTGGTCGGAAATGTGGTGGGTTCGAATTTGGAATTGCAGCCACATATGGGTGTGGCGCGTTATGGTAAGTTGACGGAAAGGTGATGGGAGTAGGTGGTCTGAGCTGGTTCCTTCTTTGGTTGTGAGAGACCAGGTTAGTCTCTCCCTCTCTTTTCTTACCTTCTCCAAATGAAGGTTTTCTTGCTGCTCCAACCCCAGGTGGGCCACGAGTAATCTTCCCAGTCCTCAGGCCATTCTCTATTCTTTCTCTGATAGTGACGATGTCGGAGAAATAGGAGGAAATGCTTCCAATCATCTTATCGTAGAAGGGTGACTGGAGTGTATCAATAAACGTAGAAATTACCTCCTTCTCTAATAGAGGTGGGTCAACCTGCGCTGCTACTTCTCGCCACCGTTGGGCATATTCTTTAAACGTCTCGTTATCTTTCTTGGTCATGTTTTGTAACTGTACTTTATCTGGCGCCATATCCAGATTATACTTGTACTATTGCATGAAAGCATCTGCCAGATCTTCCCAACAACGTATATGAGATTGTTCAAGATGATTGTACCAGGTCAGAGGTGCTCCAGCCAAACTATCCTGGAAACAATGAATGAGCAGAGGGTCATTGGAAGCATGAGAAGCCATCTTCCGACAGTACATGGTAAGATGGTTCTTCGGACAGGTTAGCCCCTGATATTTGTCAAATTCTGGCATTTTGAATTTAGGGGGAATGACAACATCAGAAATCAGACAGAGTTGTGCGGCACTACCCATTCTAAACCTGTTCGTTCTTTCCATTTCTCTGAATCGCCTTTCCAGGAACTCTAACTTTCCTCTTGGGTAGCAGCAGCAACACTTGGACCTACAGCGACATGATGACTAGTATTCCTAACTGGTTGGTCAACATGTGCCGGGTTTGCATTAGGTATTAAGATATGGGGTCTGGTTGTTGCTTGAACAGCTTGTGGTTACGTGGCTTGTGTATGAATTGGAATCGTTTGAGGATCCCGGACGGGTGGGACGTTTGGTTGAGTCGCATGAAGGATTGTTTCCTGATAATCAGGCTCTTCTTGAAGTGGTGGGAAATAGCCAGGTGGCAATCCATATGGGGGAAAGGGTATGACATTACCTTCCTTATCTATGTAGATAGGTTGTTGGGTGTCAGCAGGGTTTGATTTCCTAACGTGAATGGTTAGGGGAGGCGCCGTAGGATTTGAGCTTGGCCCTCCAGCAGGACCCTGAGTGGATGGTCGTTGTCTAGCGTCTTCAACGCCTGCTGAAGAATCCCCTTCTATGACTCTCCTTTCAAGAAGCTTGGCCATCTCAGCCATCTGTTCTTTCAACTGATTGACTTCGGCTCTCAAGCTCTTATTTTCTTGTTCCATTTCAGCCATGAGTCTTGTATTAAGCCTAGTCGCGTAAGGATGTCTACCCGTTATGTCTAGAAACCACAACATTTTGTTAGGAAAATAAAAGTAAACAGATAAAGAAAAAAGGAAAAGAAAAACAAATGATGTTACGCAGGATGCGATTTTGAATTTAGCCCTATTCTCTGACCGTTCCTCAGAACGTCCCGTTCAAAAGTACTAGGTAAAGCAGTAAAGTGGAAATTAACATGAAACAATTGTGAAAGCAGATTAATTCATCATTCCATTCTTCTGTAGAGGTACAATATTACTTGAAAGATTTGATTACAACATTTTAACCATCCCTGGCCCGAGCAATCATGGCCCTCATTTTACAAAGTCTTTCCTGGCAATAATTCAGAAATGATGATATCTCTTTTAGGGTGGATAAACGATTGACCATGCCTTCGGCCTGCTTCAACATTGAGGGAAAATCCTCCAAGATTCCATTAGCTATGCTGCCAACTTGGTGAAACAGTCCATCCATAAATGAACGACCTTGTCCTGTTGAGCTAACTCAGTCCCCAAAGCTCATGTGGCCTTTTGGCAGCGTTGCTCAGCATCATAGGCTTTTTTCTGTTCATCATGTATTTCAGCATCACAATTTATGGACCTGGGTTTACAGCATTTCCTTTTGCACCGAGGTCTCTTTTTCTTTTTCTTTGGATAGTGTCAGCATGTTTTTCAGGACTTGTTTTTCGGCCAATATGGCGTCACTCTATTGGCCTTTTGTTTTAAGCTGGGAATTAGCCGCACGAAGGCAATGGTCCTGTTTCACCCTGTAGTCTTCGTCAATCTTCCTTTTCTTTCGCATTTCATCCATAGCATTTTTCCCTTCGGAATTCTCCTTCCTCTGAAGGTAGCACTCTTGTTGACATTTCAAAAGATCTTCTTCTAGCTTTTGATTCTTTGCTGTCAACTTTTCTACTTGTGCCTTCAGAGCCATGGTGACCTTGTCTTCCATGATGACTGGCGAAGGGAAATTATTCACGGATTGGTATGAAGGGCTTTTGAAGGGCAGTTTCACAATGGAGGCCCTGTTCAGGACCCATTCAAAGTATTCGGCCCCTACAGCATGGCTTCGTGCCCCTAATTCTTTTCCCATTCTATGGATCTTCTTCCACGCATTGGCTATATCCCAAACAGTGGATGTGTAATTCCCTTTTGCATAGTATAAAACGAAAGGAGTGAGCAGTTTTTCATTCGGTGGCCCGAGTAAAGGATAAGCCAACTGACGCTTTGCAATAACAGGGTTGTAATTGATGCATCCCTGCGTGCCCATGAGAGGAACATTCGGATAACCTCCACAATTATAGATGATTGACTCAACCATTAGCCATTGAGGATACCACCTGACTTTTTCAGCTGTAAGTCTTACAAGGTGATTAGCCCATTCACGCCCACTCTTCACGGCCAATTGACACAATTTCAAATCAGAAACCGGACACTCAGCTTTACATATTTGATGGAAGACATGAGATGTGAGCCATACGTATAAAACGGGTAAACAACAAATGATCCTCTTTCCCCCTTGTGTGTGGCAGAAATCCATGGTGCAATACACATTAGCCAAAATGGCTGTGACTGGATTCTCGAGCCGGTGCTTACGAGCCAGGAAAACAGCAACAGCGTCATAATCCACATAGTTGTCTAAATTAGGGAACAAGACAACCCCATAAATAGTGAGGGCTAAAGTATCCATGAAAGCCTCCCATTCCTCTTTATCAACCAGGATCTGCATGTGCTTCTCAAGAAATTCTCGGGTGAACCTGGGAACTTGATTTCTGTTCATTTACACATTCCTCAATGCCTCGGGAGAGATTCTTAAAACACGGGCAATTGAAGCGGTTGTCACGTGATGGTCAAGATGGCGATAGGGAATTTGCCCTTCCACTTGTATCCCCAATATTTGTTCAAATTCTTCTATTGACGGAGCCAATTGAAAATCTCTAAATGTAAAACAGCGGAGGGGTGGGTCATAAAATTGTGCCAAGGCTGTAATTGCTTCGGTTTGGACTTCCACCTCCAATAGTCTTAAGATCTTCCCATATCTCCTGGTAAGGGCCATCTTCTGAGTCATACTTAATCTTTTTCCCAGTGCTTGCAGACTAATTGTATCAACTTTCTTAGCTTTGAGATGTAATATTTTCTTTAACTTTGTCACATCTATACCATAATTGTCATGTTTCATGTTAATTTCCATACTTGCTTAGAGATACTGCCAATTTCTGAATTGCTTCCTGCGAATATCAAAACAAAGAAAAGGAATCGGTTATTGTTATGTTTTGAAATTCATGTTTTCCCCAAAGATGTGATGTAAAAAAAAAAATTTTTTTTTGGGGGAACATTGATTTCCAAAACTCATGCGAGTCTAAGTTGCAGAAGCCATAGATTTTCTTAATCGTCATTGATGCCCCAGTTAAAGGGACCCAAAATTGTTTCTTTTGATTTCCTTGTTTTGACGACCAGGAAAATCTACAACTCAGGACTTGGAGGTACATGATCAAAAGAGAATTATCCATCCATTCGAAGTATATTGGGTGTTTTGGAAATGAATCATTGTTTTCGAAATAGAGTACCCTCAATGGATAGATAATTCATTCATTTGGATTTAAAAGGGAGAGTGAAAATGACATAAGGTAAAGTAAAGTCTGCCCTTTTGTGGCCTAGGTTGGGTTTTGTTGAAAGTTTTTTCTAGGCCCTATGGCTTGTCTAAAAGTGACTCTCCACATCGGGTGGCTTCCACTAGACATCTAGAAGGTCACCAGAGCCAAGATCCTGCCCATGACAGGGACGCAAACAGTGAGGAATCCATTAAGTACGTATATCATGAGAGGTCGAACTCTGGTTGAGGTTCTCACGAACACCGGATAGGAAATACATCCCATACGATTCTGTTACCAACCCCTCCTAACTTAAGCTTCATTTGGGGCCCGGGTATAGGGCGCCACTCATAGGTGTGTGCAAGTAATTGTGAGTGTAGTGTGTGGAAAGGCATTCAATACCTTTTACCTTACCCCATTTTGCACAAAGAACAAACACAAAACAAATATACAAAGTCGTCTAGCCTAGGGTTCAATAATCACACAGACATATAAATGATAAAATACAAACAAAACAGAAACCATATACAAACATTGACGAAAAAATAAAATAAAGGAAGAAGTTAAATAATTAATATGCTAATTAAAACATGCGCTATCAAATTGACTGGCTTGAATCTCTAAGTCCCCAGTGGAGTCGCCATCTGTCATGACCGAGATCGCGGCGGCACAGCCGACCCTCAAAACGATCTTTTAGTTTGGTTCGAAAAGAAGAAAAAAGAAAAAAAACAGGGAGTCGCCACTAATCTTTTTAGGATAAAATATCAGGAAAACCTTTTGTTAAAGCACTGGTTATAAAAATGAAATTCCATGTTCGGGAGTCTAATTACAGGTGAGGAAGGTATTAGCACCTCACAAGTGTCCGTTATAAAAACGGTTACCTCAATATGATAGCGCGTATTATAATTAACCCAATAATTATTTTAACTTCTTCATGAAAAGAAAGTATACGAGATGGCAAAACATACAAAAATAAACAACAATAAACACGGGATATTTACATGAGATTAATGGGACATCTCGTCTAAGTTAAACTCGCTCCTCCTCTTTTTTTATATAGAAAAATAAAAATTGCAATAATAATGAGAATAATAATAATCATTACAACTCTTATGCTAGTCCAAATAAAATGTAAGAAGCACTCATTTTTTGTTACATATTTATTACAAACTTAGGAAGGGGTAAAAAAGAAAAGAAAAGAAAATAACAGCAATTTATTTAAGTGGGAAAATGGAATACCGAGTGAAAAAATGGAAATCCGAGTGAAAAGGTGAAAAAACCGAGTGAAAAGGTGAAAAACCGAGTGAAAAAGTGGAATACCGAGTGAGAAAGTAGAATGCCGAGTGAAGGTTGAATACCGAGTGAAAACAGTGGGCTGACTGAGTGAGAAAATAGTAGGGGGATTGAGAAGAGTTTGAAGGTGTTTAGAGGGAGAGAGAGGGACTGGACGGTGTGAAAAAGTGGGGACGATTTGTGGGTATTTGAGGGAGGTCGGTTTGGAGTGAATTGAGGGAGGTGTGAGGTATGTGTGTATGGAAGAAGAGGGCTGTACGGTGTGGTGAGGATTTGGAAAAGGTTGTATGGTGTAGAGAGGGCTATACGGTGTGGTGAGAATTTGGAAAAGGAAGTAAGGACGGTTGGGGAGAGGAGAAGGAGGTCAGTTGGTGTGGGATTCGAAGGAAGTGGACAGTGTGGTGTGAAGAGGGGGCTGTGAGGATGGGACGGTGTTGGAGGCTGTGAGGAGGGGTGAAGAGAGTTGTATGGAGTGGGGGACAGTGTTGGGATGAGGAGGAGAGGGGACGGTTGGTGAGAGGAAGAGAGGGGACGTTGCTGGGGTTTTGAAGGAGGTGGACAGTGTGTTTGGAGGAGGAAGTAAGGGAGAGTACGGAGAGGGAGAGTGTAAGGTCTTTTTTTTTCTCTTCTTTGAGAAGGCTCTCCTCTCTATTTATAGAGGTCCTGGGCAGTCTCAACCGGTGGCAAGTGGACTTCTTTATTATTTTTCCTTGCCAGCCGCCCCACTTGACCAGCCGCCCCACTTGGCCAGCCTGGACGGAGTTGGTGGACACAACTTACACCTAGGCAGCTATAGGGGTCGGCAGCTAGTCTTTGTCATTTTGTCAGCCGCCCCCCACAAGTCAAAGATCTACTTAGATAGTGGAAATCCAAGTCAGTGAGGGCACTCGGTGGGAATATGGGTCAGATTTTACCTTCTCTCCAAAATCCGAGTGGAAAAGGTGCCTTTTGTGCACAAAATCGAGTGGAAAGGTGTAGTTTATACAAAACCGAGTGACAAATGCCTCGGAACCGACTGAAATGGTTGGAGTATGACTCGGAATGGTTGAATAATGACTCGGCATTGGGTGAAAGATGACTCGGAAATGGTTTACGTATGGCTCGGAATTGGGTGAAAGTATGGCTCGGAAATTGAGTGAAAGGACTCGAAAATGGTCTAAGTATGGCTCGGAATTGGGTGAAAGGATGGCTCAGAATTGGCTAAAAAATGGCTCGGAAGTGGCTAAAAGGATGACTCAGAAATCGCTAAAAGGATGACTCGGAAATGGTTTAAGGACAGCTCGGAATTGGGTGAAAGTATGGCTCGGAATTGGCTGAAAAAATGGCTTGGAAATTGAGTGAAAGGACTCAGAAATGGTTTAAGTATGGCTCGAAAGTTGGTTCAAAAGGACGACTCGGAATTGGGTGAAAATGGTTTGGAAATGCCTAAAAGAATGGCTCGGGAATAGGTGCAAAGGGGCTCGGAAATTGAGTGAGAGGACTCGGGGATGGTTAAAAATGAGGGCTCAGAACTGGAGAGAGTCTTCACTCGGTGCTGACTGGAGAGAGTACTCACTCGGTGCTGACTGAAGATTCTTCACTTGGTGCTGACTGGAGAGTCTTCACTCGGTGCTGACTGGAGAGTCTTCACTCGGTGCAGACTGAAAGGATGGCTCGGTGCTCACTAAAGAGAGTACTCACTCGGCACCTCCTATAATGTTTCACTGGGTAACATGATGGAAATTTAATTACTCAGAAAAAACTTACTTGGGAATTATCAAGTAGACTGATGCTAAAATCCTGTGTCATTAATTTGATATGAAAATCTTAGTAAAACAAAATGTGACTCTCGGATTTACACTTTGGCAAGCGCACCAGTCGTTAAAATTGTAGAATATTTGATCGTCCCACAGGGATTGTGGTAAGTACCTCAATCTAGGACTAGTACAAGCTAAACCAACACGAAATACAGGTAGTTCATTCGGTTTTTATGATTTTAATGTTTTCTAGTTGTTTTTGGTATTTTCAGAAACAGAGTTAAGATGAATGTGAAAAGTGATTAAAAGAAAGCAGGTCAGGATTGCTTCGGCTCACAATTTCCTCAAGAAACATACAATTAAGTATAATCGAACTTCACAATCTAGAGGACAATCCGCGTGTGGTTATTCCCTAATTCCTTAGGTGAAAAACACTAATCCTTAAGCAATGAACCTTAATTCCTTAAGTGCTCGATTAACCTAAGAATCTAATGCGAAATTGGAGGTTGAACTCTAACTATTCACCTAAATTGATTAGGCCTGAACTAGTTAGAAAGCTGGAAGTTACCTAAGCTTCAGCCATGATTCCTCACTGGTGAAGTTCTTCATCAGTTCTGGATTTGTCAATCCAGCGATTCTGCTCCACTCCTCAGCTTGTTCGCCTCAGGATCTAGAAGTCGATCTACTTGCTCACAGCTTCAAGACTCCATTGATAACCTTCGCAATCCCAACCTTAGGGATTTAGAACTCCATTGACTTCGGTTCCATCAAAAGATTGTGGAACGTCATGGAGGAGAGGATTAGAGAGAGAAAAATATGTAGTGAGATGTTCGAAGTGTGTAATGAATGTTCTCCGTTCTGTTATTTTGTATCTGTGTATGCGTGTCTTACATAATATGTACAACCTATATATATGTTTTTACCTAACTTAACTAACTTAACTAATAACTTAGAAAACTTAAGTTAATGACTAAACTAACTAGTTACACAGTTTACAGAGTAACTAACTAATTACAGCTCAGCTCTTAACAGGATCCAGCTCATCCTTAGCTAATTTACAGCACAGTACCAGCTAAATGACAGCTCACTACTTAAGTTACTAAGGTTGCAGCAGTAGAGAAGAAGGCAATGGAAGCGAAAATAGTACTACACCAGGTGTGTGTTATTGGAGGGAAGAAACAGGGTTTAAGTTACTGCTTTTACGCTTTAGCTTGCTGAGTTTTCGCTTGAGCGGATTAACTCTCGCTTGGGCGAGCTCGGGAATTGCACTGCAGTGTTGCTTTGTCGCTTAAGCGTTATGGTGAAGCTTGGGCGAAAGGTGATGTTTTGAAATTACGCTTGAGCTAGTTCTGCTTTCGCTTGGGCGGGTTAATTATTCAATCGTTATTCTAAAGTTGGCACTCGGGTTCTTCATATAATATTCTGAATTCTTGTTCTCTTTTGGAGTCAGTGTCTTTGAAATCTTACTCAGTCGGGCTTTTGTTAATTCCTTTTGGTCAACCCTTTGAAGTCTTATCCAGTCAGTCTTGTGGACTTCCTTCAGTCGGATTTACGAATTCTCACTCGGCTTTTGGTAATTCTTTACTCGGATTTGTCCTTTTCTCTCGAGTACGTCCTGTTCCTGCACCAAAAACCCACTAATTGCCTAGCATTTATATGCTGGCTACTTATTAAATTTATAAATAGTAATAAACTCTTAATTTATTAATGTTTTTAACCATTCCCCTCTATAAATAAAACACTTTTGCAATATTTAAATAATTTATAAATTATTATCAATTAATTGAATAATAAGGCTAAACTAATCACTTACACAACGAATTAATTCTAAAATTGAACAGAATAATTAAGTCTTTTCAAGACTTATCATAGACTCTTTCTTCACTCGAAAATCCGAGTGGCTTCTCACTCAGAATTTGGCACTCAGCTTTGGCTGGCTTCTCACTCAGAATTGCCTTCTTCTCACTCGAAAACCGACCCTACTCACTCGAATGTGTTCATTCGGAGCCAGCTTTGTTTTTAAATCAGAAGGATTTCAACTCGGAGTCAGCTTTGTTTTCAATCAGCACTTAGAACTTGGACATATCCACTCGGAACCGACCTTGGGAGTCGGTCTCATCTTCCAATCAGAATGGAACTTGGACATTTCCACTCGGATTTGGCCTTCTCACTCAGAACTTGGAAATTGGCAATTTTCACTCAGAAACTGCCTTCTTCTTACTCAGAATTTGGAAATTGGCAATTTTCACTCGGATCCTGCCTATTTTCCACTCAAAAATTGGAAATTGGCAATTTTCACTCGGATCCTGCCTATTTTCCACTCAGAAATTAGACTTTTGCAATTTTCACTCGGAAACTGCCTTCTTCTTACTCAGAATTGCCTATTTCTTACTGAGAAATTGGAATTTGACATGTCTACTCGGAAACCGCCTTCCTTCCACTCAGAACTTGGAATTTGGCAATTTTCACTCAGATCCAGCCTCCTTTCCACTCGGAAATTGGAATTTTGGCAATTTTCACTTGGCAAAATCCTTCTCCTCATTTAGAACTCGGGATCTTGGGAATTTGCACTCGGATAGTCTCATTTCGCTCAGAATTTCTTTCCCTGAGTCCTTTCTTGAAGCTTTTTCTTCATTTTTTGAAATTTTCTTGAAGCCCAATCAGAATATCACCTTGCCACGTTTCACTCGGAGCCTCTTTACTCGGAAATGATCATTCCGAGTCATCTTACTCGGAAATGATCATTTCCGAGTCAGATTCTTTTTTTTTTTACTTGTATTCTTTTCTTTTTTCTTCTTCTTTTTTTCTTTTTTTTCTTTTTTTCTTTCTTTTTTTCACTTGTATTCTTTTCTTTTTTCTTTTCTTTTTTTTTCTTCTTCTTTTTTCTTTCTTTTTTTTTCACTTGTATTCTTTTCACTTGTGGATATCAATCGGACTGAAATAGGTGTTTACAGACCTGATAGTCTCGCTCAAGCGCGGTGGGATCTCGCCTAGGCGAGAGTCCCCTGCTTCAGTGAATTAGTTACTGGAGTAAATTCGCCCAGGCGAATTGAGCTTCGCCCGAGCGAGGGCGAAGGAATTAGCCACTGGTCTGATTTCGCTCAAGCGAATGGCCTGTTCGCTCAAGTGAGAATGTTAGTAGATCAGGGATTTAGCTACTGGACAAAATCGGCCTGAGCGAAGAGTCTTGAGGGATGGCATTCGCCCAGGCAAGACAAGTAAATGGTGATTGGGTAAGTTTCTGAACAAACTTTGTCTAAGTGTAAGTTTTGGAAATGAATTAAGAGGTGGTGGAATTTTCGGGTGAATTCCGAGTGACTCATGTCCGAGTCATGACCTTCCGAGTGAGGAAGTGGGCATAATCCGAGTAGAAGGCTCGTGAATATGATGATCTGGGCAGTGGAGTCCCGAATGGGGAATTTCCGAGTCCAGTGTAACCTGTGCCGAGTGGAGTGCCTTCTAATGTGCAATTCTGAGTGAGGCTATAGCCATTGGGCCTTTTCCGAGTGGTGAAGGCTTAAGAGGACTCTGGGGGGAAATGTGTTCTGAGAGATCCATTTTAATAACCTAATCTGAGAGGGATCTTAGTAAGAGAATTCCCCGAGTAATGATAGGTCTAATTATTCTCGAATGGAAAATCCCGATTGAACCTCTCCTGCGGGGAGAGTGATTATGATGGTTCTGATTGAGGTATCCTAGGGGTTCTTTTCTAAGTGAATAAAGATATATAATCCGAGTGGACAAGACTTAAATAGGTCCGAGTGTGACAGCTTAGTGAATTCCTCCGAGTGATGAGAGGTCAGAGTAATTCTGAATGGAACTTGATGGTGGAGTCCGAGTGTGCAATTCCGAGTGTGCACCTATAGGGATATACTATATCTGTCCAGAGGTATTCTGGAATAGCTTCACCCGAGTGAAGGCTGAGTGCTAGGAAATCTAGCCCGATAGAAAGAAAAAGGAGTTGTTTTAGAGATAATTTCACCGAGTGAAACTGAGTATGAGATAAGTCATTTTTGAGATAATTATGCCGAGTGAAAACCAGGCAAAAGATGGGTCGGCTTTGTAATATGTTTACCGAGTGAAAGACTGATTGAGACGACTCGGTTTTGGAATGAAATTACCGAGTGGAAAACTGATAGAGAGATGGCTCGGTTTTGGAATTAATTGGCCGAGTGAATGATGGGTCGGTCAGGATTAATTTGCTGAGAGGAAAACCTGAGTGCTTTGAGCCGGTTTCAAGGAGATCCTGCCGTGTGAAAACCCGAGTGTTAGGAGTCGGTTTTGATTGATTTTACCGAGTGGACAACCGAGTGTGATAAGTTAGTTTTAAAGTAATTTGCCGAGTGAAGGACCGAACGAGAGGAATCGGTTCTAGAACAAGTTTACCGAGTAAAAAACCAAGTGTTGGTAAGAACGACCTTTAGTCGGATTTCACTTAAGCGAGCTGGTGCTTCCCTCAAGCGAGTGTTAAAGGAATTAGTTACTGGATGTATTTCGCCTACGCGAAGGGGGACTTGAGCGAGTTTCCACCAGTATGGGTTTCACTCGATATTACTGGTGGCAGGCTCATATTTGACCCTTCTTTTTGGCATGTGTCGCTCAAGCGGAGGGGCATCTCGCTTGAGCGAGTTTTCCCCAAAATTGAAATTGCCCTATATTATTTATGGAAGGCTTACGTTTGGATCCCCTTCTTGGTGTATATAATCTGGGGATATGCCATGATGATAAAGTATGATAATGGTTGGAATTAATTAATGCGATTGGGGATGAGTTACTTGGGATATAATTACTACTAAGAATAGAGTAATGAAAGAATAATATTGAGAACCTTATGAGAGGATTTTGAGTGATATCCTAGAGCGAATTTGAAATTTATGAAGGGATAAATAAATGATATTAAAATATGATAGATGATGATGTTGAGCACTCTCTTGCACTAAGAGGTACATATTTATATTGATAAATCGTCGTGTGCCATTGTGTGTGATACAAGCATAGTCTTGTATGTGTGGTATGAATTATGAAATTGAAAATGTTGTGAATGCCACATGAATATATATACATATAAAGTGTACTTAAGACAATGGTAATGAATAATGGGTTAAAAATCCACTAAATGAAAGTGTGATATTATTGATGAATATTATATAATATTGTAATGCCGTTATGGTTGATTGCAAGTGTTGACTTCCGTATATGATGTGAAATATATATGAATTATGTTGAGATGAAAATGCCACATTAAAACTTGAAAATAATGACTAAGAAACCAACAAGGTTGAAATCCACTAAGGTGTATGGTGGTGTTGGTGATTATGATGATGATGATTGATGAGTGGCCTTTAGGATGCACAGAGTGAGTATGCATTTGATTTGTATTGCATTGCATCCATGGCACATCATAGCCACCGATGTTGGAACATTAGGGGAGTTCCCTCGGCCGACCCAGTGGGAGGGTGGCTCAGTGCACGAGCAATTTGTTGTATCCCCTGTGACTCGATGTGTAAGTCACGAAGCCGCCTATGTATTGCTACAGGGAGCTACATGTGGCCGACCCTTGTAAGGGGTGGCTCTTGAAGAGCAGGTGACCCCGATGGTCCTTGGGATCACAGCCGCCATGATTTGATATCTGGCCGGCCCGCAACACCATATGTTGAATATGTTGTATACCGCAGTCATGGTGAAAATGACCAGGTGTTGCATGATGGGCGATGCGGTTTGGTGCCAGTAAAAATATGGTGAATATGCATGCATTATAATATATGTGTACA
Source organism: Clitoria ternatea (assembly GCA_037962975.1). Classification (NCBI taxonomy): domain Eukaryota; kingdom Viridiplantae; phylum Streptophyta; class Magnoliopsida; order Fabales; family Fabaceae; genus Clitoria; species Clitoria ternatea. The sequence goes on from CM075676.1 coordinate 63,939,005, forward strand.
CATTTTACTACTGCAGTAGGGGCATGGTATGTGATCATGCTTGTACCCATAATTGGTGTTATTTCTCACAGTCGGATCTGTATTTGTTGTCTATTCCATTGTGCATATGCATTAGCCATAAGAGCATTTGCATATATCATAGAGATATGCCAGAATATGATGATGATTGATGATGATTGAGATAATGGTATTGGTGTTGATGAGATGAGAAGTTAATATAATGAAAGACCACATAAAAGTAATAAATGACATGAATATATGAAATGATGTTGAATATGACGATATGTATGATATGACCCAATGTAATGAAGGGCGTATTTGTTTATGATTGGAAATGATGATGTTAGCCCATGGTGGCTTGACGAAAGACCAGAATGGTCTATGTTAATGATGTTGGCCCATTGTGGCGATGTGATAGATACGTGTTGGCCCATTGTGGCGGTGTTATAAATGTGTATATGCTTGCTTTGCTATGATTTGATGAATAAGCATGAAATGAATATATATTGTTGAATTAATAAACTACGATGATTGTTGATGTGTTTAGCAAAGCATACATGATGTTGATATGCATATGCACATAATTTCAATTGTATTCATATCGTCATTTGAAATGTATAACTCACTCTCCCATGTGGTCTACTTTTTAGTATTGATGCAGGAATGCCATGGGAAGAGGACGTTTTTTTAAAGTAAAGCTTTTGGGAAGGTAAATAGTTATAGAGGAATGCCTTGGCCGGCAGCATTGTAATTTAATGAGTTATGTATAAAATGTATATCATGATGTTGTTAATTATTGTTGTTGATAAAGGAACTGTGAATATATATATATATATATATATATATATATATATACTTGGATAATGTACTAATAGTGGATATATGAATCTGAGGCTGAACTGGTTATGATCTATTATAAATATGAATGTTGGAGATGTATGTTGCATGATCATACAGATAGGTATATACATACATTGTAGGCATTTCATGCTTATGTGATTATGTAAAATGATGATGGTTGTGTATTAGGCTTACCATATGCCATTGCATGCTTGCCGAGCCTTTTCTCATATCTTCATATATGGGACTAGGCGTGTGCTCGGTATACACATTTTTCTTCCGCTGTAAACTCTGTTATTTTTGTATACCGAATGAGCAAACTATTTATCGATCCAGTTATAGGTTTCTAAATCTCAATCTTTGGTTTTCTGTGATTCGAGTCTTGATGTTGTCATGGTGGTGTTTTGGAAATGTTTTCCAACGCGAAAAATTTATTCGTATTTTTATTAATTATTTCGATCACATCGGGATTCGAGTACAGAAAATCAGGGGTGTTATACTAAACCCTAAACACTAACCCCTAAACCCTAAACCCTAAACCCTAAACCATAAACCCTAAACCCTAAAATGTAACCCAAAACCCTAAACCATAAAGCCTAAACCCCAACCTTAAACCCTAAACCCTAAACCCTAAAACCCTAACCCTAACCCCTAAATGCTAAAGCCTACACCCTAAACTCCAAACCCCAAACCATAAACCATTAACCCTAAACCACAAACACTAAATCCAAAACCTTAACCCCTAAACCCTGAACCTTGAACTCAAAACCCAAAACCCAAAACCCCAAACTCTAAACCCTAAAACCTAAATCCAAAACCATAAACCCAAAAACCCTAATGATAAACCCCTAAACCTTCAAACCTAAATCCTAAATCCTAAATCCTAAACCTTAAACCCTAAACCCTAACCCCTATCCCTAAACCATAAACCCTAAACCCCAAACCCAAAACCCCAATCCCTAAACCCTAACCCCTAAACATTAAACCCTAAACCTTAAACCCCGAATACCTAAACCCCAAACCATAAACCATAACCCACAAACCCTAAACCCTAACTCCTAACACCTAAACCCTAAACGCTAAACCCCTAAACCCTAAATCCTAAACCCAAACCCTAAACCCTAAACCCCAAACCCCAACCAAAAGATCCTAAACCCTAAACTGAAACCCCAAACCCTAAACCCAAACCCTAAACTCCAAACCGCAACCCATAAACCCTAAACCCTGAACCCAAAGCTCCACACCCTAAACCCAAAACCTAAACCCTAAATCCTAAGCCCTAAACCTTAAACCCTAAACCATAACCCCTAACCCCGAATCCCTAACCCCTAAACCCCTAAAACCCAAAACACTAAACCCTAAACCCTAAATCCCAAACCATAAACCCTAAACCTAAAACCCTAAACCACAACCCTAAACCCTAAACTCTAAACCCCAAACACTAAAACCTAAGCCGTAAACCCTAAACCATAAACCACAAATCCTAAACCCCAAACATGAAACCCTAAACCCTAAACCCTAAACCCTAAACCATAAACCATAAACCCTAAACCCAAAACCCCAAACCATAAATCCTAACCCTAAACCCTAAGCCCTAAACCCTAAAACCTAAACCCTAACCTTAAACCCTAAACGCCAAACCCTATACCCTATACCCCAAACCCCCAACCCTAAACTATCAACCTTAAAACCTAAACTCCAAACCCTAAACCTAAAACCCTCAACCCCAATCCTAAACCCTAAATTTAAAACTCTAAACCCTAATCCCTAATCCCTAAAACCTAAATTCCAAACCCTAAATCCTAAACCCTAAATCCTAAACCCTAAACCCTAAACCCCTTACAAAAACCTTAAACCCTAAACCCCAAACCCTAAACCCTAAACAAACTATAAACCTTAAACCATAAACCCTAAACCCTAAAGCCAAAGCCCTACACCCTAAAGCCTAAACCTAAACCTCAAACCCTAAGCCCTAAACCTTAAACCCTAAACCCTAACCCCTAACCCCTAAACCCTAAACCCTAACCCCTAAACCCTAAACCCTAAACCCCTAACCCCTAAACCCTAAACATTGAACCCCAAACCCTAAACCCTAAACCCCAAACCCCAAACGCCAAACCCTAATCCCCAAACCCCAAATCCTAAACCCTAAAACCCAACCCATAAGCCTCAAATCCTAAACCCCAAACCCTAAACAATAAAACCCTAAACCATAAACCCTAAACCCCAATCCATAAACCCTAAACAATAAACCCTAATATCTAAGCCCTAAACCCTAAAACCAAAACCCTAAACCCCAAATCCTACACCGCAAACCCTATACCCTATACCCTTAACCCCAAACCCCAAACCCAAAACCCTAAACCCTTAACCCTAAACCCCAAACCCTAAAACCTAAACTCCAAACCTTAAATCCTAAACCCTAAACCCTAAACCCCAAACCCCAAACCCTAAGCCTTAAACCCCAAACCCCAAACTCCAAATCATAAACCCTAAACCCAAAACTCCAAACTCCAAACTCCAAACCATAAACCTCAAACCATAAACCCTAAACCCTACACCATAAACTCTAAACACTAAACCCTAACCCCTAACCCCTAAAGCCTAAAGCCTAAACCCTAAACCCCAAAACATGAACCCTAAACCCTAAACCATGAACCCTAAACCCTAAACCGTAAAACCTAAACCCTAAACCCTAAATGATAAACCCTAAACCCAAAACTCTAAACCCTAAACCCCAAACCCTAAACCACAAACCCTAAAACCCTAAACTCTAAACCCCAAACCCCAAACCCTAAACCCTAACAGCTAAACCCTAAACCCTAACCACCAAACACCAAACCCCAAACCCCAAACCATAAACTACAAACACTAAACCACAAACCCTAAACCCCAAATCCTAAACCCCAAACCCTAAACCCTAAACACTAATCCCCCAACCCCAAACCCCCAACCCCCAACCCCAAACGCCTAACCCTTAACTCCATAAAACCCTAAACCCTAAACTCTAAACCCCAAACCCCAAATACCTAAACCCTAAACCCTAAACCCTAACCCACAAACCCTAAATACCTAAACCCTAAACCCCAAACCCCAAACCCTAAACTCTAAACACTAAACCAGAAACCCTAAACCCTAAACCCAAAACCCTGAACCCTAAACAATAAACCCTAAACCCTAAATCGTAAATCCTAAACCCAAAATCCTTAACCCCAAACCCTAAACCCCAAACCATAAACCTAATCCTAAAAGCCTAAACCCTAAACCGTAAGCCCTAAAACCTAAACTACAATCCCTAAACGCTAAAACACCAAACCCAAAAGACTAAACCCTAATCCCTAAACACTAAACCCTAAACACCAAACCCTAAACCTTAAACCCAAAAACCTAAACCCAAAACACAAACCCTAAACATTAATCCATAAACCCTAAACCCTAAACCCCTAACCCTAAACCCTAAACCTTAAACTCCAAACCCCAAACCCTACACCCTAAACCCTAAACCACAAACCTTATACACTATACCCTAACACCTAAACTGTAAACCCTAAACCCCTAAACACCAAATCCTAAACCCAAACCCTAAACCCTAAACCTAAAACCCCAACCAAAAGACCCTAAACCCTAAACCCAAACCCCAAACCCTAAACCCTAAACCTTAAACTCCAAACTACAAACTATAAACCCTAAACCCTAAACCCTAACCCCTAACCCCTAACCCCTAAACCCTAACCCCTACACCCCTAAAACCCAAAACACTAAACCTTAAACCTCAACCCCAAACCCCAAACCCTAAACCCTAAACCATAAACCCTAAACCCTAAACCTTAAACCATAACTCTAAACCCTAACCCCCCTAAATCCCAAACCCTAAAACCTAAGCCCTGAACCCCAAACCCGAAACACTAAACCCTAAACCCCAAACCATAAACCATAAACCACATACCCTAAACCCTGAACCCTAAACCCAAAACCCCAAACCCTAAACCCTAAACCATAAATCTTAAACCTTCAACCCTAAACCCCAAATCCTAAATCCCGAACCCTAAATGCTAAACCCTAAACCCTAAACCCTAAACTCCAAACCTTAAACCATAAACCACAAACTCTAAACGCTAAACCCTAACCCCCAAATTCTAAACCATAAACCCTAAACACTAATCCCCAAACCCTAAACCCTATACCCCAACACCTAAACCCTAAACCAAAACCCTAAACTCATAAACCCCAAACCCTAAACAAAAGACCCTAAACCCTAAAACATAGACCCCAAACCCTAAACCCTAAACCCTAAACTCTAAACCATAAACCATAAACCATAAACATTGAACCCCAAACCCCAAACCATAAACTCCAAACACTAAACCACAAATCCTAAACCCCAAATCCTAAACCCCAAACCCTAAACCCTAAACATTAATCCCCTAACCCCAAACCCTAAACCCCTAACCCCTAACCCCAAACTCCATAAAACCCTAAACCCTAAACTCTAAACCCCAAACCCTAAACCCCAAACCCCAAACCCTAAACTCTAAACCATAAACCCTAAACCCTAAACCCTAAACCCTAAACTCCAAACCTTAAACCATAAACCACAAACTCTAAACCCTAAACCCAAACCCCTAAATTCTAAACCATAAACCCTAAACACTAATCCCCAAACCCTAAACCCTATACCCTATACCCTAACACCTAAACCCTAAACCCTAAACCCCTAAACCAAAACCCTAAACCCTAAACCCCAAACCCTAAACAAAAGACCCTAACCCTAAAACCCAGACCCAAACCCTAAACCCTAAACCCTAAACTCCAAACCATAAACCATAAACCATAAACCTTAAACCCTTAACCCTAAACCTTGAAGCTAAAGCCCCACACCCTAAAGCCTAAACCTAAACCCCCAACCCTAAGCCCTAAACCTTAAACCTAAACCCTAACCACTAAACCCCTAACCCCTAACCCCTAAACCCTAAACCTCTAAAACCCTAAATGCTAAACCATGAACCCCAAACCCCAAACCCCAAGCCCTAAACCTTAAACCTTAAACCATAAACCTCAAATTCTAAACCCAAAACATTAAACCTAAACCCTAAACCCTAAACCCTAAACCCTAAACCCCAAACCATAAACCCCAAACCCTAAACTCTAAATCCTAAACCATAAACCCTACACCATAAACCATAAACTCTAAACACTAAACCCTAACCCCTAACCCTAAAGCCTAAACCCCAAACCCCAAACCCTAAACCCAACACTATGAACCCTAAACCCTAAACCGTAAAACCTAAATGATAAACCCTAAACCCTAAACCCAACACCATGAACCCTAAACCCTAAACCGTAAACCCTAAATGATAAACCATAAACCCTAAATTCTAAACTCTAAACTCTAAACCCTAAACCCTAAACCCTAAACCCTAAAAACTTAAATTCTAAACCCTTAACCCTAAACCCTAAACCCTAACCCCTAAACCCTAAACCCTAACCACAAAACACCAAACCCCAAACCTTAAACCCCAAACCCTAAACCATAAACTCTAAACACTAAACCACAAACCCTAAACCACAAATCCTAAACCCCAAATCCTAAACCCTAAACCCTAAACCCTAAACACTAATCCCCCAACCCCAAACCCTAAACCCCTAACCCCTAACCCCAAACTCCATAACACCCTAAACCCTAAACTCTAAACCCCAAACCCTAAACCCCAAACCCTAAACTCTAAACCTTAAACCCTAAACCCTAAACCCTACACTCCAAACCTTAAACCATAAACCACAAACTCTAAACCCTAAACCCTAACCCCAAATTCTAAACCATAAACCCTAAACACTAATCCCCAAACCCTAAACCCTATACCCTAACACCTAAACCCTAAACCCTAAACCCCTAAACCAAAACCCTAAACCGTAAACCCCAAACCCTAAACAAAAGACCCTCAACCCTAAAACCTAGACCCCAAACCCTAAACCCTAAACCATAAACTCCAAACCATAAACCATAAACCTTAAACCCTTAACCCTAAACCTTGAAGCTAAAGCCCCACACCCTAAAGCCTAAACCTAAACCCCCAACCCTAAGCCCTAAACCTTAAACCTAAACCCTAACCACTAACCCCTAACCCCTAAACCCTAAACCCTAAACATCTAAAACCCTAAATGCTAAACCATGAACCCCAAACCCCAAACCCCAAGCCCTAAACCTTAAACCCTAAACCATAAACCTCAAATCCTAAACCCAAAACCTTAAACCCTAAACCCTAAAACCTAAACCCAAAACCCCAAACCCTAACCCCCAAACCATAAACCTCAAACCCTACACTCCAAATCCTAAACCATAAACCCTACACCATAAACCATTAACTCAAAACACTAAACCCTAACCCCTAACCCTAAAGCCTAAAGGCTTAAGCCTAAACCCCAAACCTTACACCCTAAACCCAACACCATAAACCCTAAACCCTAAACAGTAAAACCTAAATGATAAACCCTAAACCCAACACCATGAACCCTAAACCCTAAACCGTAAACCCTAAATGATAAACCATAAACCCTAAATTCTGAACTCTAAACCCCAAACCCTAAACCCTAAACCCTAAACCCTAAAACCGTAAATTCTAAACCCTAAACCCCAAACCCTAAACCCTAACCCCTAAACCCTAAACCCTAAACCCTAATCACAAAACACCAAACCCAAAACCTTAAACCCCAAACCCCAAACCATAAACTCCAAACACTAAACCACAAACCCTAAACCTCAAATCCTAAACCCCAAATCCTAAACCCCAAACCCTAAACCCTAAACACTAATCCCCCAACCCCAAACCCTAAACCCCTAACCCCTAACCCCAAACTCCATAAAACCCTAAACCCTAAACTCTAAACCCCAAACCCTAAACCCCAAACCCCAAACCCTAAACTCTAAACCATAAACCCTAAACCCTAAACCCTAAACCCCAAACCCCAAACCCTAAAACCTAAGCCCTAAACCCTAAACCTTAAACCCTAAACCATAAACCTAAAATCCTAAACCCCAACCCCTAAACCCTAAACCCTAAACCCCAAACCCCAAACCATAATCCCTAAACCATAAACCCCAAACCCTAAGACCTAAACCCTAAAACCTAACATCAAAACCCTAAACCCTAAATTCCAAACCCAAAATCCTAAACCCTAGACCTCTTACAAAAACCCCAAACCCCAAACCCCAAACCCCAAACCCTAAGCCTTAAACCCTAAACTCCAAACTCCAAATAATAAACCATAAACCCTAAACCATAAACACTAAACAATAAACCCTAACCCCTAACCCCTAACCCCTAAAGCCTAAAGCCAAAACCCTAAACCCCAAACCCTAAACCCTAAGCCCTAAACAATAAACCCTAAACCCTCAACAGTAAAACCTAAACCCTAAACCATAAATGTTAAACCACAAACCCTAAGCCATAAACCCTAAACTCTAAACCCCAAACACTAAACCCTAAACCCTAACCAACAAACCCTAAAACCCTAAACTCTAAACCCCAAACCCTAAACCCTAACCCCTAACCCCTAAACCTTAAACCCTAACCACAAAACACCAAATCCCAAACCATAAACTACAAACACTAAACCACAAACCCTAAACCCTAAACCCCAAGTCATAAACCCCAAACCCTAAACCGTAAACCCTAAACGCTAAGCCCTAAACCCTAAACCTAAACCATAAACCGTAAACCCCAAATCCTAATCCCAAAACCCTAAACCCTAAACCCTAAACAATAATCCCCAAACCCCAAACCTTAAACCCTAAACCCTAAACCCTAAACTCCAAACCCCAAACCATAAACCCTAAACCCTAAACCCTGAACCCCAACCCTAAACGCTAAACCCCAAACCCCAAACCCTAAACTTAAAATACCAAACCATAATCCCTAAACCCTAAACCATAAACCCTAAACTCTAACCCCAAACCCTAAACCCTAAACCCTAAGCCCTAAACCATAAACCCTAAACCCTAAACCTTAAATCCCAAACCCTTAACCCCAAACCCCAAATCATAAACTCTAAACATTAACCCACAAACCCTAAACCCTAAACCCCAAACCCTAAACCCTAAACCTTAAACCCTAAAACCTAAGTTCCAAACTTGAAACCCTAAACCCTAATACCTAAACACTAAACACTAAACCCCAAACCCCAAACCCTAAACCATAAACCCTAAACTCTAACCCCAAACCCTAAACTCTACTCCCTAAACCCTAAACTCCAAACCCCAAACCCTAACCCACAAACCCTAAACCCTAATTCTTAACACATAAACCCTAAACCCTAAACCCTCAACCCTAAACCCTAAACCCTAAACCCTCAACCCCAAATCTTAAACCCAAACCCTAAACCCTAAACCCTAAACCCTCAAACCTAAACTCTAAACCCTAAATGCTAAACCCTAACCCCCAAACCACAAACCATAAACCATAAACCCTAAACCCTAAACCCTGAACCCTAAACCCCAAACCCTAAACCCTAAACCCTCAACCCTCAACCCCAAACTCCAAACCCCAAACCCTAAACCCTAAAACCTAAGTTCCAAACTCAAAACCCTAAACCCTAATCCCTAAACACTAAACACTAAACCCCAAACCCCAAACCCTAAACCCTAAACCCAAAACACTAAACCCCAAACCCAAACCCTAACCCCTAATCCACAAACCCTAAACCCTAAACCCTCAACCCTTGACTCTAAACCCTAAACCCTAAACCTTAAACTCCAAACCCCAAACCCTACACTATGAACCCCAAACCACAAACCCTAAGCCTTATACCCTAACACAAAAACCCAAAACCCTAAACCCCTAAACCTCTAATCTAAACCCAAACCCAAAACCCTAAACCCCAAACCCCAAACAAAAGACCCTAAACCCTAAACCCTAAACTCTAAACCATAAACCATAAACCATAAACCCTAAACCCTGAACCCAAAACCCCACACCCTACACCCTAAACCTAAACCCTAAACCCTAAGCCCTAAACCCTAAACCCTAAACCCTAACCTCTAAACCCCTAATCCCTAACCCCTAAACCCCTAAAACCCTAAAACCTAAACCCAAACCCTAAACACCAAACCCCAAACCCTAAACCCTAAATTAGAAACCCTAAACCCTAAACCCTAAACCCTAAATCCTAAACCCCAAACCCCAAACCCTAAACCCTAAACCCCATACCCTAAACACTAAACCCTAAACCCTAAACCCTAAACCCCAAACCATAACCATAAACCATAAACCCTAACCCCTAAATCCTAAAACTTGAACCCTAAACCCTAAACCCCAAATCCTTAACCCCCAACCCTATACCTTATACCCTTAACCACAAACCCATAACCTTAAACCCTAAACACTAAACCCTAAATTCCAAACCCTAAGCCCTAAACCCTTACCCCAAACCCTAAACCCTAAAACCTAAATTCCAAAACCTAAACCCTAAACCCTAAAGCCTAAACTCCAAACCCCAAATCCTAAACCCAAACCCTAAACCCTAAACCCCTTACAAAAATCCTAAACCCTAAACCCCAAACCCTAAGCCTTAAAAACTAAATTCCAAACTCCAAACCATAAACCCTAAACCCTAAAGCCCAAACCTTAACCCCCAAACCCTAAAGCCTAAACCCTAAACTCCAAACCCCAACCATAAACCCTAAACCCTAACCACAAACCCTAAACCCTAAACCTTAACCCCTAAACCCTAAACCTTAAACTCTAAACCCAAAACCCTAAACCCCAACCGCTAAACCCTAAAACCTAAATCCTAAACCATAAACCCAAAAACCCTAACGATAAACCCCTAAACCCTAAAACCTAAATCCTAACCACTAAACCCTAAAACCTAAAACCTAAACCCTAAACCTTAAATGAGAGGCCCCCAAAAATAGGGGTAAATTTTTCACGTTTTTCATAATTTATTTCCATGAAGAATTATAATGGAAAGCTTGATCAGTACCCTGGATCTGTGTAACTTATCTCATATATGAAGATATGAGAAGGTATCAGAGTACGCAACACATGTCCAACCAATACCATTTTGATCACCGAATAGCATAATCGACTATCCCTTGCGTAATCAAGGCTTTAAAGGACTAGGAATAATCGATTATAATGCCCTAATCGATTACCAAGCAAATGGTAATCGATTACTGACTTCCTGGAATGGTATATTGAATCAGAGGCGTTACCTAATCGATTACAGATCCTTAGCTAATCGATTACCTGGTTTTTGTTGGGCACATAATCGATTACTACACTGCCCATAATCGATTAGCAAGCTGCTGGGATTTACGTAATGCATCAGGTGCTCCCTCTAATCGATTACCACTCAGTACCTAATCGATTACATAGGTTCTAGATAACCCATAATCAATTACTGCCTGCTGTATAATCGATTAGATTAAAACAGAGGTCTTGTAATCGATTACACCTTAGAGGCTAATCGATTACACCCTGTTATTCTGCAAAAATTATGCAGATTTTGTAGAAAAACGAGCTTCTTAACTACCAAAACCCATGCAAACGATATCAGAATGCCACCAAATTTTAACACAAGCTAAAACACATTATTTGTGACGTGTGGCAACTGACCGCACTCGAAAATTCCTAAAAATGGGTAATTTATGCGTATAAGCGCGATTATCCTATTTTAAGGCATTTTGAGGTAACCAATGGATCTACTTTTGGCAAAATGGATCCATTCCATTTCCCACAAACCACAATTAACGTACTTAAGTTGTTGCATTCCATCCATCGCATCAAAACCTCATAAATCATTATTTGACCATACTAGTTCCTAGCTCATGCATTAAAACAACTATACAAAGTTTCCAACACACATCCTAAAAGGCTATAATTCATGATTCTCAATATTCATTCATCAAATTGGCTGAGATTTAAACCTCACAATGGTATTATACCTTACCAAAGGTCATTAATGAAAATGAGCCATGCACACAAGGTCTCATTTTCCTACATGACCCTAAAATCATCATTTACCATATCAAGATTACAAAATTAGGCATATATATACCATGTACCATACAAAATAAAAACAAGCCGGCCAAGGCTCTCCCATTTCCATTCTATATTTACCTTTTTCAAACTCGGCCTCCAAAATGGTAGGATTTACATCATACCTACATCAAACTTAAAAATTACAACGAGGAGGTGAGTAACAAAATCTAAATGAATCAAAGTCATACATTATGATGAAATACATGTATACTTGTTTATATACCACACCTCTCAGAATATCATACATCATTTATATACTATACTATTCAAAACCATATATTACATTCTCAAGTATACACCGACAATCATATTCATTCGAATCACTGAATACACCCATAGGGTTAGTATCACACTCTTTTCCCTTTTTTAGTTCTCATTCATCCTTCGCCAATATGGGCTATCAACTAGGCATATCTCCGGCTATATGCAAATGCGCTTAAAGCTAATGCATATGCACAAGGAATTCTCATCAAACAATGCGGATCCGACTGTGGGATTACAACATCAAATCAATTTATGGGACAAGCATAGGTGTGCTATTATGCCCCTACTGCAGTAGTAAATTGTGTACACATATATCTCAATTTATGCATGCTTATAACATCATAATTTTTACTGGTACCAAACCGCTCTCGCCCATCTGTAGCACTAGTCACCTCATGACTTGCGGATCAACATCGTGGCCTCACTTACCACAAGTGCTACGGGCCCCTCCCGAACACACATCGAGAGAGCCGTGCTCCATCAGACACTGAGGTAACTCGCTCACAATAGAGCCGCCCGCCCACTGGGCCCGCCACATAGGGTGCCTCATCACCGACTATGGACAGCTTCGTGACTCACACACCGAGTCACAGGGGAAAAACCACAAAAATGCTCGTGCACTGAGCCGTCCTCCCACTGGGCCCGCCTAGTGGAACCCCCTAACATTCCACATAGACAGCAATGATATGCCATGGATACAATGCAATGCAAATCAAGTGCATCCTCACACTGTGCATCCTAGATGCCACTCCACATTCAACCATTTATCACCACCACTTAGTGGATTTCAATATTCTCTTCATCCTCAATCATCTCCAATTCTCTTTAAATTTCATACACATTAATAGTTAGTGGCATACACATGCATCAATCAAACATACATCTTTGGGATATTCTACATCATGGATTTCAATTCATATATGGTCTCAAGCCATTGTCACATTTCATTATCAAAATCTCATCACAACATCATATCCATTACCCCAACCATATGCCACATAACAATAATCATTCTAAATGCATTCAAATTATAACATCATCACATCATCCATTCAAACAATCTTCAACATAATCACATATACATATTTTCACATCATCAATGGATGAAATCATGCATTTAGAATAGTTACCCCCTCCTACCTCAAGTAAAGTAGTGATCAACGCGGTTTGACGGTTCCCCCTCGTCAATGGGGTCACTTCCTACATCACAACACCAAGACTCAAATACTCATATATTTCAATAACTTGGTGTTTAAATCATTTTAACTCTCAATCTCTTTTATTTCATTTTACCCACCATAACCACCATGGGTTAGGTGCCACCATTCATTATTATGAGATTAGTGCTAAACCCATTCATGGGTTTCTCCATCAATGACCTCCACCTACCAATTTCCATCGCCAATGGCCATTACTCATCATAAACTACATCTATTACCAACAATAAATGCTCATCTACCCCCATTATACATTTCCCCCAAATTTATGAAGCTAGGGTTTCTTAAAACCCAACAACCATCATCAATGGGTTATCATTTACCATCTTCTTCCAACATAAATGCATTCATTCCCCTCATTTCACTTAAACCCATGCATCAAATGCCTTAAGTGAACACCCATTCACATGCATGGTTCCCAAAACTCATATTATCATATATCCATGGCAAAAACTCAACATAAAGGTGAGTATTTCTTACCTCACACCGAAAAACGAAATGGGTTCAATAGAGGGAGAGAGAGCTGCGAAAATAGAGGGGAAAGAGGAGAGGAACTCCAAGCCTCAAGCTTCCTTCAAGCCCCTTCAAACGAAAATGGAGAAGGATGAAGGTGACACCACCTTGTCTAGAGTTTTGGAAGAAGAAGAGATAAAGAAGGAGAAGGAAAAGTAGAGAAAAGAAGAAGAGGAATGGTTGCCACGGAAATGAGAAGAAGCCAATGTGAAATTAGAAGGGAAATTGGGCTTTTGGGTTTATTTTTAATTCCATTCATTAAAGCTTCATCGTTTTTCCATAAACAGGCTCTTCGTTTGGGCTCAATACTTCATCTAAAAATTATTCCGAATACATATTCGGATTCCTAATATTATCCTTAACAGCCCTGACTAATATCATCTTAATCAGAGGTACTTGGTCCGACACCCATATCTCAACCGGGCTTATTTTCAGCTTATCCGGTCTCCTCAATTTACCAGCAGTCCCCAAAACTCTCAATTTAATTATTTCAAATATTTTGGGACATTAAATGATTTACCTTCAATTTGTCAATATTTATTTCTTCTTAATTAATGCTCTATTTTAAAATTTGGGACGTTACATTGAACCCTAAACCCTAACCCTTAAAACCCTAAACCATAAACCCTAAACCCCACACCTTTAACTATAAACCCTAAACCCTAAACTCTAAACCCTAAACCCTAAACTCTAAACCCTTAAAACCCTTAAAATTTGGGACGTTACATTGAACCCTAAACCCATAAACCCTAAACCCTAACCCTTAAAACCCTAAACCAAAAACCCCAAACCCCAAACCCTAAACCCCACACCTTTAACTATAAACCCTAAACCCTAAACTCTAAATCCTAAACTGCAAATCCCAAACCCTAAACCCTAAACACCTAAACCCTAAACCCTAAACCATAAAACCATAAACACTAAACCACAAACTCTAAACTCTAAAACCTAAGTTCCAAACACAAAACCTTAAACCCTAATCCCTAGACACTAAACCCTAAACCCTAAACCCTAAACCCAAACCCTCAGCACTAATCCATAAACCCTAAACCCTAACCCCTAAACCCCCAACCCTTAACCCTAAACCATAAACCTTAAACCTCAATCCCCAAACCCTACACCCTGAACCCTAAATCATAAACTATAAGCCCTATACCCTAACTCCTAAACCCTACACCCTAAAGCCCAAACCCTAACCCCCCACCCTAAAGCCTAAACCCTAAACTTTAAACCCCCAACAATAAACCATTAACCCTAAACCATAAATCCTAAATCCTAAACCTTAACCCCTAAACCCTAAACCCTAAAGTCTAAACCTAAAACCCTAAACCCCACACCATAAACCCTAAAACCTAAATCCTAAAACATAAACCCAAAAACCCTAACAATAAACCCCCAAACCCTAAAACCTAAACCCTAAACCCTAAACCCTAAACCCTAAACGCCAAACCCTAAACCCTAAACCCTAAACCCCATACCCTAAACACTAAACCTTAAACCCCAAACCCCAAACCCCAAACCATAAACAATAAACTGTTAGTAAATCCCTAAGCATGAGCAGTGGAAAAATAAAAGGGATTCCATAGGATTTGCAAGGTTTCGTGTTTCAAAGCACAAAACAATTTCAAAATTCATTTTGGATTACCTCTTGAAGAACTCCGAAGCAGTCGTAGCCTCGTCCTTTAGGAGTCCACACGAGCACTCCCACCAGAGTCGCAACACTTGCCAACTGCTAGTTTGACGGCGTGTAGCTCTTGCAACTTTTGCGAATTTGTGTCTCACTTGAGTGAACGGCCTATGAGCATCTTATGCTCTATTTGTAGGCTTAGGTTTGACCTAATTTGTTCTCTCTAAAAGTGGGCTCCTTACTCATTCCAAATGAGTTAGGCCCAATAGCTTTATTTTAGTCCAACTAAAATAAGACAACATTTTCTGATGGGCTTACTCTATGTGTGTGACCCTATAGGTAAAATACTCGGTCATATTAATAATAAACTTATTTATTATTAATATAAAATAAGAGCGACATCTAGCAATGCATCATTATGTCCGAATATTATCAACATAACCTATAAGTGACAATTATTTAATATGTTTATTCCTTTTGTCACGATATCCTAATTGGGCCCAAGGCATGGCCGCGTCATCCTTGTACGGCCCAATTTATTTTACTTGATACCAGAGTAGACTGGATCCGAATAAATATCTAATATTTATTCTTTCTAGCATGGCCATTGCGTTTTCTTAGTCTTACTCCATCAAGTGGCCTATGGATATCACTCCTGTCACATAGGAGAGACAAATCCCATCTACATCACTCACATCCCTCTGCATAATTTGTTCATTGCCTAATCACAACCTTTATAGTCCTCTTGTTACAGAAGACGTTTAATTGTATTAAAACAATAAACTCCTCATGTAGGAATCATAGTGACTTCAGGTCGAAGGACTACATATACCATTATCACATTGAGAATCGTTTATGACAATCATGTAACGATCCATGCAACGTTCTCATGGTGGGTCTGTCCAGTACATCATTACTCTTAATGTGTACCCGTGTGAAGACTCGATATCATCTATATCTATGACCTGTGAGATCAGGTCATCAGTACACTCACACACTAGTCTCAGTGTATTTACATGTCCCCATGTAAATACTTGACTAGGGACATTTTAGGAATAATTTTTATATGACCTATTACTCCAAGGATAAATATGTTTTAAAACAATTTTAAACTGAAATATTTATTCTATTGATAAGTAGAAAAATGATACATATGAAAAAGCATAAAAGCTCATAGTGCATACACCAACATAAACCCTAAACCCTAACCCCAAATCCAAAAACCTGAACACTAAACCCTAAACCTCAAATCCTTAACCCCCAACCCTATACCCTATACCCTTAACCACAAACCCCTAACCTTAAACCCTAAACACTAAACCCTAAATTCCAAACCCTAAACCCTAAACCCTTACCCAAACCCTAAACCCTAAAACCTAAACTCCAAACCCCAAATACTAAACCTAAACCCTAAACCCCTTTCAAAATTCATAAACCCTAAACCCTAAACCCCAAACCCTAAGCCTTAAAAACTAAATTCCAAACTCCAAACCATAAACCCTAAACCCTAAAGCCCAAACCCTAACCCCCAAACCCTAAAGCCTAAACCCTAAACTACAAACCCCAAACCATAAACCCTAAACCCTAACCAAAAACCTAAACCCTAAACCCTAACCCCTACACCCTAAACATTAAACTCTAAACCCAAAACCCTAAACCCTAACCGCTAAACCCTAAAACCCAAAACCCAAAACCCCAACCCTAAACCCTAAACCATAAACCCAAAAACCGTAACGATAAACCCCTAAAACCTAAAACCTAAATCCTAACCACTAAACCCTAAAACCTAAAACCTAAACCCTAAAACCCTAAACCTTAAACCTTAAACCATAAACCCTAACCCCTAAACCCTAACCCCTAAGCCCTAAACCATAAACCCTAAATCCTAAACCATAAACCCTAAACCCTAACCCTTAAAAGCCTAAACTATAAACCCCAAACCCCTAACCCTAAACCCCACACTTTAACTATAAACCCTAACCCTAAACACTAAATCCTAAACTACAAATCCCAAACCTTAAACCCTAAACCCTAAACCCCAAACACCTAAACCCTAAAACCTAAAACATAAGTTCCAAACACAAAACCTTAAACCCTAATCCCTAGACACTAAACCCTAAACCCTAAACCCAAAACCTAAACCCTAAACACTAATCCCCACACCCTAAACCCTAAACCCCAACCCTTAACACTAAACCATAAACCTTAAACCTCAAACCCCAAACCCTACACCCTGAACCCTAAATCAAAAACTATAAGCCCTATACCCTAACACCTAAACCCTAAACACTAAACCCATAAACCCAAAATCCTAAACCCAACCCCTAAACCCTAAACCCTAAACCCTAAACTCTAAACAGCAAACCATAAACCCAAAACTATAAACCCTAAACCCCGAACCCAAAACCCCACACCCTAAACCCTAAACCGAAACCCCAAACCCTAAGCTCTAAACCCTAAACCCTAACCCCTAAACCACTAACCCCTAAACCCTAAACCTCTAAAACCCTAAACCCTAAACCCCAAACCCTAAACCCTAAACCCCTAAAGCCTTAAACCCTAAATCCTAACCCCTAAACCCTATACCCTAAAGCCCAAACCCTAACCCCCAACCCTAAAGCCTAAACCCTAAACTCCAAACCCCAAACCATAAACCATTAACCCTAAACCACAAATCCTAAATCCTAAACCTTAACCCCTAAACCCTAAACCCTAAAGTCTAAACCTAAAACCCTAAACCCCACACCACAAACCCTAAAACCTAAATCCTAAAACATAAGCCCAAAAACCTAACAATAAACCCCTAAACCCTAAAACCTAAATCCTAACCCCTAAACCCTAAACCTTAAAATCCTAAACCCTAACCCCTAACCCTAAACTATAAACCCTAAACCCCAAACCCTAAAACCCTAAACTTTAGACCCTAAACCCTAACCCTTCAACCCCTAAACCCTAAACCCTAAACCCCAAACACCAAAACCTTAACCATAAAACCTAAACCCTAAACTCTAAACCCTAAAACCCAAATCCCAAACCTTAAACCCTAAACCCTAAACCTCAAACACCTAAACCCTAAACCCTAAACCCCAAACACCCAAACCCTAAACCCCAAACCCCAACCCTAAACCCTAACCCATAAACCCTAAACCCTAATACCTAACACCTAAACCCTAAACTCTCAACCCTAAACCCTCAACCCTCAACCCCAAATCTTAAACCCAAACCCTAAACCCTATACCCTAAAACATAAACTCTAAACCCTAATGCTAAACCCTAACCCCCAAACCACAAACCATAAACCATAAACCATAAACCCTAAACCCTGAACCCTAAACCTTAGACCCTAAACCCTAACCCTTCAACCCCTAAACCCTAAACCCTAAACCCCAAACACCAAAACCTTAACCATAAAACCTAAACCCTAAACCCTAAACCCTAAACCCCAAATCCCAAACCTTAAACCCTAAACCCTAAACCCCAAACACCTAAACCCTAAACCCTAAACCCCAAACACCCAAACCCTAAACCCCAAACCCCAACCCTAAACCCTAACCCATAAACCCTAAACCCTAATTCCTAACACCAAAACCCTAAACTCTCAACCCTAAACCCTCAACCCTCAACCCCAAATCTTAAACCCAAACCCTAAACCCTATACCCTATACCCTAAAACATAAACTCTAAACCCTAATGCTAAACCTTAACCCCCAAACCACAAACCATAAACCATAAACCCTAAACACCTAAACCCTAAACTCTCAACCCTAAACCCTCAACCTTCAACCCCAAATCTTAAACCCAAACCCTAAACCCTAAACCCTAAACCCTAAACCCTATACCCTAAAACATAAACTCTAAACCCTAATGCTAAACCCTAACCCCCAAACCACAAACCATAAACCATAAACCCTAAACCCTAAACCCTAAACCCTAAACCCCCAACCCTAAACCTTAAACCTTAAACCCTAAACCCTCAACCCCAAACTCCAAACCCTAAGCCCTCAACCCTAACCCCTAAACCACAAACCATAAACACTAAACCCTAAACCCTAAAACCTAAACTCGAAACCCTAAACACTAACCCCTAAACCCCAAACCCTAAACCCTAAACTCCAAACCCCAAATGATAAACCTTAAACCCCAAACCCCAAACCCTAAACCTTAAACCCTAAACCCTAAACCCTAAGCCTTAAACCCTAAAACCTAAACCCAAAACCCAAAACCCCAAATCCTAAACCCCAAACCCTATACCCTATACCCTTAAACCCAAATCTCAAACACTAAACCCTTAACCCTAAGGCCTAAACTCCAAACCCTAAACCCTAAACCCTTAACCCGAACCCTAAACCCTAAAACCTAAATTCCAAACCCCAAATGTTAAACCCAAACTCTAAACCCTAAACCACTTACAAAAAACCTTAAACCCTAAACCCTAAACCCCAAACCCTAAGCCTTAAACCGTAAACTCCAAACTCAAAACCATAAACCCTAAACCCTGAACCCCAACCCCTAAACCCTAAACCATAAGCCGTATACCATAAACTGTAAATGTTAAATCCTAAACCCTAGACCCCAAACCCCAAACCCTAAAGTCTAAACCCTAAACCCTAAACTCCAAACCCCTAACAATAAACCCTAAACCATAAACCCTAAACCTCAAACCCCAACCCCTAAACACTAAACCCTAAACCCCAAACCCCAAGCCCCAAACCCTAAACTCCAAATCCTATACTATAAACCCTCAACCCTAAATCATAAACCCAAAACCCTAACCCCTAACCCCTACAGTCTAAACCCTAAATCCCCAACACTAAATCGAAAGCCCAAAACCCTAAATCCTAAACCTAAACCCTAAACCATAAACTCCAAACCATAAACCATAAACCCTAAACCCTAAACCCTGAACCCTAAACCCCCAACCCTAACCCTAAACCCTAAACCCTAAACCCCAAATCCCAAACCTTAAACCCTAAACCCTAAACCCCAAACACCTAAACCCTAAACCCTAAACCCCAAACACCCAAACCCTAAACCCCAAACCCCAACCCTAAACCCTAACCCATAAACCCTAAACCCTAATTCCTAACACCTAAACCCTAAACACTCAACCCTAAACCCTCAACCCTCAACCCAAAATCTTAAACCCAAACCCTAAACCCTAAACCCTATACCATATACCCTAAAACATAAACTCTAAACCCTAATGCTAAACCCTAACCCCCAAACCACAAACCATAAACCCTAAACCCTAAACACCTAAACCCTAAACTCTCAACCCTAAACCCTCAACCTTCAACCCCAAATCTTAAACCCAAACCCTAAACCCTAAACCCTAAACCCTAAACCCTATACCCTAAAACATAAACTCTAAACCCTAATGCTAAACCCTAACCCCCAAACCACAAACCCTAAACCCTAAACCCTAAACCCTAAACCCCCAACCCTAAACCTTAAACCCTAAACCCTAAACCCTCAACCCCAAACTCCAAACCCTAAGCCCTCAACCCTAACCCCTAAACCACAAACCATAAACACTAAACCCTAAACCCTAAAACCTAAACTCCAAACCCTAAACACTAACCCCTAAACCCTAAACCCTAAACTCCAAACCCTAAACCCTAAACCCTTAACCCGAACCCTAAACCCTAAAACCTAAATTCCAAACCCCAAATGCTAAACCCAAACTATAAACCCTAAACAACTTACAAAAAACCTTAAACCCTAAACCCTAAACCCCAAACCCTAGGCCTTAAACCCTAAACTCCAAACTCAAAACCATAAACCCTAAACCCTGAACCCCAACCCCTAAACCCTAAACCTTAAACCCTAAACCTCAAACCCCAACCCCTAAACACTAAACCCTAAACCCTAAACTCCAAATCCTATACTATAAACCCTCAACCCTATATCATAAACCCAAAACCTAAAACCCTAACCCCTAACCCCCACAGCCTAAACCTTAAATCCCCAACACTAAACCGAAAGCCCAAAACCCTAAACCCTAAACCTAAACCCTAAAACCTAAATACTAAACCCTAGCCCCTAAACCCTAAACCATAAACTCCTACCCATAAACCATAAACCCTAAACCCTAAACCCTAAACACAAAACCCTAAACCCTAAACCCTAAACCCTAAACCATAACCCCTAAACCCAAACCCCTAAACCCTAAACTCTAAACCCTAAACCACAAACCCTAAACCCTAAACCCTAAACCCTAAACCCTAAAACCTAAACCCAAACCCCTAAACACCAAACCCCAAACCCCAAACCATAAACACTAAACACTAAACCACAAACCCTATACCCTAAACCCCAAACCCTACAATCTAAACTCTAAACCCTAAACCCTAAACACAAAACCCTAAACCCTAAACCCTAAACCCTAAACCCCTAACCCCTAAACCTTAAACCCCAAACCCCAAACCCTAAACCCAAAACCCTAAACCCTAAGCCCTAAACCCTAAAACCTAAACCCTAAACGCTAAACCCCAATTCCTAAACCCCAAACCCTATACCCTATACCCTTAACCCCAAATCTCAAACCCTAAACCCTAAACCCTAAGGCCTAAACTCCAAACCCTAAACCCTAAACCCTTAACCCAAACCCTAAACCCTAAAACCTAAATTTCAAACCCTAAATGTTAAACCCAAACCCTAAACCCTAAACCACTTACAAAAAACCTTAAACCCTAAACCCCAAACCCTAAGCCTTAAACCCTAAACTCCAAACTCAAAACCATAAACTCTGAACCCTGAACCCCAACCCCTAAATCCAAAACCATAACACGTATACCATAAACTGTAAATGTGAATTCCTAAACCCTACACTCCAAACCCCAAACCCTAAAGTCTAAACCCTAAACCCTAACCTCCAAACCCCAAACCATAAACCCTAAACCCTAAACCCTAAACCCTATACCCTAAAACATAAACTCTAAACCCTAATGCTAAACCCTAACCCCCAAACCACAAACCCTAAACCCTAAACCCTAAACCCTAAACCCCCAACCCTAAACCTTAAACCCTAAACCCTAAACCCTCAACCCCAAACTCCAAACCCTAAGCCCTCAACCCTAACCCCTAAACCACAAACCATAAACACTAAACCCTAAACCCTAAAACCTAAACTCCAAACCCTAAACACTAACCCCTAAACCCTAAACCCTAAACTCCAAACCCTAAACCCTAAACCCTTAACCCGAACCCTAAACCCTAAAACCTAAATTCCAAACCCCAAATGCTAAACCCAAACTGTAAACCCTAAACAACTTACAAAAAACCTTAAACCCTAAACCCTAAACCCCAAACCCTAGGCCTTAAACCCTAAACTCCAAACTCAAAACCATAAACCCTAAACCCTGAACCCCAACCCCTAAACCCTAAACCCTAAACCCTAAACCTCAAACCCCAACCCCTAAACACTAAACCCTAAACCCTAAACTCCAAATCCTATACTATAAACCCTCAACCCTATATCATAAACCCAAAACCTAAAACCCTAACCCCTAACCCCCACAGCCTAAACCTTAAATCCCCAACACTAAACCGAAAGCCCAAAACCCTAAACCCTAAACCTAAACCCTAAAACCTAAATACTAAACCCTAGCCCCTAAACCCTAAACCATAAACTCCTAACCATAAACCATAAACCCTAAACCCTAAACCCTAAACACAAAACCCTAAACCCTAAACCCTAAACCCTAAACCATAACCCCTAAACCCAAACCCCTAAACCCTAAACTCTAAACCCTAAACCACAAACCCTAAACCCTAAACCCTAAACCCTAAACCCTAAAACCTAAACCCAAACCCCTAAACACCAAACCCCAAACCCCAAACCATAAACACTAAACACTAAACCACAAACCCTATACCCTAAACCCCAAACCCTACAATCTAAACTCTAAACCCTAAACCCTAAACACAAAACCCTAAACCCTAAACCCTAAACCCTAAACCCCTAACCCCTAAACCTTAAACCCCAAACCCCAAACCCTAAACCCAAAACCCTAAACCCTAAGCCCTAAACCCTAAAACCTAAACCCTAAACGCTAAACCCCAATTCCTAAACCCCAAACCCTATACCCTATACCCTTAACCCCAAATCTCAAACCCTAAACCCTAAACCCTAAGGCCTAAACTCCAAACCCTAAACCCTAAACCCTTAACCAAAACCCTAAACCCTAAAACCTAAATTTCAAACCCCAAATGTTAAACCCAAACCCTAAACCCTAAACCACTTACAAAAAACCTTAAACCCTAAACCCCAAACCCTAAGCCTTAAACCCTAAACTCCAAACTCAAAACCATAAACCCTGAACCCTGAACCCCAACCCCTAAATCCAAAACCATAACACGTATACCATAAACTGTAAATGTGAATTCCTAAACCCTACACTCCAAACCCCAAACCCTAAAGTCTAAACCCTAAACCCTAACCTCCAAACCCCAAACCATAAACCCTAAACCCTAAACCCTAAACCTCAATCCCCAACCCCTAAACCCTAGTCCCTAAACCCCAAACCCCAAACCCTAAACTCCAAATCCTATAATATAAACCCTCAACCCTAAATCATAAACCCAAAACCCAAAACCCTAACCCCTAACCCCTACAGTCTAAACCCTAAATCCCCAACACTAAACCGAAAGCCCAAAACCCTGAATCCTAAACCTAAACCCTAAAACCTAAATGCTAAACCCTAGCCCCTAAACCCTAAACCATAAACTCCAAACCATAAACCCTAAACCCTAACCCCTAAACCCTAAACCCTAAACCCCTCACCCTCAACCCTCAACCCTCAACCCCAAACTCCAAACCACAAACCCTAAACCTTCAGCCCCTAAACCACAAACCACAAACACTAAACCCTAAACCCTAAACCCTAAACTCCAAACCCTAAAGACTAACCCCTAAACCCCAAACCCTAAACCCTAAAACCCAAACCCCAAACCGAAACCCCAAACCCTAAACCTTAAACCCTAAACCCTAAGCCCTAAGCCCTAAACCCTAAAACCTAAACCCAAAACCGTAAACCCCAAACCCTATACCCCAAACCTTATACCCTATACCCTTAACCCCAAATCCCAAACCCTAAACCCTAAACCTTAAGACCTAAACTCCAAACCCTAAACCCTAAACCCTTAACCCAAACCCTAAACCCTAAAACCTAAATTCCAAACCCCAAATTCCAAACCCAAACCGTAAACCCTAAACAACTTACAAAAAACCTTAAACCCTAAACCCTAAACCCCAAACCCAAAACCTTAAACCCTAAACTCCAAACTCAAAACCATAAACCCTAAACCCTGAACCCCAACCCCTAAACCCTAAACCGTAAACCGTATACCATAAACTGTAAATGTTAAATCCTAAACCCTAGACCCCAAACCCCATACCCTAAAGTCTAAACCCTAAACCCCAAAGTCCAAACCCCAACCCCTAAACCCTAAACCTCAAACCCCAACCCCTAAACACTAAACCCTAAACCCTAAACTCCAAATCCTATATTATAAACCCTTAACCCTATATCATAAACCCAAAACCTAAAACCCTAACCCCTAACCCCTACAGCCTAAACCTTAAATCCCCAACACTAAACCGAAAGCCCAAAACCCTAAATCCTAAACCTAAACCCTAAAACCTAAATGCTAAACCCAAGCCCCTAAACCCTAAACCATAAACTCCAAACCATAAACCCTAAACTCTAAACCCTAAACCCTAAACACAAAACCCTAAACCCTAAACCCTAAACCCTAAACCATAACCCCTAAACCCAAACCCCTAAACCCTAAACTCTAAACCCTAAACCACAAACCCTAAACCCTAAACCCTAAACCCTAAAACCTAAACCCAAACCCCTAAACACCAAACCCCAAACCCCAAACCATAAACACTAAACACTAAACCATAAACCCTATACTCTAAACCCCAAACCCTAAACCTTAAACCATAAAAACTAAACCCTAAGCACTAAACCCTAAACCATAAACCCTAAACTCTAAATCCTAAACCCCAAACCCTTAACCCTAAACCCTAAACACTAATCCCTAAACCCCAAACCCTAAACCCTAAAATCTCAACTCTAAACCCTAAACCCTAAACACAAAACCCTAAACCCTAAACCCTAAATCCTAAACCCTAAACCCCTAACCCCTAAACCTTAAACCCCAAACCCCAAACCCTAAACCCAAAACCCTAAACCCTAAGCCCTAAACCCTAAAACCTAAACCCAAAACCCAAAACCCCAAATCCTAAACCCCAAACCCTAAACCCTATACCCTTAACCCCAAATCCCAAACCATAAACCCTAAACCCTAAGGCCTAAACTCTAAACCCTAAACCCTAAACCCTTAACCAAAACACTAAACCCTAAAACCTACTTTTCAAACCCCAAATGTTAAACCCAAACCCTAAACCCTAAACCACTTACGAAAAACCTTAAACCCTAAACCCTAAACCCCAAACCCTAAGCCTTAAACCCTAAACTCCAAACTCAAAACCATAAACCCTAAACCCTAAACCCCAACCCCCAAACCCTAAACCATAACCCGTATACCATAAACTGTAAATGTTAAATCCTAAACCCTACACCCTAAACCCCAAACCCTAAAGTCTAAACCCTAAACCCTAAACTCCAAACCCCAAACCATAAACCCTAAACCTCAAACCCCAACCCCTAAACCCTAAACCCTAAACCCCAAACCCCAAACTCTAAATCCTATACTATAAACCCTCAACCCTAAATCATAAAACCAAAACCCAAACCCTAACCCCTAACCCCTACAGTCTAAACCCCAAATCCCCAACACTAAACCAAAAGCCCAAAACCCTAAATCCTAAACCTAAACCCTAAAACCTAAATGCTAAACCCTAGCCCCTAAACCCTAAACCATAAACTCTGAACCATAAACCCTAAACCCTAAACCCTAAACCTTGAACCCTAAACCCCTAACCCGAAACCCTTAACCCTCAACCCCAAACTCCAAACCCTAAACCCTAAACCCTAAGCCCTAAACCACAAACCACAAACACTAAACACTAAACCCTAAAACCTAAACTCCAAACCCTAAACACTAACCCCTACACCCCAAACCCTAAACCCTAAACCCCAAACCCCAAACCCCAAATGATGAACCGTAAAGCCCAAACCCCAAACCCCAAACCCTAAACCATAAACCCTAAACCCTAAAACCTAAACCCAAAACCGTAAACCCCAAACCCTATACCCCAAACCCTATACCCTTAACCCCAAATCCCAAACCCTAAACCCTAAACCCTAAGGCCTAAACTCCAAACCCTAAACCCTAAACCCTTAACCCAAACCCTAAACCCTAAAACCTAAATTCCAAACCCCAAATGCTAAACCAAAACCGTAAACCCTAAACAACTTACAAAAAACCTTAAACCCTAAACCCTAAACCCCAAACCCAAAGCCTTAAACCCTAAACTCCAAACTCAAAACCCTAAACCCTGAACCCCAACCCCTAAACCCTAAACCGTAAACCATATACCATAAACTGTAAATATTAAATCCTAAACCCTAGACCCCAAACCCCAAATCCTAAAGTCTAAACCCTAAACCATAAACTCCAAACCCCAAACCCTAAACCATAAACCCTAAACCCTAAACCTCAAACCTCAACCCCTAAACATTAAACCCTAAACCCTAAACTCCAAATCCTATACTATAAACCCTCAACCCTATATCATAAACCCAAAACCCAAAACCCTAACCCCTAACCCCTACAGCCTAAACCTTAAATCCCCAACACTAAATCGAAAGCCCAAAACCCTAAATCCTAAATCTAAACCCTAAAACCTAAATCCTAAATCTAGCGCCTAAACCCTAAACCATAAACTCCAAACCATAAACCATAAACCCTAAACCCTAAACCCAAAACACAAAACCCTAAACCCAAAACCCTAAACCCTAAACCCTAACCCTAAACTCTAACCCCTAAACCCTAAACTCTAAACCCTAAACCATAAACCCTAAACCCTAAACCCTAAACCCTAGACCCTAAAACTTAAACCCAAACCCCTAAACACCAAACCCCAAACCCCAAACCATAAACACTAAACACTAAACCACAAACCCTATACCCTAAACCCCAAACCCTAAACCTTAAACCATAAAAACTAAACCCTAAGCACTAAACCGTAAACCGTAAACCGTAAACCCCAAATCCTAAACCCCAAACCCTTAACCCTAAACCCTAAACACTAATCCCCAAACCCTAAACCCTAAACCCTAAAATCTAAACCCTAAACCCTAAACCCTAAACCCTAAACCTCCAAACCATAAACACTAAACACTAAACCATAAACCCTATACCCTAAACCCCAAACCCTAAACCTTAAACCATAAAAACTAAACCGTAAACCCTAAACCCCAAATCCTAAACCCCAAACCCTTAACCCTAAACCCTAAACACTAATCCTCAAACCCCAAACCCTAAACCCTAAAATCTAAACTCTAAACCCTAAACCCTAAACACAAAACCCTAAACCCTAAACCCTAAACCCTAACCCCTAACCATAAACCCCTAACCCCTAAACCTTAAACCCCAAACCCCCAACCCTAAACCCCAAACCCTAAACCCAAAACCCAAAACCCTAAGCCCTACACCCTAAAACCTAAACCCAAAACCCAAAACCCCAAATACTAAACCCCAAACCCTAAACCCTAAACCCTTAACCCTAAATCCCAAACCCTAAACCCTAAGGCCTAAACTCCAAACCCTAAACCCTTAACCAAAACCCTAAACCCTAAAACCTAAATTTCAAACCCCAAATGTTAAACCCAAACCCTAAACCCTAAACCACTTACAAAAACCTTAAACCCTAAACCCTAAACCCCAAACCCTAAACCTTAAACCCTAAACTCCAAACTCAAAACCATAAACCCTAAACCCTGAACCCCAACCCCTAAATCCTAAACCATAACCCGTATACCATAAACTGTAAATGTGAAATCCTAAACCCTACACTCCAAACCCCAAACCCTAAAGTCTAAACCCTAAACTCCAAACCCTAAACCATAAACCCTAAACCTCAAACCCTAACCCCTAAACCCTAAACCCTAAACCCTAAACCCCAAACCCCAAACCCTAAACTCTAAATCCTATACTATAAACCCTCAACCCTAAATCATAAACCCAAAACCCAAAACCCTAACCCCTAACCCCTACAGTCTAAACCCTAAATCCCCAACACTAAACCGAAAGCCCAAAACCCTAAATCCTAAACCTAAACCCTAAAACCTAAATACTAAACCCTAGCCCCTAAACCCTAAACCATAAACTCAAAACCATAAACCCTAAACCCTAACCCCTAAACCCTGAACACTAAACCCCTCACCCTCAACCCTCAACCCTCAACCCCAAACTCCAAACCACAAACCCTAAACCTTAAGCCCTAAACCACAAACCACAAACACTAAACCCTAAACCCTAAAACCTAAACTCCAAACCCTAAACCCTAAACTCCAAACCCCAAACCATAAACCCTAAACCCTAAACCCTAAACCTTAAACCTCAAACCCCAACCCCTAAACACTAAACCCTAAATCCTAAACACCAAATCCTATACTATAAACCCTCAACCCTATATCATAAACCCAAAACCCAAAACCCAAACCCCTAACCCCTACAGCCTAAACCTTAAATCCCCAACACTAAACCGAAAGCCTAAAACCCTAAATCCTAAACCTAAACCCTAAAACCTAAATGCTAAACCCTAGCCCCTAAACCCTAAACCATAAACTCCAAACGATAAACCATAAACCCTAAACCCTAAACCCAAAACACAAAACCCTAAACCCGAAACCCTAAACCCTAACCCTAAACTCTAACCCCTAAACCCTAAACTCTAAACCCTAAACCATAAACCCTAAACCCTAAACCCTAAACCCTAAACCCTAAAACTTAAACCCAAACCCCTAAACACCAAACCCCAAACCCCAAACCATAAACACTAAACACTAAACCAAAAACCCTATACCCTAAACCCCAAACCCTAAACCTTAAACCATAAAAACTAAACCCTAAGCACTAAACCCTAAACCGTAAACCCTAAACCCCAAATCCTAAACCCCAAACCCTTAACCCTAAACCCTAAACACTAATCCCCAAACCCTAAACCCTAAACCCTAAAATCTAAACCCTAAACCCTAAACCCTAAACCCTAAACCTCCAAACCATAAACACTAAACACTAAACCACAAACCCTATACCCTAAACCCCAAACCCTAAACCTTAAACCATAAAAACTAAACCCTAAACCGTAAACCCTAAACCCCAAATCCTAAACCCCAAACCCTTAACCCTAAACCCTAAACACTAATCCTCAAACCCCAAACCCTAAACCCTAAAATCTAAACTCTAAACCCTAAACCCTAAACACAAAACCCTAAACCCTAAACCCTAAACTCTAACCCCTAACCATAATCCCCTAACCCCTAAACCTTAAACCCCAAACCCCAAACCCTAAACCCCAAACCCTAAACCCCAAACCGAAAACCCTAAGCCCTAAACCCTAAAACCTAAACCCAAAACCCAAAACCCCAAATACTAAACCCTAAACCCTAAACCCTATACCCTTAACCCCAAATCCCAAACCCTAAATACTAAACCCTAAGGCCTAAACTCCAAACCCTAAACCCTAAACCCTTAACCAAAACCCTAAACCCTAAAACCTAAATTTCAAACCCCAAATGTTAAACCCAAACCCTAAACCCTAAACCACTTACAAAAACCTTAAACCCTAAACCCCAAACCCTAAACCTTAAACCCTAAACTCCAAACTCAAAACCATAAACCCTAAACCCTGAACCCCAACCCCTAAATCCTAAACCATAACCCGTATACCATAAACTGTAAATGTGAAATCCTAAACCCTACACTCCAAACCCCAAACCCTAAAGTCTAAACCCTAAAATCCAAACCCTAAACCATAAACCCTAAACCTCAAACCCTAACCCCTAAACCCTAAACCCTAAACCCCAAACCCCAAACCCCAAACCCTAAACTCTAAATCCTATACTATAAACCCTCAACCCTAAATCATAAACCCAAAACCCAAAACCCTAACCCCTAACCCCTACAGTCTAAACCCTAAATCCCCAACACTAAACCGAAAGCCCAAAACCCTAAATCCTAAACCTAAACCCTAAAACCTAAATACTAAACCCTAGCCCCTAAACCCTAAACCATAAACTCCAAACCATAAACCCTAAACCCTAACCCCTAAACCCTGAACACTAAACCCCTCACCCTCAACCCTCAACCCTCAACCCCAAACTCCAAACCACAAACCCTAAACCTTAAGCCCTAAACAACAAACCACAAACACTAAACCCTAAACCCTAAAACCTAAACTCCAAACCCTAAACACTAAACACTAACCCCTAAACCCCAAACCCTAAACCCCAAACCCCAAATGATAAACCGTAAACCCCAAACCCCAAACCTAAACCCCAAACCCTAAACCCTAAACCCTAAACCCTAAGCCTTAAACCCTAAACCTAAACCCAAAACCCTAAACCCCAAACCCTATACCCTAAACCCTATACCCTATACCCTTAACCCCAAATCCCAAACCCTAACCCCTAAACCCTAAGGCCTAAACTCCAAACCCTAAACCCTTAACCCAAACCCTAAACCCTAAAACCTAAATTCCAAACCCCAAATGCTAAACCCAAACCCTAAACCCTAAACCCTAAACCCCAAACCCGAAGTCTTAAACCCTAAACTCAAAACTCAAAACCATAAACCCTAAACCCTAAACCCCAACCCCTAAACCTTAAACCGTAAACCGTATACCATAAACTATAAATGTTAAATCCTAAACCCTAGACCCCAAACCCCAAACCCTAAAGTCTAAACCCTAAACCCTAAACTCCAAACCCCAAACCATAAACCCTAAACCCTAAACCCTAAACCTTAAACCTCAAACCCCAACCCCTAAACACTAAACCCTAAATCCTAAACTCCAAATCCTATACTATAAACCCTCAACCCTATATCATAAACCCAAAACCCAAAACCCAAACCCCTAACCCCTACAGCCTAAACCTTAAATCCCCAACACTAAACCGAAAGCCTAAAACCCTAAATCCTAAACCTAAACCCTAAAACCTAAATGCTAAACCCTAGCCCCTAAACCCTAAACCATAAACTCCAAACGATAAACCATAAACCCTAAACCCAAAACATAAAACCCTAAACCCGAAACCCTAAACCCTAACCCTAAACTCTAACCCCTAAACCCTAAACTCTAAACCCTAAACCATAAACCCTAAACCCTAAACCCTAAACCCTAAACCCTAAAACTTAAACCCAAACCCCTAAACACTAAACCCCAAACCCCAAACCATAAACACTAAACACTAAACCACAAACCCTATACCCTAAACCCCAAACCCTAAACCTTAAACCATAAAAACTAAACCCTAAGCACTAAACCCTAAACCGTAAACCCTAAACCCCAAATCCTAAACCCCAAACCCTTAACCCTAAACCCTAAACACTAATCCCCAAACCCTAAACCCTAAACCCTAAAATCTAAACCCTAAACCCTAAACCCTAAACCCTAAACCTCCAAACCATAAACACTAAACAGTAAACCACAAACCCTATACCCTAAACCCCAAACCCTAAACCTTAAACCATAAAAACTAAACCCTAAACCGTAAACCCTAAACCCCAAATCCTAAACCCCAAACCCTTAACCCTAAACCCTAAACACTAATCCCCAAACCCCAAACCCTAAACCCTAAAATCTAAACTCTAAACCCTAAACCCTAAACCCTAAACCCTAAACCCTAAACCCTAACCCCTAACCCATACAGTCTAAACCCTAAATCCCCAACACTAAACCGAAAGCCTAAAACCCTAAATCCTAAACCTAAACCCTAAAACCTAAATGCTAAACCCTTGCCCCTAAACCCTAAACCATAAACTCCAAACGATAAACCATAAACCCTAAACCCTAAACCCAAAACACAAAACCCTAAACCCGAAACCCTAAACCCTAACCCTAAACTCTAACCCCTAAACCCTAAACTCTAAACCCTAAACCATAAACCCTAAACCCTAAACCCTAAACCCTAAACCCTAAAACTTAAACCCAAACCCCTAAACACCAAACCCCAAACCCCAAACCATAAACACTAAACACTAAACCACAAACCCTATACCCTAAACCCCAAACCCTAAACCTTAAACCATAAAAACTAAACCCTAAGCACTAAACCCTAAACCGTAACCCCTAAACCCCAAATCCTAAACCACAAACCCTTAACCCTAAACCCTAAACACTAATCCCCAAACCCTAAACCCTAAACCCTAAAATCTAAACCCTAAACCCTAAACCCTAAACCCTAAACCTCCAAACCATAAACACTAAACACTAAACCACAAACCCTATACCCTAAACCCCAAACCCTAAACCTTAAACCATAAAAACTAAACCCTAAACCGTAAACCCTAAACCCCAAATCCTAAACCCCAAACCCTTAACCCTAAACCCTAAACACTAATCCTCAAACCCCAAACCCTAAACCCTAAAATCTAAACTCTAAACCCTAAACCCTAAACACAAAACCCTAAACCCTAAACCCTAAACCCTAAACCCTAACCCCTAACCATAAACCCCTAACCCCTAAACCTTAAACCCCAAACCCCCAACCCTAAACCCCAAACCCTAAACCCAAAACCCAAAACCCTAAGCCCTAAACCCTAAAACCTAAACCCAAAACCCAAAACCCCAAATACTAAACCCCAAACCCTAAACCCTATACCCTTAACCCCAAATCCCAAACCCTAAACACTAAACCCTAAGGCCTAAACTCTAAACCCCAAACCCTAAACCCTTAACCAAAACCCTAAACCCTAAAACCTAAATTTCAAACCCCAAATGTTAAACCCAAACCCTAAACCCTAAACCACTTACAAAAACCTTAAACCCTAAACCCCAAACCCTAAACCTTAAACCCTAAACTCCAAACTCAAAACCATAAACCCTAAACCTTGAACCCCAACCCCTAAATCCTAAACCATAACCCGTATACCATAAACTGTAAATGTGAAATCCTAAACCCTACACTCCAAACCCCAAACCCTAAAGTCTAAACCCTAAACTCCAAACCCTAAACCATAAACCCTAAACCTCAAACCCTAACCCCTAAACCCTAAACCCTAAACCCCAAACCCCAAACCCCAAACCCTAAACTCTAAATCCTATACTATAAACCCTCAACCCTAAATCATAAACCCAAAACCCAAAACCCTAACCCCTAACCCCTACAGTCTAAACCCTAAATCCCCAACACTAAACCGAAAGCCCAAAACCCTAAATCCTAAACCTAAACCCTAAAACCTAAATACTAAACCCTAGCCCCTAAACCCTAAACCATAAACTCCAAACCATAAACCCTAAACCCTAACCCCTAAACCCTGAACACTAAACCCCTCACCCTCAACCCTCAACCCTCAACCCCAAACTCCAAACCACAAACCCTAAACCTTAAGCCCTAAACCACAAACCACAAACACTAAACCCTAAACCCTAAAACCTAAACTCCAAACCCTAAACACTAAACACTAACCCCTAAACCCCAAACCCTAAACCCCAAACCCCAAATGATAAACCATTAACCCCAAACCCCAAACCTAAACCCCAAACCCTAAACCCTAAACCCTAAACCCTAAGCCTTAAACCCTAAAACCTAAACCCAAAACCCTAAACCCCAAACCCTATACCCTAAACCCTATACCCTATACCCTTAACCCCAAATCCCAAACCCTAACCCCTAAACCCTAAGGCCTAAACTCCAAACCCTAAACCCTTAACCCAAACCCTAAACCCTAAAACCTAAATTCCAAACCCCAAATGCTAAACCCAAACCCTAAACCCTAAACCCTAAACCCCAAACCTGAAGTCTTAAACCCTAAACTCAAAACTCAAAACCATAAACCCTAAACCCTGAACCCCAACCCCTAAACCTTAAACCGTAAACCGTATACCATAAACTATAAATGTTAAATCCTAAACCCTAGACCCTAAACCCCAAACCCTAAAGTCTAAACCCTAAACCCTAAACTCCAAACCCCAAACCATAAACCCTAAACCCTAAACCCTAAACCTTAAACCTCAAACCCCAACCCCTAAACACTAAACCCTAAATCCTAAACTCCAAATCCTATACTATAAACCCTCAACCCTATATCATAAACCCAAAACCCAAAACCCAAACCCCTAACCCCTACAGCCTAAACCTTAAATCCCCAACACTAAACCGAAAGCCTAAAACCCTAAATCCTAAACCTACACCCTAAAACCTAAATGCTAAACCCTAGCCCCTAAACCCTAAACCATAAACTCCAAACGATAAACCATAAACCCTAAACCCTAAACCCAAAACATAAAACCCTAAACCCGAAACCCTAAACCCTAACCCTAAACTCTAACCCCTAAACCCTAAACTCTAAACCCTAAACCATAAACCCTAAACCCTAAACCCTAAACCCTAAACCCTAAAACTTAAACCCAAACCCCTAAACACTAAACCCCAAACCCCAAACCATAAACACTAAACACTAAACCACAAACCCTATACCCTAAACCCCAAACCCTAAACCTTAAACCATAAAAACTAAACCCTAAGCACTAAACCCTAAACCGTAAACCCTAAACCCCAAATCCTAAACCCCAAACCCTTAACCCTAAACCCTAAACACTAATCCCCAAACCCTAAACCCTAAACCCTAAAATCTAAACCCTAAACCCTAAACCCTAAACCCTAAACCTCCAAACCATAAACACTAAACAGTAAACCACAAACCCTATACCCTAAACCCCAAACCCTAAACCTTAAACCATAAAAACTAAACCCTAAACCGTAAACCCTAAACCCCAAATCCTAAACCCCAAACCCTTAACCCTAAACCCTAAACACTAATCCCCAAACCCCAAACCCTAAACCCTAAAATCTAAACTCTAAACCCTAAACCCTAAACCCTAAACCCTAAACCCTAAACCCTAAACCCTAACCCCTAACCCATACAGTCTAAACCCTAAATCCCCAACACTAAACCGAAAGCCTAAAACCCTAAATCCTAAACCTAAACCCTAAAACCTAAATGCTAAACCCTTGCCCCTAAACCCTAAACCATAAACTCCAAACGATAAACCATAAACCCTAAACCCTAAACCCAAAACACAAAACCCTAAACCCGAAACCCTAAACCCTAACCCTAAACTCTAACCCCTAAACCCTAAACTCTAAACCCTAAACCATAAACCCTAAACCCTAAACCCTAAACCCTAAACCCTAAAACTTAAACCCAAACCCCTAAACACCAAACCCCAAACCCCAAACCATAAACACTAAACACTAAACCACAAACCCTATACCCTAAACCCCAAACCCTAAACCTTAAACCATAAAAACTAAACCCTAAGCACTAAACCCTAAACCGTAACCCCTAAACCCCAAATCCTAAACCCCAAACCCTTAACCCTAAACCCTAAACACTAATCCCCAAACCCTAAACCCTAAACCCTAAAATCTAAACCCTAAACCCTAAACCCTAAACCCTAAACCTCCAAACCATAAACACTAAACACTAAACCACAAACCCTATACCCTAAACCCCAAACCCTAAACCTTAAACCATAAAAACTAAACCCTAAACCGTAAACCCTAAACCCCAAATCCTAAACCCCAAACCCTTAACCCTAAACCCTAAACACTAATCCTCAAACCCCAAACCCTAAACCCTAAAATCTAAACTCTAAACCCTAAACCCTAAACACAAAACCCTAAACCCTAAACCCTAAACCCTAAACCCTAACCCCTAACCATAAACCCCTAACCCCTAAACCTTAAACCCCAAACCCCCAACCCTAAACCCCAAACCCTAAACCCAAAACCCAAAACCCTAAGCCCTAAACCCTAAAACCTAAACCCAAAACCCAAAACCCCAAATACTAAACCCCAAACCCTAAACCCTATACCCTTAACCCCAAATCCCAAACCCTAAACACTAAACCCTAAGGCCTAAACTCTAAACCCTAAACCCTAAACCCTTAACCAAAACCCTAAACCCTAAAACCTAAATTTCAAACCCCAAATGTTAAACCCAAACCCTAAACCCTAAACCACTTACAAAAACCTTAAACCCTAAACCCCAAACCCTAAACCTTAAACCCTAAACTCCAAACTCAAAACCATAAACCCTAAACCTTGAACCCCAACCCCTAAATCCTAAACCATAACCCGTATACCATAAACTGTAAATGTGAAATCCTAAACCCTACACTCCAAACCCCAAACCCTAAAGTCTAAACCCTAAACTCCAAACCCTAAACCATAAACCCTAAACCTCAAACCCTAACCCCTAAACCCTAAACCCTAAACCCCAAACCCCAAACCCCAAACCCTAAACTCTAAATCCTATACTATAAACCCTCAACCCTAAATCATAAACCCAAAACCCAAAACCCTAACCCCTAACCCCTACAGTCTAAACCCTAAATCCCCAACACTAAACCGAAAGCCCAAAACCCTAAATCCTAAACCTAAACCCTAAAACCTAAATACTAAACCCTAGCCCCTAAACCCTAAACCATAAACTCCAAACCATAAACCCTAAACCCTAACCCCTAAACCCTGAACACTAAACCCCTCACCCTCAACCCTCAACCCTCAACCCCAAACTCCAAACCACAAACCCCAAACCTTAAGCCCTAAACCACAAACCACAAACACTAAACCCTAAACCCTAAAACCTAAACTCCAAACCCTAAACACTAAACACTAACCCCTAAACCCCAAACCCTAAACCCCAAACCCCAAATGATAAACCATTAACCCCAAACCCCAAACCTAAACCCCAAACCCTAAACCCTAAACCCTAAACCCTAAGCCTTAAACCCTAAAACCTAAACCCAAAACCCTAAACCCCAAACCCTATACCCTAAACCCTATACCCTATACCCTTAACCCCAAATCCCAAACCCTAACCCCTAAACCCTAAGGCCTAAACTCCAAACCCTAAACCCTTAACCCAAACCCTAAACCCTAAAACCTAAATTCCAAACCCCAAATGCTAAACCCAAACCCTAAACCCTAAACCCTAAACCCCAAACCTGAAGTCTTAAACCCTAAACTCAAAACTCAAAACCATAAACCCTAAACCCTGAACCCCAACCCCTAAACCTTAAACCGTAAACCGTATACCATAAACTATAAATGTTAAATCCTAAACCCTAGACCCCAAACCCCAAACCCTAAAGTCTAAACCCTAAACCCTAAACTCCAAACCCCAAACCATAAACCCTAAACCCTAAACCCTAAACCTTAAACCTCAAACCCCAACCCCTAAACACTAAACCCTAAATCCTAAACTCCAAATCCTATACTATAAACCCTCAACCCTATATCATAAACCCAAAACCCAAAACCCAAACCCCTAACCCCTACAGCCTAAACCTTAAATCCCCAACACTAAACCGAAAGCCTAAAACCCTAAATCCTAAACCTACACCCTAAAACCTAAATGCTAAACCCTAGCCCCTAAACCCTAAACCATAAACTCCAAACGATAAACCATAAACCCTAAACCCTAAACCCAAAACATAAAACCCTAAACCCGAAACCCTAAACCCTAACCCTAAACTCTAACCCCTAAACCCTAAACTCTAAACCCTAAACCATAAACCCTAAACCCTAAACCCTAAACCCTAAACCCTAAAACTTAAACCCAAACCCCTAAACACTAAACCCCAAACCCCAAACCATAAACACTAAACACTAAACCACAAACCCTATACCCTAAACCCCAAACCCTAAACCTTAAACCATAAAAACTAAACCCTAAGCACTAAACCCTAAACTGTAAACCCTAAACCCCAAATCCTAAACCCCAAACCCTTAACCCTAAACCCTAAACACTAATCCCCAAACCCTAAACCCTAAACCCTAAAATCTAAACCCTAAACCCTAAACCCTAAACCCTAAACCTCCAAACCATAAACACTAAATAGTAAACCACAAACCCTATACCCTAAACCCCAAACCCTAAACCTTAAACCATAAAAACTAAACCCTAAACCGTAAACCCTAAACCCCAAATCCTAAACCCCAAACCCTTAACCCTAACCCTAAACACTAATCCCCAAACCCCAAACCCTAAACCCTAAAATCTAAACTCTAAACCCTAAACCCTAAACCCTAAACCCTAACCATAAACCCCTAACCCCTAAACCTTAAACCCTAAACCCCCAACCCTAAACCCCAAACCCTAAACCCAAAACCCAAAACCCTAAGCCCCAAACCCTAAAACCTAAACCCAAAACCCAAACCCAAATACTAAACCCTAAACCCTAAACCCTATACCCTTAACCCCAAATCCCAAACCCTAAACCCTAAGGCCTAAACTCCAAACCCTAAACCCTAAACCCTTAACCAAAACCCTAAACCCTAAAACCTAAATTTCAAACCCTAAATGTTAAACTCAAACCCTAAACCCTAAACCACTTACAAAAAACCTTAAACCCTAAACCCTAAACCCCAAACCCTAAACCTTAAACCCTAAACTCCAAACTCAAAACCATAAACCCTAAACCCTGAACCCCAACCCCTAAATCCTAAACCATAACCCGTATACCATAAACTGTAAATGTGAAATCCTAAACCCTACACTCCAAACCCCAAACCCTAAAGTCTAAACCCTAAACTCCAAACCCTAAACCATAAACCCTAAACCTCAAACCCCAACCCCTAAACCCTAAACCCTAAACCCTAAACCCCAAACCCCAAACCCTAAACTCTAAATCCTATACTATAAACCCTCAACCCTAAATCATAAACCCAAAACCCAAAACCCTAACCCCTAACCCCTACAGTCTAAACCCTAAATCCCCAACACTAAACCAAAAGCCCAAAACCCTAAATCCTAAACCTAAACCCTAAAACCTAAATGCTAAACCCTAGCCCCTAAACCCTAAACCATAAACTCCAAACCATAAACCCTAAACCCTAACCATAAACCCTGAACACTAAACCCCTCACCCTCAACCCTCAACCCTCAACCCCAAACTCCAACCCACAAACCCTCAACCTTAAGCCCTAAACCACAAACCACAAACACTAAACCCTAAACCCTAAAACCTAAACTTCAAACCCTAAACACTAAACACTAACCCCTAAACCCCAAACCCTAAACCCTAAACCCCAAACCCCAAATGATAAACCTTAAACCCCAAACCCCAAACCTAAACCCCAAACCCTAAACCCTAAACCCTAAACCCTAAGCCTTAAACCCTGAAACCTAAACCCAAAACCTTAAACCCCAAACCCTATACCCCAAACCCTATACCCTATACCCTTAACCCCAAATCCCAACCCCTAACCCCTAAACCCTAAGGCCTAAACTCCAAACCCTAAACCCTAAACCCAAACCCTAAACCCTAAAACCTAAATTCCAAACCCCAAATGCTAAACCCAAACCCTAA
Source organism: Clitoria ternatea (assembly GCA_037962975.1). Lineage (NCBI taxonomy): Eukaryota > Viridiplantae > Streptophyta > Magnoliopsida > Fabales > Fabaceae > Clitoria > Clitoria ternatea. The sequence goes on from CM075676.1 coordinate 63,979,028, forward strand.
ACCCTAAACAACTTACAAAAACCTTAAACCCTAAACCCTAAACCCCAAACCCGAAGTCTTAAACCCTAAACTCAAAACTCAAAACCATAAACCCAGAACCCTGAACCCCAACCCCTAAACCTTAAACCGTAAACCGTATACCATAAACTATAAATGTTAAATCCTAAACCCTAGACCCCAAACCCCAAACCCTAAAGTCTAAACCCTAAACCCTAAACTCCAAACCCCAAACCATAAACCCTAAACCCTAAACCCTAAACCTCAAACCCCAACCCCTAAACACTAAACCCTAAATCCTAAACTCCAAATCCTATACTATAAACCCTCAACCCTATATCATAAACCCCAAACCCAAAACCCTAACCCCTAACCCCTACAGCCTAAACCTTAAATCCCCAACACTAAACCGAAAGCCTAAAACCCTAAATCCTAAACATAAACCCTAAAACCTAAATGCTAAACCCTAGCCCCTAAACCCTAAACCATAAACTCCAAACGATAAACCATAAACCCTAAACCCTAAACGCTAAACCTAAAACACAAAACCCTAAACCCTAAACCCTAAACCCTAACCCTAAACTCTAACCCCTAACCCTAAACTCTAAACCCTAAACCATAAACCCTAAACCCTAAACCCTAAACCCTAAAACTTAAACCCAAACCCCTAAACACCAAACCCCAAACCCCAAACCATAAACACTAAACACTAAACCACAAACCCTATACCCTAAACCCCAAACCCTAAACCTTAAACCATAAAAACTAAACCCTAAGCACTAAACGCTAAACCGTAAACCCTAAACCCCAAATCCTAAACCCCAAACCCTTAACCCTAAACCCTAAACACTAATCTCCAAACCCTAAACCCTAAACCCTAAAATCTAAACCCTAAACCCTAAACCATAAACCTCCAAACCATAAACACTAAACACTAAACCACAAACCCTATACCCTAAACCGCAAACCCTAAACCTTAAACCATAAAAACTAAACCCTAAACCGTAAACCCTAAACCCCAAATCCTAAACCCTAAACCCTTAACCCTAAACCCTAAACACTAATCCCCAAACCCCAAACCCTAAACCCTAAAATCTAAACTCTAAACCCTACACCCTAAACACAAAACCCTAAACCCTAAACCCTAAACCCTAAACCCTAACCATAAACCCCTAACCCCTAAACCTTAAACCCCCAACCCCCAACCCTAAACCCCAAACCCTAAACCCAAAACCCAAAACCCTAAGCCCTAAACCCTAAAACCTAAACCCAAAACCCAAAACCCCAAATACTAAACCCCAAACCCTAAACCCTATACCCTTAACCCCAAATCCCAAACCCTAAACCCTAAACTCTAAGGCCTAAACTCCAAACCCTAAACCCTAAACCCTTAACCAAAACCCTAAACCCTAAAACCTAAATTTCAAACCCCAAATGTTAAACCCAAACCCTAAACCCTAAACCACTTATAAAAAACCTTAAACCCTAAACCCCAAACCCTAAACCTTAAACCCTAAACTCCAAACTCAAAACCATAAAACCTAAACCCTGAACCCCAACCCCTAAATCCTAAACCATAGCCCGTATACCATAAACTGTAAATGTGAAATCCTAAACCCTACACTCCAAACCCCAAACCCTAAAGTCTAAACCCTAAACTCCAAACCCTAAACCATAAACCCTAAACCTCAAACCCCAACCCCTAAACCCTAAACCCTAAACCCTAAACCCCAAACCCCAAACCCTAAACTCTAAATCCTATACTATAAACCCTCAACCCTAAATCATAAACCCAAAACCCAAAACCCTAACCCCTACCCTACAGTCTAAACCCTAAATCCCCAACACTAAACCAAAAGCCCAAAACCCTAAATCCTAAACCTAAACCCTAAAACCTAAATGCTAAACCCTAGCCCCTAAACCCTAAACCATAAACTCCAAACCATAAACCCTAAACCCTAACCCCTAAACCCTGAACATTAAACCCCTCACCCTCAACCCTCAACCCTCAACCCCAAACTCCAAACCACAAACCCTAAACCTTAAACCCTAAACCATAAACCACAAACACTAAACCCTAAACCCTGAAACCTAAACTCCAAACCCTAAACACTAAACACTAACCCCTAAACCCCAAACCCTAAACCCTAAACCCCAAACCCCAAATGATAAACTGTAAACCCCAAACCCCAAACCTAAACCCCAAACCCTAAACCCTAAACCCTAAACCCAAAGCCTTAAACCCTAAAACCTAAACCCAAAACCCAAAACCCAAAACCCTATACCCCAAACCCTATACCCTATACCCTTAACCCCAAATCCCAAACCCTAAACCCTAAACCCTAAACCCTAAACCATAAACTCCAAACGATAAACCATAAACCCTAAACCCTAAACCCAAAACTTAACCCTAAACCCGAAACCCTAAACCCTAACCCTAAACTCTAACCCCTAAACCCTAAACTCTAAACCCTAAACCCTAAACCCTAAACCCTAAACCGTAAACCCTAAACCCTAAACCCTAAACCCAAACCCCTAAACACCAAACCCCAAACCCCAAACCATAAACACTAAACACTAAACCACAAACCCTATACCCTAAACCCCAAACCCTAAACCTTAAACCATAAAAACTAAACCCTAAGCACTAAACCCTAAACCGTAAACCGTAAACCCCAAATCCTAAACCCTAAATCCTAAACCCCAAACCCTTAACCCTAAACCCTAAACACTAATCCCCAAACCCTAAACCCTAACCCCTAAAATCTAAACCCTAAACCCTAAACCCTAAACCCTAAACCTCCAAACCATAAACACTAAACACTAAACCACAAACCCTATACCCTAAACCCCAAACCCTAAACCTTAAACCATAAAAACTAAACCCTAAACCGTAAACCCTAAACCCCAAATCCTAAACCCCAAACCCTTAACCCTAAACCCTAAACACTAATCCCCAAACCCCAAACCCTAAACCCTAAAATCTAAACTCTAAACCCTAAACCCTAAACACAAAACCCTAAACCCTAAACCCTAAACCCTAAACCCTAACCCCTAACCATAAACCCCTAACCCCTAAACCTTAAACCCCAAACCCCAAACCCCCAACCCTAAACCCCAAACCCTAAACCCAAAACCCAAAACCCTAAGCCCTAAACCCTAAAACCTAAACCCAAAACCCAAAACCCCAAATACTAAACCCCAAACCCTAAACCCTATACCCTTAACCCCAAATCCCAAACCCTAAACCCTAAACCCTAAGGCCTAAACTCCAAACCCTAAACCCTAAACCTTTAACCAAAACCCTAAACCCTAAAACCTAAATTTCAAACCCCAAATGTTAAACCTAAACCCTAAACCCTAAACCACTTACAAAAAACATTAAACCCTAAACCCTAAACCCCAAACCCTAAACCTTAAACCCTAAACTCCAAACTCAAAACCATAAACCCTAAACCCTAAACCCCAACCCCTAAATCCTAAACCATAACCCGTATACCATAAACTGTAAATGTGAAATCCTAAACCCTACACTCCAAACCCCAAACCCTAAAGTCTAAACCCTAAACCATAAACCCTAAACCATAAACCCTAAACCTCAAACCCCAACCCCTAAACCCTAAACCCTAAACCCTAAACCCCAAACCCCAAACCCTAAACTTTAAATCCTATACTATAAACCCTCAACCCTAAATTATAAACCCAAAACCCAAAACCCTAACCCCTAACCCCTACAGTCTAAACCCTAAATCCCCAACACTAAACCGAAAGCCCAAAACCCTAAATCCTAAACCTAAACCCTAAAACCTAAATGCTAAACCCTAGCCCCTAAACCCTAAACCATAAACTCCAAACCATAAACCCTAAACCCTAACCCCTAAACCCTGAACACTAAACCCCTCACCCTCAACCCTCAACCCTCAACCCCAAACTCCAAACCACAAACCCTAAACCTTAAGCCCTAAACCACAAACCACAAACACTAAACCCTAAACCCTAAAACCTAAACTCCAAACCCTAAACACTAAACACTAACCCCTAAACCCCAAACCCTAAACCCTAAACCCCAAACCCCAAATGATAAACCATAAACCCCAAACCTAAACCCCAAACCTAAACCCCAAACCCTAAACCCTAAACCCTAAAACCTAAGCCTTAAACCCTAAAACCTAAACCCAAAACCCTAAACCCTAAACCCTATACCCCAAACCCTATACCCTATACCCTTAACCCCAAATCCCAAACCCTAACCCCTAAACCCTAAGGCCTAAACTCCAAACCCTAAACCGTAAACCCAAACCCTAAACCCTAAAACCTAAATTCTAAACCCCAAATGCTAAACCCAAACCCTAAACCCTAAACAACTTACAAAAACCCTAAACCCTAAACCCTAAACCCCAAACCCGAAGTCTTAAACCCTAAACTCAAAACTCAAAACCATAAACCCAGAACCCTGAACCCCAACCCCTAAACCTTAAACCGTAAACCGTATACCATAAACTATAAATGTTAAATCCTAAACCCTAGACCCTAAACCCCAAACCCTAAAGTCTAAACCCTAAACCTTAAACTCCAAACCCCAAACCATAAACCCTAAACCCTAAACCGTAAACCTTAAACCTCAAACCCTAACCCCTAAACACTAAACCCTAAATCCTAAACTCCAAATCCTATACTATAAACCCTCAACCCTATATCATAAACCCAAAACCCAAAACCCTAACCCCTAACCCCTACAGCCTAAACCTTAAATCCCCAACACTAAACCGAAAGCCTAAAACCCTAAATCCTAAACCTAAACCATAAAACCTAAATGCTAAACCCTAGCCCCTAAACCCTAAACCATAAACTCCAAACGATAAACCCTAAACCCTAAACCCAAAACACAAAACGCTAAACCCTAAACCCTAAACCCTAACCATAAACTCTAACCCCTAAACCCTAAACTTTAAACCCTAAACCATAAAGCCTAAACCCTAAACCCTAAACCCTAAAACTTAAACCCAAACCCCTAAACACTAAACCCCAAACCCCAAACCATAAACTCTAAACACTAAACCACAAACCCTATAGCCTAAACCCCAAACCCTAAACCTTAAACCATAAAAACTAAACCCTAAGCACTAAACCCTAAACCGTAAACCCTAAACCCCAAATCCTAACCCCAAACCCTAAACCCTAAACCCTAAACACTAATCCCCAAACCCCAAACCCTAAACCCTAAAATCTAAACCCTAAACCCTAAACCCTAAACTCTAAACCCTAACCCCTAAAACATAAGTTCCAAACACGAAACCATAAACCCAAATCCCTAAACACTAAACCCTAAACCCCAAACCCTAAACCCTCAATCTTAAACCCAAACCCTAAACACTATTCCACAAACCCTAAACCTTAAACCCAAACCCCCTAACGCTACACCCTGAACCCTAAACCATAAACTATAAACCCTATACCCTAACACCTAAACCCTAAACCCTAAACCACTAAACCACAAATCCTAAACCTAAACCCTAAACCCTAAACCCCTTACACAAAACCCTAAACCCTAAACCCTAAACCTCAAACCCTAAGCCTTAAACCCTAAACTCCAAACTCCAAACCATAAACCCTAAACCCTAAACCCAACCCCTAAACCCTAAACCCTATACCATAAACTATCAACCCTAAACCATAGACCCTAGACCCCAAACCCCAAACCTTAAACTCTAAACCCTAAACCCTAAACTCCAAACCTCAAACCATAAACCCTAAACCCTCAACCCTAGACCATAAACCCTAAACCATAAACCCTAACCCCTATCCCCTAACCCCTACAGCCTAAACCCTAAGCCCTAAACCATATTACCTAAACCTTAAACCCCAAATCCTAATTCCCAAAACCTTAACCCTATACCCTTAACCCCAAACCCCAAACCCTAAACCCTAAACCCAAAAACGTAAACTCTAAACCCAAAACCCTAAACCCTTAACCCCAAACCCTAAAACCTAAATTCTAAACCCTAAACCCTTAACCCTAAAACCTACACCCTAAACCCTAACCCCTAAACCCTCAACCCTCAACCCCAAATCTTAAACCCAAACCCAAAACCCTAAACCATAAACCCTAAACCCCAAACTCCAAACCGCAAACCCTAAACCACAAACCCTAAAACCTAAACACCAAACCCTAAACAGTAACCCCTAAACCCCAAACCCCAAACCCTAAACCCTAAACCCAAATCATAAACCCTAAATCCCAAACCCTAAATCTTAAACCCCAAACCCTAAACCCTAAACGCTAAACCCTAAGCCCTAAACCCTAAACCCCAATCCTAAACCCCATACCCTATACCCTAGACCCTTAACCCCAAATGCCAAACCCTAAACCCTAAACCCTAAGGCCTAAACTCCAAACTCTAAAACCTTAACCTTAACCCTAAACCCTAAAACCTAAATTCCAAACCCCAAATGCTAAACCTAAACCCTAAACCCTAAACCCCTTACAAAAACCTTAAACCCCAAACCCTAAACCCCAAACCCTAAGCCTTAAACCATAAACTCCAAACTCCAAACTATAAACCCTAAACCTTAAACCCCAACCCATAAACCCTAAACCATAAACCCTATACCATAAACAAGAAACATTAAACCCTAAACCCTAGACCCCAAACCCCAAACGCTAAAGTCTAAACCCTAAACCCTAAACTCCAAACCCCAAGCCATAAACCGTAAACCCTTAACCCTAAACCTTAAACCTTAAACCTGAAACCCCAAACCCTACACCTTGAACCCTAAACCACAAACTATAAACCCTATACCCTAACACCTAAACCCTAAACTCTAAACGCTAAACCCTTAAACCCCAAATCCTAAACCCTGATTCTCCAAATTACATTGTTTTGATTATTTTTCTTTCCCTTTGCATTAAATTTTCTTCTTGTATCGTCTTAAAAATACTTTGGACATATTATGAAGTCATTAAACCTCATGATGTTTAACCACCTTAGATCCAATCATATAGTATCAATTTAAATAATTTTTTCCACTATTTTTAATTGAGGACTTTTTCATTAATCATTTTTAACTTACCTGCTCATATCTCTATATATGAGATTGGTCTTTTGTAACATCCCAAATTTTAAAATAGAGAATAAATTAAGGAAATAAATATTGAATAATTGAATGTGAATTATTTAACGCCCCAAAATATCAAAAATAATTAAATTAAGATTTTTAGGAGTTGTTAGTAACTTATCTGGACCGAATAAGCAGAAAACTAATCCGGATAAAATATGAGTGTCTGACCAAGTATCTCTGATTGAGATGCTATAACACCCCTGATTTTCTGTACTCGAATCCCGATGTGATCGACATAATTAATAAAAATTGCGAATAAATTTTTCGCATTTGAAAATATTTCTAAGACATCACCATGACCACATCATGACCCGAATTACAGAAAAACCAGAGAGTGAGATTATAAAACCTGAAGCTGGATCGATAAATAAATTGCCCATAACGGTATACAATAATAATAATAATAATAATAATAATAATAATAATAATAATAATAGAGTATACAGCGGAAGAATGTGTATACCGGGCACACGCCTAGTCCTATATATGACGATATGAGAAAAGGCTAGGCTAACATGCAAAGGTATATTATAATCCTATTAGACATTCACCATCATTCTACAATTTATTTCGTAAGCATGCAAAACCTAAGATATAATCATATATACCTATATATACACAAATACATTTATATACATTCGGGAATCTTCTTCCGACTATCTCAATCATCAATGAACATCATTCAATTTCAATCCCTCTAATACACATCAAATCATCTCTTATATCCTACATATATATATATATATATTCATCATCCATCAATTCAAAGGATTGTCTTATACATACTCAAAATCTCTAAATCATCTATATCATCATATACCATTTAATTAATACACAAGAATCCATAAATGATGCCGGCCAAGGCACTTCCTCTACCACTATATACCTTTATCAAATCTTGATCTTTAAATCCAAACTCATCCCATGGCAATCTGCATCACAATGCTAAAAAGGAGACCACATGGGAGAGTGAGTTATACATTCAAAATGACGAATAATATATATATTGTGATCATGTGTATATGCATACAACGTTATGTGTGCTCTGCTATCAAAATATTAAATTATCATTAATTCATTACCTCATTATCACAATAGGCATACAAGCCTCATGAATCGCAATTCATTTCATAAATAAGCACAAGCACATACATAATCATATACACAATCACCAGCCACTTATCAACAAGGGCATTCATATTCATTATCATCATTAATCGTAAACAGTCACGCCCTTCATCACATTGGGCCGTAAATACAGATCGTCATATTCACATCATTTCGTTTATCCATATATTCTCTTACTTTTATGTGGTCTTCCATTATCTTAACTTCTCATCTCATCAACACCAATACCATCATCTCAATCATCATCAATCATCCTCATATTCTGGCATATCTCCATGCTATGTGCAAATGCTCTTATGACTAATGCATATGCACAATGGAATAATCAACAACAAATGCGGATCCGACTGTGGGAATAAACACCAAATTATGGGTTCAAGCATGATCACATACCATGCCCCTACTGCAGTAGTAAAATATGTACACATATATCATAATGCATGCATATTCACCATATTTTTACTGGTACCAAACCGCATAGCCCATCATGCAACACCTGGCCATTTTCACAATGACCGCGGTATACAACATATTCAACATATGGTGTTGTGGGCCGGCCAGATGTCAAATCATGGCGGCTGTGATCATAAAGACTACCGGGGTCACCTGCTCATCAAGAGCCACCCCCCACAAGGGTCAGCCACATGCAGCTCCCCGAAGCACTACATGGGCGGCTTTATGACTTTACACTAAGTCGCAGGGGAAAACACAACTTGCTCGTGCACCGAGCCACCCTCCCACTGGGTCAGCCGAGGGAACTCCCCCAATGTTCCACAACGGCGGCTATGATATGCCATGGATGCAATGCAATGCAAATGCATTCTCACTCTGTGCATCCTAAATGCCACTCACTAATCGTCACCATAATCACCAACACCACCATACACCTTAGTGGATTTCATCATTGTTGGTTCATAATTATTATTTTCAAGTTTTAATGTGGCATTTTCATCTCAACATATTTTCACATACATATTATATCATACACACAAGTCAATACTTATAAGCAACCACTATGGCATTTCAAATCCACATATTATTCATCAATATTATCACCCTTCATTTAGTGGATTTCCATCTCATCATTCATAACAATCCACACATGGATATCAAAGGCATAGCAAACATCATAATTATCAATCCACAAATAAAATCATTCGAGGCACATTCACCATTCACATATTTGGCAATCATCATTGCCTCACACACATACAAGTCAACTACTTGTATCCACCACTAGAATGTCATAATATTTCCTTTTATCTATCAATATCATTATATATATTCATTGGGGATTTTCAACCCAACACAAGAGTATCATAATAATTCTCAATAATTAGCTATTGCCATTCAACTAATTCAATGCATATACATATGTGGCAATGCAAGCATGAGTACCAATCACATACAACAATCATCAAATATATGACTCATGCAATTTGAATGTTAACTCCTCTCCTACCTTGAGGGAAGAGCCGAACCATTCCTATGCTCCGGAAGCTCCTTTGCACCATCCGGAATTCAATCTACATATTATATATATACAATCAAACAATCAATAAGCCATCTCAAGGCATTCCCTCATAATTCTTAAATATTCACTAGCTTATCATAAAGCCCAACATCAAGTCCTAGACTTGATGAACACTAACTTATGCAACTGTATAAGGCTTCGGGAATTCCTTTCCCAAAACCAAGATCCTCTAGATCTAAAAGGGTTAACCATTCCCATTACAACAACATCACATTTATCCCTCATCTAAAATGTCATCCATATTACCTTAATCATTCAAATGCCATCACAATCATTATGACTAAATATTCACATTCTTTCTTACATATTTCATAACAACACTTATTCATGGGTTTCACCATCAATGGTCCTCTACCATTTTCACTATCATTTTCCATCATCCAACAATTTATTATATATATACCTTTCTCCCATTTCATAATGTAAGGGTTTTCATTAGACCCCAATAACTATTACTAATACTCGTGCTTATTAATCACTATCAATGGTCATCATTCATCATTAATCTCATTCTCTAATATCGTTAAGCATACATTTTACTCTCTTTTCACCCTTCCCCCAATTTATTAGAGTTAGGGTTTCACTAAAAACCCATCAACATCATTAATACCCATTTATTTCTTATCACCTCCCAACATTAATCTTAAGTGCCTTATTAGCCACTCGTAAGGGCTCACATTTAAGCCACCCCATCTTAGGGTTTTCCACATTAATGCTCTCCCAATAACCCATATGCCATAAATACTCTCCCACAAATACATAAAACCCAACATCTAGGGTATAAAACTCATAAAGAATAGTGGAGAACTTACCTCACCCAGGATCCAACATAAGCTTTCCATGGAGAGAAATCCACACGGAAAACAGAGTGGGAGAAGGGGGAGAAATTGGGTCCAGTTCAAGCTTCTCCTTCAAGCTTCCACAAGAAATGAAAATGATGGAAGAGGAGAAAACACTCCACACGGCTGGGTTTTGGAGAGAAGAAAAGAGGAGATGGAGAAGGGAAGAAAACGAAGAAAAAGAATGGAGAAGAAGGGGAAAAGTGACGTGAAAAGTGGAAAGAAAGTGAGAGTTTATGTTTTTAATATTGGTTTCCCTTAAAAATATCTCACTGTTACCTCATAATTAAAAATGGCAACTCAATAATCCATCTTGCCATGTTATATTTACTTTAATATCCTTTTATGTCCTCAGAACAGAGTAAAAGAAGGGCCAATATACATAAACCGAGAGAAAAGAAGGGAGGTACAATCAAAACCGAGAGCAAGGAAGGGAAAAATACAGACAGAGGTGTCACTCGCTCAAGCGAAACCCACTTCGCTTAAGCGAGACAGCCCCATTCGCGTGAACCTTTCCTTTTGCACAATCGAAACAACTCCAATAACAATTTTCCACACTCACTCGCTTGAGCGAGGTATTAATTCGCTTAAGCGAATCCGACAGGAATTCTTCCTTCCCAGCACTCGGGTTTCTGTTGACAGAATAACCCCCAAAACTGACCCAACATTCATTTGGTTTTCACTCGGCAAATTGCTTTAAAACTGACTCATCACATTCGGTTGCTCACTCGGTGAAATCATTCAAAACCGACTCCCAACACTTGGATTTTCACTCGGCAGAATCATTAAGGCCGTCCAGTTTCTCACTTGGCTAATCACTCAGCAATCTATTTCAGATTCGAGTCATCACTCAATAAGTATTTCACTCGGTAATCTGTTTCCAGAACCGAGTCGCCTCAATCAGTCATTCCCTCGGTAAGTTCATTCTAAATCCGAGTACTTACTCACACGGGCTCCACTCGGTATCCCTTCACTCAGAATCAGGGGTTCTATTCACTCGGTAAAAATGGCTATTCCACTCGGAATCCATAAACTCTCCTCACTCAGAATATACAATCATATACTTAGAATATTTCCTATCTGAACCATCACAACAACCCTTCCCTCGGAAGAGGTTCGCTCGGATTTCCACCATCAAATTCCATTCGAAATTACCCTGACCTCATCACCTGGAGAAATCGACTAAGCTATCTCACTCGGATTTATCCAATATTTAGTCACTCAGAATTGAACATCAGAATGTACTCCACTCGGAACAGGTTACACTAGGCTCGGAAATTCCCCATTCGGGACTCCACTGCCTAGATCATCACATTCACCAGCCTTCCACTCGGTTTAGGCCCACTTCCTCACTCGGAAGGTCATGACTCGGACTTGAGTCACCCAGGGTTCACTCAAGAGTTTTACCACTTGGGCAGGATTCACTTATACACTCGTCCACTCACCATTCTAATGGTCTTGCCTGAGCGAAAGCCATTCCCTAAATTCTTCGCTCGGGCGGGTTTCGTCTAGTACCCAAATCCTTGATCCTCCCAGCATCTTCGCTTGAGCGAACTAGCTATTCGCCTAAGCGAAATCGGGCCAGTAGCTAATTCCATCAACCTCGCTCGGCGAAGCCCCTTGTGGCCTTGGCGAAGCTACCCCAGGGGCCAATATACTGAAACAGGGGACTCTCGCTTAGGCGAGGTCCCATCTCGCTTGAGCGAGACAATCGAATTTCACCCAGAATTGGCAATCCTCTCAACCTGACGCATGAAATTCTTATTTTTAAGTCAAATTAATCGCAACCAAGACTTCATACGCGACACATGGAACATCTAAAACTCACTCTAAACATTCATACTCGGAATTCTTCATTATAAACCCAATTGGATTCATCCCATGGTTCATACACCTTATAAAGGTATCATACGGCCTAATTGAGCATTGCTATTTACAAAATTTTAATTCCAACATATTATCCATATTAAATTCAAGCTCATCTCCATATATATATATTCATACTTTGCCACCATGGTTCCATATATTCCCACACATCATCATCAATAACCATCAACTTGCCATTCTCATTAATTATTCATTTTTAAAATTCGGGATGTTACAGATGCCGTTGGTCAGGGCTGTAGATAATATTACTGGGAATCCGAATGTGTATTTGGAATAATTTTTAGATAACGTATTGGGCCCGAACAGAGAGCCTATTTATTGAAAAACAGAAGAGCTTAGTGATGGGCTTAACAACTTAAACAAAACCTCACCTCTTTCACTCTCATTCTCGTGACTCTCACTCTCCCTTATGCAAACTCACCTCTTCTTCTTTCTATTATCTTCCCACTCATCTTCTTCACTCTTCTCTCCTTTATACACCTAAGAAAAAGCATGGTGCCCTCTTCCTCCTTCACTTTCATTTTCAAGGAGCAAGAAGAAGACAATGGATGCTTGAAGCTTCTCCCATTCTCCTCTCCATTTTTGTCACAACCTCCCTTCTTCTTGATGCTCATTTTCATTTTTGGAGCAAGGTAATTTTCTTGTCTTTTCTTGTGTTTTGAACCTAGAAAATGGGTAGTTATAATTTGGGAGAGTAGTTAAAGTAAGTGGGTATTGAATAGAAGCTTTAAATAAGGAAAACCAAAGGTGGGGTGAAATAAATAAAGGCATTTATGAGCAATAAATGGAGTGCACGAAAATATGGTTGAAGAATGAGGAATATTGAAGTCACTATGCCAAATTTTTTTTATAGCGTTTCCGCACAACAATCAATGGCATTTCTAAATGCTTTTATTTCACGTGTGATAATAGGTGGCCATGTTATTACAACGTTTATAAAAAAACACGGAAATGCCATAATAAGCATGTTCTATTACAACATTTATAAAACATGCGGAAACGCCATAATAGGAGTATTCTATTACAGCGTTTATAAAAAACGTGGAAACGCCATAATAGGAGTATTATATTACCGCATTTTAAAAAATACATGAAAATGCCATAATAGGTATGTTCTTTTACAACATTTTAAAAAATACACAAAAACGCCATAATAGGTATGTTTTATTACAGCATTTGTAAAGCAAAACAGAAATGTCATAATAGGTATGTTCTATTACAACATTCATTCAGTAACAAGGAATCGTCATAATAGGTACAATGTTTAAAATAATTTTTATTTTACAAATGCCCACAAATTCCTTGCCATTATAAATTCCATAAAAATTATTTTTTGAATATTTTTTATTTATTCAAATTTCTATTAATTATGCATATTCAAATTAAAAAGTTAATTAGGTGATAAGATTACTAATTTACAACTTGGTATTACTTACATAATTCGAAAATATGTTGATTAATTAATTAAACATAAAAATTTAAATATATCTACTTTTACATTATAGTCAACACAATCTAAATATTAAGAACATACACATTGTTATAAAAGAGACAAACTCATACACATTAGCAATCAAGTTATATATAGTCAAAGAAGAGGAAATATATTCATCATGTCCCCAAAATATCATCTTAGGTACTCATGATAATGAAACTAATTAAGCACATTACTAATCATATGGCGAGTCCAGTCTTCCTTCACTTCATTTAGTTGCTCATGAGAGTAAGTACGACATCTATAATTAAGGAAATACTATAAGATAAAAACATTACAATAAGTTAATTACTATATTCATTTATAGTGAAAGCTTCTATTTGGGACTTACAAATGAAGTCAAAAGTATGCACACATATTTGAATATAACTCTCTAATCAAACAAAATGAGCTAAAATGGGTACAACAAAATAAATGAAAATAAGCAAATAGTATTTAAAACAAACAAAATTATGCTTTCAAATTAGATACCCTAAACAAAACAATTGAAAAGGAAATTTAGAGCTAAAAGTAAAAGACTAATTCCTATCCCACCTAAAATCCCAAACTCAAAATATAAATTTTGTTTGTTGGATAAACATGTTTCCATGTCAACATACTTTTAGCATCCTAAACATAGTTAAGTAAACATTCAATTCAAATCAAATCATATTTCAAAACTAGATCAACCGAAATTCACAAACCTCATTTGGAATTGTCATTTGATTTTATAAGATAATTTCCTTCATGAATCTCATAACATAATATCCACAGTCAGTATCATTTCTTTAACGAAGGCACTAAAAATAAATGACAAACTTGTTAAAATAATATTTTTCTATTAAAATAATTTAATAAAACCAATATATACTACCTCTATAATAGTCTAGTTGGTTGTGTGTAGTTTAGATTTTGCAATTTAGTTCCTCTTTGAGCTCGATAAATAGCCATAGCCCTATCATAGTGACATAAATTATCATTGAGTTTTCATGAAGATATACCAACTCTAAATATATAATATTAAACAAAAATTTACCCATTGAACATATCCTTCATGATTGGGTATTGTGCAGGATGAGATTGTACTGAATTCAAAAAATATATAGTATCCACTGTAGGATTGATGACAATCAATAGCCAATGTCCCCTGCAATAAGTAAAAGTGTAATCATCTTTATTCAATGATATTTAAATCATAACAAAGCAAAAATTGACTACCAAATAAATAACCATTTACCCACCCTGTATTAAATGGAGCCAAAAATAATTTGTCTTTATCCTTATTCTTTATAAGCACATCAACTATGTATTGTGATTTCCCCTCGATTGATGATGAAGTATGACGTGGAGATAAGAACACAAACCTACTTGTCTTTTGAGTCGAGAGCATTAACTCAAAATACAAATACCTTAAATGAGCCAAAAACATTTTATTAACATAAATTTGGCATGCACAATAGAAAATAATTAATATAAATTTCACTTCAAGATAATTAATCTTCTATTACCAGACATATACACAGATTACAGAAGTACTTAACCACTTATGTTGAAAGATTTCATTGATTTGTTCTACCCCAATGAAATATGAGTTGCCTTCACCAAATATATCTTTATCCATGGATATAGTGAGTTTTTTCGTTCGATCCAATTTAAGTTGCACATGCATATCCAAAAATTGACACCATTTACCAATATTTTCAACTTTACTTGTATTATTTTTTGGTGTTGTAATTGATCCATTTGTTTGTTGTGATCCTTTACTCTTGACTTTACGTGTTGTGGATGTCTAAAATACAATAATTAAATTAACTATAGATAAATATAAAATAAAGTACAATAAACATGCTAAAAAGGGTAACTTACTTTTGTAGTCAACCCAATCAAGTTAATTGTCCATGCTACAAATGCCCCTATTGCCTCTACTAATGTAGTCAGTTCACCATATTCATCAGGTACTGGTAAGGGTGCATTTTGCTCAATAGCAACTTCAACCATAACCTTTACATGATTAGATGGTAGTGGTTTATTTTGCAATGTGTTATGTTCTTCTCCATGATATAACTTGCCTTTTCCAACCATTTGATGTGATGGGATTGATAAAAAAAGATTACATTTAGAGATGCCCTAAACCAATAACAAATAACAAATAGAATAAGTATTATATTTTATAGTTATGGAAATTACCTATATTCAAGTGAAAAGTTAGTATAATAATGACTAGATAGAAGAATTGAATACCAAAGGGAGGTGTAAACTTGCAATTGTGCAACTATCGCATACACTGCGTGTGACTGCTATATCAACTTGTTTCTCTGCAACACTTTTCTCCATTGCTTCCTTTGCTTGAAGTTTACTTTTCACATCATCTAATTCACCTGCCATTTTTTCTAATTTAGACTCAAGGTTTGCCATAACAGTAGACATATGATCTTGTTTTTTGTTTTTTTCTCGCTTAAAATAATCTCTTTGACAAACTCCAAATCCTTGTGCTCTTACACGACCAGGATATTCTGGTCGAATAAAGGCTTTTACAAGTATATCATCTTTACCATGAGAATATCGCTCCTCTTGTGAAACAGATTGTGACAAGGTTTCCTAACATATGAGCATCATGAGAAATTTATGACAAGGTTATGCATAAAAAATTCTATGACAAAGGCTTCCTAACATACAAGCACCATGACAAATTTATGACGATAATAAGTAAAACAAATAAAATGTCTACAATAATAAAATTGAAAACAAAAAAATACTTACATATTTCTCCCTTACATTAGCAACATATTCATCTATAATCACCCCTGATTTGTTAACACGAGCCGCCTTCCATAAAATATATCAAGGTATGGAAGTAACATCTGAATTTGTCTCCTTTATCTGCATAATGAAACAATTAATTAGTTGAATTCATAAAATGAAATATACCTATGAAAAGATGGATAAGTAATAAACATTTACCAATTTGTGTTCAAGTCTCGCATATCCCAAACGTGACTTTCTATATTTATGTGTTGGATTTGCTACACTTTGCCGATTCTTAACACTCTTGAACTATATAATCAAATACTAAGAAAATATTAATGCATATATAGTTATCTATAACAATGATATTTACACAAGTAACATTACCTTGAAAGCTTCAGATCGACGTTGTATAATAAAATCACTCCATTCTTCATCAGTAATCCATTCAACATATTTCTTTGGAGGATGTTTTCCAATTCCATCAGCGTGATTGAAATAAAATTTGGTCATTTCAGTCCTAAAATTTCTATACAGCTTGCCAGCTTCCATACATACCCATTTTTTATGACTATCCTCAATGTTAAAACATGACTGCAAAAGGTTCATAAATGAACAATTATTGTATTTATTCTAATATAACAAACAACTTAGTGAAAACTATAGTTAGGTTTATTATTTTACCTGTACATCTAGCCAAACTTGTTCTTTTAGAGGATCTAAATCTTCTTGTCTCCAGTTACTAACAGTAATTGGCACAAATTGTCGAGTGACAGCCGTAATATAACTAGATAGTTCTTTGCTACCAGGCTCAATTGGCAACCCCTTATTATTCCAAGAAACCTAGTAACATAGGTAGAATAATAAATTTCTTTACTTACAAATGAAATAGATAGAATCAAAACTTATATGAGAGCATCACCTCAATTTTTTGACCCTTGTTTCTTGCATTGATAATTTTCTTCATAACGATAACCCCACATTTACATTTGTTGGTATCCATGCTACTCTCTTCATGGGGAGAAGTGGTCATCATCCTATAATATAAATAATGAAATTAAGAAATTTAGAGGATCCAAGTTTAACAATATGAAAAGAAATTTAGAAATTTAATTCATACATGTTTAAGAAAATGAAAAAGAAATTAAGAAATTTAACTCATATGTTTTCTTTTCCTTTTAACCAAAAGACTTGTTGGTCTTTTATAAACATGAAATGATGGATTGATTCAAATTCCATCGCCATTGTCATCTCTCATGTATAATTCTTTATCCATGGTTGGATCACTTTCAAGAATGTCAGATATCCTAAGATAAGGATTGTCATCAACATGAATATCTTCATCATTTTTACCATAATGGTCTTAAATTTTGTTGTTTAAAAGTACAATGGACCACTTCACATCAATAGGATCAGAAACATAAAATACTTGTTGAGCTTGAGATGCTAGAATAAAAGGTTCATCTTTATAACCCTCTTTGTTTAGATTCACTCGCATATATCGAAACTCATCAACTTGAACACCATTGTTATTGTCGACCCATTTATAACCAAATACAGGAACTTGAAACTTTGTGTAATCCAACTCCCATATACGTTCAATGACCCCAAAGTATGACATATCTGCATATATAGGATTTTTATCTTTGGCACTTGACATATGCATAGATTCTACTATGAGTGTCACACCACTATTTTGCATAGTGCTTTGATCATCTTGCTCTGAAGTGTAGAATGTATACTCATTGATCACATAACCCCTGAAAGATAAGACATGCAAACTTGGCCCACTTGCTAACCATCTCAATCGATCTGAAATTGAACTAGGATTTATGACTAGCTGGGTAATAATAAAATCTTTTAACCATGATATAAAAGTCCAATTATGTTCTAATGTAATCCAATTTTCAGACCTAGTTGGATGGGAATGCTTAAGGATCTCTTTGTGTCTTGCCTCATATGGCTCAACCTCATCATCATTATGTAGAACATACAAATATGCTTGCTCCCATTCTGTCTTTGTTATGGTCAAAATATCCATTCCAATTGTCCCTTCCCCCATTGCCCTCCCTATACCACGAGAAATAGGTAGCCCGATTGCTTCTACATTTGTAAGGAACTCAGTGCAAAACTCAACAGTGTTATTCAAGTGGCCTCAATACTCAAGAGGGGGGGTGAATTGAGTTTTTAAAACTTTTAGTTGGAATACCTTTGAACTTGATTCTTATATACCAATTTACAAGATTATGCAAGTGAAATAAAGTCAGTGAAATATGCAATGCAAAACAAAGGTAAATATAGCTGAGACAATTAAACAAACACTTGGTGTGCAGTCTTCAAGACTTACCAATTTAAACAAGTTCAAGTATGCAAGCCACAATCAATCAACACAAGCCAATTAAGTGCAGTATATGAAAGTAAAAGAGTAAGGGAGAAGAGCTTTGCAAACCGATTTAACGAGTTCCACCAATCCGGTGTACGTCTCACCTCTAAGCAACCCACTTAGAGGATTTTCCACTATTGTAGACTAGAGATACAACTTTGAGAAATTGCAGCTTCCTAGTGTCCCACACTCAAGAACCCAATCCTCACAAGTATAAGGGCAACCCACCCAATCTCTCAATCTCACAATATCCCAAAGGTTGAGCATCAACCTTTGTAACCACTCAACCTAGAGTGAACTTTGGTGTTTTGATATAGTGTTTACAAGCAAGTAACTCTCTCAATAGAGTGGATAAGCAAAATGATAGCTCACACAATTTCTAATCTCTCAAGAAGAGAGGATATACAAATGAGATTCAAGATATACAAGAATAGGGCTTACAAAGCACAAGAATGATTAAAGGAATTGTAGCTTCTTGGGTGTGTCTTTGTGCTTGTGTTCCTCTTCAATTTATAGAGTCATTTGTGCAGCATCAAGGTCTCCTAGCCGTTGCAAGATGATGGCTCCAGCTTGTCTTTGCGCATTATAAGATTGGGTTCTTGTTTCCCACTTAAATCTGTCTTTTTAGTGGTGTTTCCCACTTCTTGAATCGATTCGTAGTGCCTTGAATCGATTCAGAGCATTCTGATTTGTGCAAATTTGAGTTCCAGATTCGTATGAATCGATTCGAGCTTTGTTTGAATCGATTCGAAACATTCTGTTTCTGTAATTTGGAGTTTCTGATTCGTATGAATCGATTCGAGCATTGTCTGAATCGATTCGAAGCATTCTGTCTTCAAATAAAGTGACTCCCAGGTGTTCGAATTGATTCAGAGTCATGGTGAATCAATTCGACCCATTCTGTTTTCAGTTTTTGTGACTTCCAGGGCTGTGAATCGATTCACTCGTGCTTGAATTGATTTAGGCTTTGCAATTTGACATTTCTCCATGCTTGTTGGTCATCTATTTGTATTTAGTGATTCATGGTTGCTTTCCTGTGTCTTGGCTCACTGGTTTCTTGATTTCTTGAACTTTTGTGAAACCGTTTTCTTCTTGCATTTGAATTTATATGACACCTTTAATTGTTTTTGATTCACAAAGAGTTTGCAGTGCTTGTTTCCTTGTCATTATCAAAACCTGTTATCACATGCAAATACATTCTCCCCCTTTTTGATGATGACAAACAATGGCCATCTCTTGGGGTGTTTAATAACCAATAATACTTTTAAAAAAGCAGTGCTAACAAGTTATAAGAAATCATGTCTCCCTTTGTTAAACAATTATTTCTTTTTTTAAAAAAAAATATGTCTCCCCCTTTGTTTTTCAATAAAACCATGCCTTTTGTCATTATATCTCAGTCATTATCTCTCCCCCTTTCAAGTGTTTGAAAAAATACACATGTATCTCTCCTTTTAAACCATTAGCATATATCTCTCCCCCTTTGTCATTATCAAAAACAAAATTTGAGAGTATGCAATCAAATGAGGAATAATCACAGGCCACGTAAAACTATTCAAGTAAGAAATTTAATCATCCAAATAGTTAACAAAGTAGCTATTGTAATAAACCAAAGTAAGTAAAGGAAATGTGGCAGTAGAACAACGAAGTCTGAACATAAGAGTAAATAATAGAAATCATGAAGAGCAAAAATTCAATCAAGGCTGAGGAAAATGGATGCTTGAGATTTGAGTGGCAAGCTCGGTGTATCGCTCTTCCATGTTGGCTTCAAGCTTGTCCAGGCGAGCATTGATGTTGGCTTCCATAGAGTCTAGGCACTGATCCAAGTGGGCAGTGAGTCTGGTGAACAGATCATTAGTAGGAGCGGGTGGAGGAGGAGGAGGAGTATCATCTTCAGCATCGTGACGGGGACGTCTAAGAAATTGCCACCGTCCATGGTATTCAACAATATTCATCTTGGTGAGATGAGTTTTTCCAATTGGTGCTTTAGGACCAACAATTTCTTTGACTTCATTCTTCAAATCCACTTTGTAGTGGTGGAGCAATTTTGTGATGAAGATGGCATATGGAAGATGAGCAAGATTTTGGGCTTCAATCATATGATGCCTTACCAAGTCAATCCAGTTAATGTCCTTCTCATTTACAATGGCCCAGAGTAGCAAAATTTATGCTTCATTTAGCCTTGCATAATTTCCACTGGAAGGGAGGAGAATTTTTACAAGGACAAAGTGCAGAAGGCGGTGATTGAGGCTTAAAGTTCCAACGGTACTGGAAGGCCCTGCAAGATTGAAGAGAGTTCTTGCCTCCAAGGGGTTATAGTTCCATGCAAGAGGTGGTTCCTTGCCATGGAATGAAGCATTGCTAAGAGGAAGTAAGCCTACCTGGTTCATAACTTCATTGTCAAGAATTATAGTCTTGCCTTTCACTTTGGCAATGTACCGAGCATCTTGAAGGTGCAATGTTGAATAAAAGACACGGATTAATTCAGGGTAGATAGTCACTTCCTCAAGAGCCATAAATCCAACAAGCTCTTGTTGATGAAGGGTGTTGATAAGAGGAAGTCCAGAGGTCTCAAAGAAGGGAACATCAAGCCAATGAGGGAAGATAAGATGTTTTTCAGAGAAAGAGGATT
This sequence comes from Clitoria ternatea, assembly GCA_037962975.1. Taxonomy (NCBI): domain Eukaryota; kingdom Viridiplantae; phylum Streptophyta; class Magnoliopsida; order Fabales; family Fabaceae; genus Clitoria; species Clitoria ternatea. Next base: position 64,000,763 of record CM075676.1, read on the forward strand.
GGTACCTTTCCAATTCCTTTTGGGTAGTGAAAAATCTTTAGAGATCGGAGTGTTGAGGCAATGAAGCAGCAGCAATGTTGGTACATTGCTTTTTGCGAGGTTGGGAAGAAGATGCCATTGAAGGTGGAGAAGTTGAGTGGAAGTTTTAGAGAGGAGGTTGGGCGGTTTTTAGGGGTGGAGAGTGGGAGATAGTGGAAGAGAAATGAGAGAAAGAGTGAATGAGTGCCTTAAATCAGCGTTACTGGGGAGAAACTGTTACGTGAATCGATTCGAGGGATTGCTTGAATCGATTCGAGCGTCACTGTTTTAAGAAAAATGGGACAGTCAGGTGCGTGAATCGATTCGAAGGAGGGTTGAATCGATTCGAGTGATTCTGTTTTGAAAGTCTTGACCCATCAGGTGCTTGAATCGATTCGAGGATATGCTGAATCGATTCGAACGTTGCTGTTTTGAGAGATTTTGAATCATCAGGAGCTTGAATCGATTCGAGGAAAGGTGAATCGATTCGAATGACTGATTTACTCCAGATTACATTTCTATCCATTCCAATTTATTCAAGACATGAAGAGGTTCATTTTGGATCATCAAGACTTTATTATCATGAAGATCTTTTGCCTTCTTATTAATCAACAACCGTTATCAAGCAATCAATACACAAAATTAAGAGATCATTCAAACATAATTGGTCATGTCAAGAATTCCTAACTCTCTTCTAATGTGGACGAATTGTTCTCTAGCCAAGGGTTTTGTGAAAATATCTGCTAGTTGCTTAGAAGTTTCAACATGCTCAAGTACACAGTCTCCTTTTAATACATGGTCTCTAATGAAATGATGCCTAATCTCAATATGTTTGGTTATAGAATGCATTACAGGATTCTTTGAGATGTTAATAGCACTAGTATTATCACATTTAAGAGGCACATGGTCTAATACAACTCCAAAATCTAGAAGTTGTTGTCTCATCCAAAGGATTTGAGCACAACAGCTACCAGCTACAACATATTCTGCCTCAGCTGTTGATAGCGCAACACTTACTTGTTTCTTGCTATGCCAAGAAACAAGAGAACTACCAAGCAAGTGACATGTTCCGCTAGTGCTTTTCCTGTCAAGTTTACATCCTGCAAAGTCTGAATCAGAGTAACCAACTAAAATACATTCAGCCCCTTTGGGGTACCATAAACCAACATTTTGAGTTCCTACCAAATATTTCATTATCCTTTTTACTGCAGTAAGATGAGATTCTTTAGGACAAGCCTGGTATCTAGCACACATACACACAGCAAACATGATATCCGGTCTACTAGTGGTTAAGTAAAGTAAGGATCCTATCATACCTCTATATTTTGTGAGTTCAAAATCCTTACCTTTCTCATCCTTGTCCAAATAGCATGAAGTGCCCATGGGTATGGCAATATCATTTGCTTTGTCCATATTGAATTTTCTTAGTAGCTCTTTGCAATATTTGGATTGGTTGATGAATGTGCCTTCATGGGTTTGCTTGATTTGTAGTCCAAGGAAGAAAGTGAGTTCCCCCATCATGGACATTTCAAATTCTTCCTGCATTAGCTTAGCAAACTCCTTGCACATTGACTCATTAGTGGCACCAAATATTATATCATCAACATAGACTTGTACCAATAGTATGTTATTTTTCTTGTGCTTTATGAATAAGGTTGTATCAACCTTTCCTCTTTCAAAGTGATTTTCTAAAAGAAATTTACTCAATTTTTCATACCAAGCTCTTGGAGCTTGTTTCAAACCATACAAAGCTTTCTTCAATTTGAAAACATGTTTTGGAAATTGATGGTTTTCAAAACCTGGAGGTTGATCAACATATATTTCCTCTTGAATGTATCCATTCAAGAAAGCACTTTTAACATCCATTTGGTACAATTTGAAATCCCTACAGCATGCGAAGGCTAATAGTAGTCTAATTGCTTCTAATCTAGCTACGGGTGCATACGTTTCTTCATAATCAATACCTTCTTCTTGATTATACCCTTTAGCTACTAGCCTAGCTTTGTTTCTAGTAATTATACCATTTTCATCCATTTTATTCCTAAATACCCATTTAGTTCCTATTATTTGGTGATCATTGGGTCTTGGCACAAGCTCCCAAACTTCATTTCTTTCAAATTGATTTAGCTCTTCTTGCATGGCCAACATCCAATGTTCATCAATAATAGCCTCATTTATGTTCTTGGGTTCTATTTGAGATACAAAGGCTAAATGATTACATGTATTTCTAATTGCATTTCTGGTACTTACACCTTGAGTCATTTCACCTATGACTTTGTCTAGAGGATGATCCTTCAAAGTGATCCAATGTTGTGGTTCCTCATGTTTGGCTTTATTTGTGTCTTTGATTTCTCCTTGCTTGTCATCAATGGTCAATTCTTGAAGAGTACCTACAAGATCATCAACATTTTCCTTTCTCGGAGGGTTATGGCTATTTTCATCAAATTTAACATGAATGGATTCTTCTATGGTATTCGTGCGTTTGTTGAATAATCTATAAGATTTACTAGATTGAGAGTATCCTAGGAAGGTTGCCTCATCAGATTTGGCATCAAACTTTCCTAGATTATCCTTTCCATTATTGAGCACAAAACATTTACATCCAAAAATATGAAAGTGTGCAATGTTGGGTTTTCTACCCTTGTAAAGTTCATAGGGGGTTTTCTTTAAAATAGGCCTTATTAAACACCTATTCATAACATAACACGCAGTGTTTACCGCATGATGAACATAAGGTGATGATGTGATGTTGTAATATTGAAATGAAGAGTTCACTGAAAGAGAATCAAGTTTGTATAATATGAACTCAATGGAATAGATGTGCCAAGTTTAAACACAGAGGTTGTAGTACAGCGTAGATGTCGTTCCACTGAGGAGGTATGAGAATGAAAATCTTAGTTTTGAATTGATTTGGCAGAATGGTTTGGTTTTTGTTTTGTTGTAAATAGTGTTGATTAAGGAGACAGTAAATAACAGAGAGTAAAAGTTGCAAAAGATAACAGTGAATGGTGTTGAAAAATCAGTTTTGTAAAACAGGGATTGGCTTCATCACATCTTCACCTCTGTAAGCTACATAAGTTTTCATATAAGTAAATCGAAAAGATAAGTTCTACGTCACAATCAAAGTCATTTGTATCGATCCCTCGACTACAAAATTCATAAGAATGATTTCAACCCGCTGATCCCTCAGTCACTTTGAAATCATCCCAGCATTATCGATCGATTATTTTGACGTTTATTGCGTTAGACGCCATCCCTGGCTACCTACTCACAATAAGTATTTCTTTCAGGTTCTGCTTTCAAAAGTCACTTCCCAGCATACTTGAGAAAACTTAGAACAAGAAAATAGTGATCAAGTATTTTCAGGCATTAAACACAGAAAGAAATACAGCAACTTATCAAATCTCATTACTAAATAAAAACTTACAGCAGCATTACTTTAGTGTTGAATGGATTACAGCCAATCCCATAAGGGAGATTAGTTACTCATGCCTTGCATTTTCACCATCAAAAGAATGCATACAGAAAATAATGGAAAAGATTTGAAATACAGGGGATGAATCTGATGATGGATATATTATCTGCAGCTTGATTTATAGGAGTTATGGTTCAGCTTCCCTTGCCCACTTGCGTAAAACCCATGCAGCATCTTTCAGAGACTTGTAGAAACACAAGAAAGTGGGTGAGTTGGTATCGCACCATTGGTGAATATTAAATTGAAAAATCCCATACTGCATGAGTCACGCTTAAGCTTAGTAGTCACGCTCAAGCGTGAAGGTCCTGGTACTCATTATTTGCCTTCACGCTTACTCCACCTCAGCTACGCTCAAGCGTGGCTTCCTTGCCTTCTCACGCTTGCTCCTCGCTTACCCTCGCTCAGGCGCGCTCGGGCTCACGCTTGAGTGCCTCCCTATCTCGCTCAAGCGTTAGGAGGTTCTTGATCCTTCGCTTCAAGCTGAATTAACCACGCTTAAGCGTGGCCTTCCAATTCAGTATACTGGTTTCCACGCTTGATTCATGCTTAATTCCTTTCAGCCACGCTCAAGCGCTCTCGTGTTCACGCTTGAGCGTCCCCTTCTCACGCTCAAGTGTGGGGGGGGGTCTGATGCTACTTGCTGTCCTTCAATCCATGCTCAGGGTCACGCTCACGCTCACGCTTAATCTTTGCTTGGGCGCTCTCGAGCTCACGCTCAAGCGGCTCATCCCCACGCTTGAGCGTGAGAGGGGTCCTGATGCCTCTTTGTCTTCTTTAAGTCATGCTTGCCATGCTTAATCCTCGCTCAAGCGTCTAGTATTCACGCTTAAGCGTGAGAGATGCTTTATGTTCTCAAACTTTCATGCTCAAGCTTGCTTACTTTGTCTTGCCTTCCTGTTGAGTTCCCTGCACTTTCCAAGGGTTTAAACATAATACTTATTTTATACACTACTTAAAAGATTCATGCTCACTTCCTTTAATAATTCATTAATTTAGCTCAAATTCTTTACAAAATTAGTTCAAATGAGTCATGAAATCAATGCTTAATCAACACTTATCAAACTCTCCCCAACCTAGATTTTTGCTTGTCCTCAAGTAAAAAGAAGTTTTTAAAGGGAATTCAAGCATTCAATAAGATCAGATTCAGTTGCAGACAAAATTTTGAAAGACAATAATCTCAATTTAACTTAAGGCAAATAACATCCTTAATACCAATCCTTTGAATTACAATGCACCACTCAATTTTTCACAAGGCAAGTAACCAATTAAGAATAAGGAACTCTCATTATTTCTCACCAGGTGTGTCGTACATTCATCATAAGAACTGCCTAATTAACATTGCCAGTCATTTCCAATCAAAATCAAATCATAAGAGCAGCAAGGATCAAAAAGGTCTTTTAGGGTTGTAATGAGGCTGGGCTAAACAAGAATTCTTGGTTTTTCTGTGAGTTCAAAATGCATGCATAAGGAAGAGCATAAATTATGAAACTTTTCAAAGTTTATGAGGTTTCTTCCTTTTTGAGCTACAGAATTCTTTCTTTTTCTTTTTCTAGTTCTCTAATTCTGTTTGAATCTCTGGAGAACTTACTGTTTTTAGCATTTTCTTTTTCTGCCTCTGTTTCTTTCATGACTCTTTTGGTCAAACCTATTTTATGCTCTTATCAAATTTAAGCATCCTGATAAGGTAGGATTTTTATTTCTCATGCTTGGGTTAGGGTGTTTTTATAGAATAAAATTTTTGCTCAAAAGTGGGCTACCAAGGAATAGGGCATACTTTAGGGTAGCTTTTTGGCTTTGGGATATTTTATTTGCAAAATTGCCTTTATCCTTTCCTTGCTTAATTTCTTATGAAAAAATTATTAATAAAAAAATTAGGCAATGCAAACTTTGGCAAATTCTAATGAGACTCTCAGTGTTTAAATTTCTCCCTTCTCACCGGTTTATAAGGCATACTTCCATATTCAAAAAGGGTTTCAAGCATGCAAACAAATTTTAATGGTTCATTTCCTTCATTTTCATGGTCTTAAATCAGTTAATTTTCCTTCTCAAAACCAATGTTATTGCCTCAAAATAATTGCTAACTCAGAATCTTTTCTTGAAACAAAAATTGTAAATCCTGGTTGGGTTTTTCAAAACATTTTTTTTATATGTTAAACATATGACTTTGCATCAAAACAATCAACCAAAAGCATGAAAAGTTTAAAAATTTTCAAAGTATGCTGCAGTAAGAAAACCAACTATAAGTAAACTAAAGCAATTAAAAACTAAAGCAGTAAACTTATCACTCATCCTCAGAAGAGTCATCCTCTGTCTCCTGTTCCCTTACTGAAGGCCCTTTTGAGGAGGGTCCTGGTCCAGCCTATGAAGTCTCACCCCTCCTAAGAAAGAAGGCCTATCCCCAGGCTAAACAATGTGGGTTGCAAACTTGCTTTCGGATAATGAGTGGGATGAATTTGATGAGCTTCCTGAAAAATAAAAGAAAAATTCAATCTTATGATAAAATATATTTAAGGTAAAATCAACATGATGAAAAGAAAACATAAAAGATTGGGTTGCCTCCCAATAAGCGCTTGTTTAACGTCATTAGCTTGACGCCTGATTTTTTCAAGTTGGGTCATGGAGTTGGTGGATAAGAGTATTGAGTTTTTCCACCTCCTTTCCTAAGTCAGGCCTTGACTTTTTTCTTTTCGGATTTTCAAGTACACCTTCTGAGTATTTATTTGTTTCATCAATAACAAAGTTGGCTTCTTCTTTCTGCACTCGAATTTTTACTCTTCTGTCATCCACATCTACGATGACTTTGGCTGCTTTCAAGAATGGTCTCCCCAGTATTAGAGGGACTTCAGAATCTTCCTCCATATCTATGACAACAAAGTTCTCATGAAATTCAAATTTATCAACTTTGACCTCAATATTTTCAGCAATACCATAAGGGGTTTTTATTGATTGATCTGCCATTTTTAAAGTCATGTTTGTTGGCTTTACTGAAAAATCTCCTATACTTTTAAGTGTGGATAATGGCATCAAATTTACACTAGCACCAAGATCTAATAAAGCTTTACTTTTTGAAAGATTTCCAATAGTAACAGGAATAGAAAAACTCCTTGGATCTTTGGTGTTATAAGGTACTGCTTCAGAGATGATAGTATCATGTCCATCTTCTTCCTCAGTTATTTCCTCAGTCAGTGTGGTCACAGCCTTGCAATGCTCTATTGGGTTTGTTTCAGTGTTTGCTCCATACTGAGGCTTCTGTTTCTCAGCAAGTTGTCGGGCTAGTTGTCCCAATTGTGTTTCCAAGTTCCTAAGTGATGCCTCATTGTTCTTTTGACTTGCTAAAGAAGTTTGTATAAATTTTTCCAAGGTGTCCTCTAATCTAGAAGTTCTCTCCACCAAAGAAGGATCATTATTTTGATATGTTTTAGAAGAGCTGGGCTCTTACTTCCATCCTTGGCCTTGGTTTTGGTTACTTCTCCATCCCTGAAATGGTTGGTTAGAAAAATTTGAATTGAAATTACCAGACCTTCCTTGGTTGTTCATGAAGTATACAGTTGCTTCTTGTGAGCCACAGTTCTCATTGAGATGATCTCCTCCACAAAAGTTACATGTTGTAGGCATTTGTTGTTGCCCTGGTTGTGATGATGGGATATCTTTTTGGTCAATGCTTCTAATTATTGTGTCAGAATTTTGTTCTGTGCTAAAATGGCATCTGTGGTGTTTAAGTCAAGGACTCCTTTCCTTTGAACTTGCTGACGATCATGTTGAGCTTGGTAGTCTGTTGAGGATAAAGCTTCTATTATCCTTATGGCTTGGTCAGCATCCACTGTCATCATTGTTCCTCCTACTGCCGCATCTAAAATCATTTTAGTGTCAGCCCTTAAACCACTGTAAAAAATATTAAGTTGTGCAATATCTTCAAGTCCATGGTTTGGGCATTTTCTGAGCAGTGATTTAAAGCGTTCCCATGCCTCACAAAAAGGTTCATCTTGGCCTTGTCTAAATGTTGTAATATCTGATTTGGCCTTGATGAATCTAGATGGAGGAAAGAACCTTTGTAGAAATTTTTCTTCAACTATGTTCCAGCTATTCAAACTTTGATTTGGATGAGATTGTAACCACTCCTTTGCTTTTCCTGCTAAAGAGAAAGGAAATAGTCTTAAATATGCAGCATCAATAACATCTTGGTTAAATCCCATGGTTCCAACCAATTCATAGAATGTGGCTAAGTGAGTATACGGATCTTCACTGGACATTCCATGGAATTGATGTGAACTAATCAAACTCAGAAATGCTGGTTTCATTTCTAGTGCTCTGACAGTGTTTGGCACTGCAATGCTTGAGAAATGTCTTGGCCCTTGTTGTAAAGCATAATCTCCAAGTGTTCTCCTTGGTGGGTTTTGATTGTTGCTGTTGACATCCATTGTATTAGAGGAAGTTTGTCCTACGTGGAAGTTCTGCTTGGCTTTCTTGATTTTCTTGAGGAACCTGTCTATCTCTGGATCAAATGCAAGTTGTTCTTTTGTACCCTGTCCTCTCAAGATCATAAATCAAGTACTCAAAATAGCAAAGTTGTAACGTCCTAAATTATTTTTACATTTATTTTTATTCAAACGATTACATTTTACAATAAATTTTTCCTTTTCCTTGAAAATTTATCGATATTTAGAGAAAAACAATTTAATATGAACACACGGATGAGAGAAAGGAAATCGGGGCGTCTCACTTGCGCGAGGCCCCTACTCGTCTAAGCGAGATTCCGGACTCTCACTTAGACGAGGTGCTGTTCGTGAACGAACACCTTTCGCACATCGGATTATACAAAACATACAACCGGACTCCCAAAACTTCGCTCTAACAAATGGTCCAGTGAACCCAAGAAGTTACCATAAAAACATATGCACATAACAGTAATATTTTTGAAATATATATTTTTCATTCGATCCGGTCTGTATTACACACAACTAGTAACTATAATAAGAAGTTTTTACACACAAATAAGACTCTATAAAGAGTCACTCAAATTCATCCGGACCTTGGCACCGTTCTCCCCCTTGGCCCAGCTCCACGGCTCCTTCCCCCTCCCTGACTCTGGTTACTAAAAAAAAAATGCAAGGGTGAGTGTTTGGCATAATAATTAATTTAGAACGGATCTTAACAAATACACATGCATATCTATACATACACATCAATCATTACTTCTAAATAAACATACTGAAACATAGAGTATTTCATGCAGTAACTGTATTAAACCAACTACACAATTCCATCCATTTCCTCACATTTATCGCATTCATTACATACATCACATTCATTATATACATCACATTCATTACATGCATCATGATCACAACTGACTCTCATACAATCTGACTCCTAGTATCCGGATACTAAAGGATTGGCCTTCAGCTGGGGGTCCTACTTGACACCCCGTGAACCCTGCTTGGTTCACTGAGTCCTGCTTGACTCTCCATCTCGACCACTGGGTCCTACTTGACCACTGGGTAGCTCAACTGGGCACGAAAACCACGGGAGCCGGAAATGAGGGGCTATCATATACCGTCGGCCATCCCATACCACATAATCATTCAACAATTTACCTTTTATAATGATATCAATTTTCTCATCCCTCGGGTAGCCTGCTTGCTAACCCGGAGTCACATAACACTGATCATTTCACATTAGATATCAATTTTCTCATCCCTCGGGTAGCCTGCTTGCTAACCCAGAGTCGCATAACACTGATTACATCAACATTAAATATTTCAAGATCATGCATGATAACTCAACCACACACCCAATTCTCAACTCATCAATGTACACTATCACACATGCACAAGTATATACACACACCACGTTTAGTAACATTTTCCTTAACCCGTTTACGCAACCCAAGGACCTGAATTAGAAGCGAGTCCTATTCTAATTAATTATAACCCGAACACCCCCTTACTCTGATTCCACGCTTTGATGATCTGTTCTTTGTGTCAATTCTTTCCTCCGAGCACTGGTTTCGCAGTGTCAACTCCTTCACTCAGTCTTCCGCTGTTTAGCCTACTACCTACGAATCATGAAGTATAGCTCATCACCTCCACGCCCCTAGTTCATGGACAACATCTGGACTCACACTCACCAGAGGAGTGGAGAACAACCACGAATATAGCCATGCATGGCCCTTAACAGCTAAAGAATAAAAGAAATAAGGGAATCACAATTGGGTTGGATCAGTAGACTCACCTTGAAGTCCCGATCACAGGAATGAGGTTAAATTGAAGTTCAGACACAAATGGAGTCTCACTCCAGTGCATGCAGATCAGCGTTAAGAGAGAAAAGAAAAACGGAAGAGAAGGAACAAACTGATAGCAAAGGTAACTTATGAATAATCCAGAGGGAAGGAAGAGAATCTTCTTATATATATGTGGCTCGTGGCAAGATCGTCTTTTCCTTTATTTTATTTGTATTCTTACTAAATTTAATCAATTTCACTATTTTAAACTATTGCATGGTTATCAACTCAATTACACGTGTTTATCCCTTCAACGTCCCAGTAGTCATAATCCTCTAATAATTCACAAGAGTATAGGTCCGATATAAATATCGGCCCCGCCGTCCTTACTTAATGTTCATACCTCGGAAATCCGAGCTACAACCTGAGAGATCGGATACTTTATCCGTGCTCACCTCTTGATTACTTATATCCGTTGTCTCCATCATTATGAGGTTAATCCGGGCTGTGACCCCGTGTGAGGCGCTCTCCTCACAACGGTTGGACCAGACCGCCTAGCCCTGCCCGCTCTTCCTTACTCATTCGATCTTCAGCTCTGCCTGTCCGCGCTTCTGAGACCGATCTAGACACCGGCTCAAACAGAATAAATACTAACTAGAATTTCTAAGCATTCACTAATATTTCCCATTTCATAATTTTCATTAAAATATCAGGGATGTTACACTCACCCCCCCTAAAAGGAGATTTCGTCCCCGAAATCAGTGCTCCGGTTGTAAAAGATGAGGGTACATCCGCCTCATATCGGATTCTAACTCCCAAGTGTAGTTCATCCAATGTAAATTCTGCCACTTCACTTTCACCAGCGGTACATCCTTGTTCCTTAAGCGTTTGGTTTGGTGCTCTTCAATGCTAACCGGTACAGCTTCCACTGTCAGGTTTTCCTTCACTTTAATGGAGTCACTCGGTACAATCATTGTATCACACGGAATGTAGGCTCGCAGTTGTGATACGTGGAACACGTTGTGGATGTTAGTCAATGATTGGGGAAGATCCAGCCGATATGCGACTTCACCAATCTGCTCTAGTATTTGGTATGGTCCAATATACTTCGGATTAAGCTTTTGACTTTTCAAGATTCGACCTACACCCTTGGTTGGTGAAATTCTTAGGAACACCCAATCACCCACTTGGAATTCAAGGGGTCTATGCCGATTGTCATAATAGCTCTTTTGTCGATCTTGAGTAATTTTTATCTTCTCTCGGATTAAAGTGATTTGTTCATTCATCTCTTGAATCATCTCAGGCCCCAGATGAAGGGCATCGCCGTTCTCATTCCAACATAATGGGGTACGACATTTCCGACCATAAAGAGCTTCGTATGGAGCCATCCCAATACTGCTATGGTAACTGTTATTATATGCAAATTCCACCAAGGGCAAGTATTTCTCCCATGATCCGCCCTGCTCCAGCACACATGCTCTTAACATATCTTCAAGAGTCTGTATAGTCCGTTCTGATTGACCATCGGTTTGGGGATGGTAAGCCGAACTCAATTTAAGCTCAGTACCCAATTGTTGTTGCAAACTTCCCCAAAACCTTGAAGTAAATCGGGGATCCTGATCGGAGATAATGCTTGAGGGCACACCATGCAGTCGTACAACCTCAGCAATGTACAACTTAGCTAATCGATCTAACGACCACTTCATATTTATTGCCAGGAAATGCGCACATTTAGTTAGTCGATCAACAATTACCCAAATCGCGTTGTATCCAGTTTGAGTACGAGGTAGTCCAGACACGAAGTCCATGGTAATACTTTCCCACTTCCAGATCAGAATTTCTGGAGGTTGAACAAACCTGGAGGTCGTTGGTGCTCAACCTTGCACTTCTGACATATAACACAGGATTTCACGTACTCGATTATTGCCTTCTTCATGTTTGGCCACCAAAATTCCTTTCTTAAGTCATGATACATTTTTGTCACTCCTGGATGTATACTTAGAGAGCTCTTGTGTGCTTCTATTAACACCGCCTGCCTGAAGCCTCCATGTGCAGGCACCACAACTCGATTCCTGAATCTTCATACGCCATCCTCTCCTCGAGTTATCTCCTCATTTTTACCTTGGGCCTGAGTGTCAATCAACTTCAGTAACTCTTCATCGTCTTTCTGCGCGGCCATTACAGACTCCAGAAATTCATTGGAGATTTTTAACATTCCAATCGTCATTCAATTTGGCGCACTCATGACCACTCCAATATTCAAATCCCTAAAGCTTTCTAGCAATTCCTGTTCTCTGCCCATTAAGTAAGCCACGTGTAATACCTTCCTGCTTAATGCATCTGCCACAACATTTGCTTTGCCCGGGTGGTACTTCAAATCGAAGTCATAATCTTTCAAATACTCCATCCATCTCCTCTGTCTCATATTTAGCTCCTTTTGATCAAATAAATACTTTAAACTCTTGTGGTCGCTGAATACTACAAAGCGAGCTCCATACAGGTAATGGCGCCAAATCTTCAGTGCGTACACTAGTGCTGCGAGTTCTAGGTCATGGGTCGGGTAATTCTCCTCATGTGGCCTTAATTGCATTGAAGCATAGGCAATTGCTCGATCCGCTTGCATCAACACACACCCCACTCCAAATTTGGACGCATCACAATATACTTCAAATTCTTTAGTCACATCGGGCAGTGCAAGCACGGGCGCAGTAGTTAAACACTGCTTCAGAGTTTGGAAACTTAATTCACATTTCTCCGACCACACGAAAGGGTTTCCTTTCCTAGTCAATCGAGTCAGAGGGAGTGCTATCCGAGAGAACCCCTCAATGAAACGTCGATAGTATCCAGCTAATCAAAGGAAACTCCGGATTTCAGTTACTGACTTCGGTGTCTCCCAAGTCATAACCACCTCAATTTTTGTCGGATCGACTGAGACTCCTTCCTGGGAAATTACATGCCCTAAGAATTGTACACTACTCTTCCAGAACTCACACTTAGATAATTTAGCGTACAATTTCTTCTCGTGGAGTGCTTGTAATACAAGTCGAAGATGTTGAGCATGCTCCTCGTCCGACCTCGAGTATACCAAAATATCATCAATGAATACAACCACAAACTGATCCAAGTACGGTTGAAAGGTCCGATTCATATAATCCATAAAAATGGCAGGAGCGTTTGTCACTCCAAAGGGCATTACTACGTACTCGAAGTGCCCATAACGAGTCCGGAATGCTGTCTTTGGGATATCCTCCGACCTCACTCGGATTTGGTGGTATCCCGACCTCAAGTCAATCTTAGAGAACACAGCGGCGCCTCGCAACTGGTCCAGTAAATCATCAATCCGGGGTAGTGGATATTTATTTTTGATGGTCAGTTTGTTCAGCTGTCGATAATCAATACACATGCGCATACTACCGTCCTTCTTCTTTACCAGTAACACCGGAACGCCCCAAGGTGAGGCACTAGGTCGGATAAAGCCCTTTTCTAGTAATTCGTTCACTTGTTTCTTCACTTTGGTTAATTCCACCGAAGACATTCTATATGGCGTTCGGGACACCGGTTCTGCCCCGGGAATCAAGTCGATAGAGAAATCAATCTCTCGACTGGGAGGTAGCTCCGGAATTTCTTCCGGAAAAACGTCAGGAAATTCGCAAACAATCGGAATATCACCTAGCAGGAGGTTATGTCGACCCTCCGAAGCGAATAAAACAACATACGTGGTTAGGACATCGCTCACCCCGTTCTTCACGTCAAGTTCCTGGGAGAAAACAATATTCTTCCGATAACAGTCGACCAACACATGATTAGCAGCAAGCCAATCAAGACCTAGAATAACGTCTATGTCCTTCAATGGCATACAGATAAGATTTACTCGAAAAGTACGGGCTTCGATTTGCATCGGTAGTTCCCTACACACTGTAGTTGCACGGAAGGTAGAACCAGTTGGAGTGGAAACAATAAGAGCGTTCTCCATTAAACTGATTGGCAGACCAAGCCATCGCACACAGCTTTCCGAAATAAAGGAATGGGTGGCACCTGAATCATAAATCACATCAACCAGATAACCACAGATGAGGCACTTACCCTGCACCAGATTGTCGTTCCTCGTAGCCTCTGAAGCATCAAACGCAAATACACGCCCAGTCATGGCGTTCTGGGCACCGCTAGATTGGGTGTCATATCTTCCCGCTTGTGGGTTCCCTCTACCAGCTCCATTCTGACCTCCTCTCATGAAGTTGGAACCCCGGTTCCCAGAAGAGTTAGTTCGGTTATTCGTCCTGCCCTGCTGCTGCCTCTGAGGGTAATCGGGCCTGAGGTGCCCTGGTCGTCCGCACTGGAAGCACACAATCTGATTAGCTTGGCAATGTTTGGCAATGTGTCCTTCTTGACCACAATTGTAGCATGTACGATTCCCAGGGGGATTACCCGATCGACCAGTGGAACCACGGCCAGAGGAGGATGAGGAGGTAGCAGAAGACTTGCCGCCCTGAAAGAATTGACCCATCCTCTTGAAGCTGAAACCTTTTGCCTTCAATGGCTTTTTATCTCTTGGCTGAGACATCCTTTGCAACTGCACTTCTTCTGTCAGCCTTGCTTTGTTCACCAAGGTCGGATAGTCCCTGATCTCCATCGGTACGATTACACTATGGAGCTCAATCCGTAGTCCAGCTTCGTATTTAGCACACTTGCTGCCTTCAGTCCCTTCTAACGAGAAAGGGTGGTAAAAATCACACAGCTCATCAAACTTGCTGGTGTACTCAGCTACAGACATCCGGTCTTGCTCTAACTTCAGGAATTCTATTTCTTTCCGGATTTTATAGTTGTCCGGGAAGTATTTAACAAGGAATCTCCTTCAAAAATTCGCCCATACTAACGGCTCATTGGCTGCGTTCATTTGCACCTTCACGCGAGACCACCATACTCTAGCCTCATCTTTCAATTGATATGTAGCAAATAAAACCTTTTGCTCCTCAGTACACTCAAAATATTCAAAAACTTGCTCGATATCCCTAATCCAGATATATGCCCCATCGTAGTCGTGTCCCCCCTTGTAAGTCGGAGGATTCCTTTTCAAGAATTTATCCAAAGTGGGACCGGACTCGGTCCTACTCATCAGCTGAGTAAATCTAGAGAAGAAATCATCTCCTCCCCCAGAACTGGTCTCTCCGGCCATTGTAATTCTACAATGAGCAAACACATCACCATTAATAACCAAGATTAGTCAGGGGATTGTAAACTTACCTTATATTCATAGAATACTATGCCAGTGGAGTGCCAAGGGAACGGTGCCAGACCACACACAATCTCAACACAACAAAATACAATTAATTTTTATAAAACTATCACATTCACTAGATCGGCCCACACACCGGCTCTAGAAAGAACCGCTCTGATACCAAGTGTAACGTCCTAAATTATTTTTACATTTATTTTTATTCAAACGATTACATTTTACAATAAATTTTTCCTTTTCCTTGAAAATTTATCGATATTTAGAGAAAAACAATTTAATATGAACACACGGATGAGAGAAAGGAAATCGGGGCGTCTCACTTGCGCGAGGCCCCTACTCGTCTAAGCGAGATTCCGGACTCTCACTTAGACAAGGTGCTGTTCGTGAACGAACAACTTTCGCACATCGGATTATACAAAACATACAACCGGACTCCCAAAACTTCGCTCTAACAAATGGTCCAGTGAACCCAAGAAGTTACCATAAAAACATATGCACATAACAGTAATATTTTTGAAATATATATTTTTCATTCGATCCGGTCTGTATTACACACAACTAGTAACTATAATAAGAAGTTTTTACACACAAATAAGACTCTATAAAGAGTCACTCAAATTCATTCGGACCTTGGCACCGTTCTCCCCTTTGGCCCAGCTCCACGGCTCCTTCCCCCTCCCTGACTCTGGTTACTAAAAAAAAAAATGCAAGGGTGAGTGTTTGGCATAATAATTAATTTAGAACGGATCTTAACAAATACACCTGCATATCTATACATACACATCAATCATTACTTCTAAATAAACATACCGAAACATAGAGTATTTCATGCAGTAACTGTATTAAACCAACTACACAATTCCATCCATTTCCTCACATTCATCGCATTCATTACATACATCACATTCATTATATACATCACATTCATTACATGCATCATGATCACAACTGACTCTCATACAATCTGACTCCTAGTATCCAGATACTAAAGGATTGGCCTTCAGCTGGGGGTCCTACTTGACACCCCGTGAACCCTGCTTGGTTCACTGAGTCCTGCTTGACTCTCCATCTCGACCACCGGGTCCTACTTGACCACTGGGTAGCTCAACTGGGCACGAAAACCACGGGAGCCGGAAATGAGGGGCTATCATATACCGTCGGCCATCCCATACCACATAATCATTCAACAATTTACCTTTCATAATGATATCAATTTTCTCATCCCTCGGGTAGCCTGCTTGCTAACCCGGAGTCACATAACACTGATCATTTCACATTAGATATCAATTTTCTCATCCCTCGGGTAGCCTGCTTGCTAACCCGGAGTCGCATAACACTGATTACATCAACATTAAATATTTCAAGATCATGCATGATAACTCAACCACACACCCAATTCTCAACTCATCAATGTACACTATCACACATGCACAAGTATATACACACACCACGTTTAGTAACATTTTCCTTAACCCGTTTACGCAACCCAAGGACCTGAATTAGAAGCGAGTCCTATTCTAATTAATTATAACCCGAACACCCCCTTACTCTGATTCCACGCTTTGATGATCTGTTCTTTGTGTCGATTCTTTCCTCCGAGCACTGGTTTCGCAGTGTCAACTCCTTCACTCAGTCTTCCGCTGTTTAGCCTACTACCTACGAATCATGAAGTATAGCTCATCACCTCCACGCCCCTAGTTCATGGACAACATCTAGACTCACACTCACCAGAGGAGTGGAGAACAGCCACGAATATAGCCATGCATGGCCCTTAACAACTAAAGAATAAAAGAAATAAGGGAATCACAATTGGGTTGGATCAGTAGACTCACCTTGAAGTCCCGATCACAGGAATGAGGTTAAATTGAAGTTCAGACACAAATGGAGTCTCACTCCAGTGCATGCAGATCAGCGTTAAGAGAGAAAAGAAAAACGGAAGAGAAGGAACAAACTGATAGCAAAGGTAACTTGTGAATAATCCAGAGGGAAGGAAGAGAATCTTCTTATATATATGTGGCTCGTGGCAAGATCGTCTTTTCCTTTATTTTATTTGTATTCTTACTAAATTTAATCAATTTCACTATTTTAAACTATTGCATGGTTATCAACTCAATTACACGTGTTTATCCCTTCAACGTCCCAGTAGTCATAATCCTCTAATAATTCACAAGAGTATAGGTCCGATATAAATATCGGCCCCGCCGTCCTTACTTAATGTTCATACCTCGAAAATCCGAGCTACAACCTGAGAGATCGGATACTTTATCCGTGCTCACCTCTTGATTACTTATATCCGTTGTCTCCATCATTATGAGGTTAATCCGGGCTGTGACCCCGTGTGAGGCACTCTCCTCACAACGGTTGGACCAGACCGCCTAGCCCTGCCCGCTCTTCCTTACTCATCCGATCTTCAGCTCTGCCTGTCCGCGCTTCTGAGACCGATCTAGACACCGGCTCAAACAGAATAAATACTAAATAGAATTTCTAAGCATTCACTAACATTTCCCATTTCATAATTTTCATTAAAATATCAGGGATGTTACAAAAGTTACTACACAAAAAAAATAAAAACAAATTGAAAACAAATTTATTTACACTGTCTTGTCAATTCAATGCTAAAGATATTCAAACACAAATCACCTCCCCGGCAGCGGCGCCAAAACTTGATGAACATAAGGTGATGATGTAATGTTGTAATATTGAAATGAAGAGTTCACTGAAAGAGAATCAAGTTTGTATAATATGAACTCAATGGAATAGATGTGCCAAGTTTAAACACAGAGGTTGTAGTACAGCGTAGATGTCGTTCCACTGAGGAGGTGTGAAAATGAAAATCTTAGTTTTGAATTAATTTGGCAGAATGGTTTAGTTTTTGTTTTGTTGTAAATGGTGTTGATTAAGGAGACAGTAAATAACAGAGAGTAAAAGTTGCAAAAGATAACAGTGAATGGTGTTGAAAAATCAGTTTTGTAAAACAGGGATTGGCTTCATCACATCTTCACCTCTGTAAGCTGCATAAGTTTTCATATAAGTAAATCGAAAAGATAAGTTCTACGTCACAATCAAAGTCATTTGTATCGATCCCTCGACTACAAAATTCATAAGAATGATTTCAACCCGCTGATCCCTCAGTCACTTTGAAATCATCCCAGCATTATCGATCGATTGTTTTGACGTTTATTGCGTTAGACGCCATCCCTGGCTACCTACTCACAATAAGTATTTCTTTCAGGTTCTGCTTTCAAAAGTCACTTCCCAGCATACTTGAGAAAACTTAGAACAAGAAAATAGTGATCAAGTATTTTCAGGCATTAAACGCAGAAAGAAATACAGCAACTTATCAAATCTCATTACTAAATAAAAACTTACAGTAGCATTACTTTAGTGTTGAATGGATTACAGCCAATCCCATAAGGGAGATTAGTTACTCATGCCTTGCATTTTCACCATCAAAAGAATGCATACAGAAAATAATGGAAAAGATTTGAAATACAGGGGATGAATCTGATGATGGATATATTATCTGCAGCTTGATTTATAGGAGTTATGGTTCAGCTTCCCTTGCCCACTTGCGTAAAACCCATGCAGCATCTTTCAGAGACTTGTAGAAACACAAGAAAGTGGGTGAGTTAGCATCGCACCATTGGTGAATATTAAATTGAAAAATCCCATACTGCATGAGTCACGCTTAAGCTTAGTAGTCACGCTCAAGCGTGAAGGTCCTGGTACTCATTATTTGCCTTCATGCTTACTCCACCTCAGCTACGCTCAAGCGTGGCTTCCTTGCCTTCTCACGCTTGCTCCTCGCTTACCCTCGCTCAGGCGCGCTCGGGCTCACGCTTGAGCGCCTCCCTATCTCGCTCAAGCGTTAGGAGGTTCTTGATCCTTCGCTTCAAGCTGAATTAACCAAGCTTAAGCGTGGCCTTCCAATTCAGTATACTGGTTTCCACGCTTGATTCACGCTTAATTCCTTTCAGCCACGTTCAAGCGCTCTCGTGTTCACGCTTGAGCGTCCCCTTCTCACGCTCAAGCGTGGGGGGGTCTGATGCTACTTGCTGTCCTTCAATCCATGCTCAGGGTCACGCTCACGCTCATGCTTAATCTTTGCTTGGGCGCTCTCGAGCTCACGCTCAAGCGGCTCATCCCCACGCTTGAGCGTGAGAGGGGTCCTGATGCCTCTTTGTCTTCTTTAAGTCATGCTTGCCATGCTTAATCCTCGCTCAAGCGTCTAGTATTCACGCTTAAGCGTGAGAGATGCTTTATGTTCTCAAACTTTCATGCTCAAGCTTGCTTACTTTGTCTTGCCTTCCTGTTGAGTTCCCTGCACTTTCCAAGGGTTTAAACATAATACTTCTTTTATACACTACTTAAAAGATTCATGCTCACTTCCTTTAATAATTCATTAATTTAGCTCAAATTCTTTACAAAATTAGTTCAAATGAGTCATGAAATCAATGCTTAATCAACACTTATCACCGCATCGGCCCAAAAATGTTTTGCAATATGGTTTTCATTTAGCATGGTTCTAGCAAGCTCCACTAAGGATCTATTTTTCCTTTCAACTACTCCATTTTGTTGTGGAGTTCTAGGAGCTGAAAAATTGTGATTAATACCATGTTTTTCGCAAAACTTTTCAAAAGATTGATTTTCAAATTCTCCCCCATGATCAGTTCTAATGGATATAATTTTAGAATTTTGCTCATTTTGGATAATCTTTGCAAGTTTCTTGAATGCATGATAAGCTTCATTTTTATGAGCAAGAAACAATGTCCATGTATATCTAGAATAGTCATCTACAATAACTAGACCATAGTAATTGCCTCCAAAGCTTTTGATTTTGGATGGTCCAAATAAGTCCATGTGCAAAAGTTGTAAAGGCCTTTGTGTGGAAACAATGTTTTTGGATTGAAAAGATGCCTTTACTTGTTTTCCCTTTTGACATGCATCACAAAATCTATTTTCAAACTTAAGCTTTGGTAAACCAATTACTAATTCTTTGGAAACAAGTTTGTTCAAATGGTCTACATGAATATGAGCTATTCTCCTATGCCATAGCCAAGTTTCATCCTCTTTTGAAATGAAGCATTGTTCATCATTTGTAGACAAACTATCCATATCAATCATGTAAATATTATCAATTCTTTGGCCTACAAACTTAACTTCCTTATTAGTATTATGCTCAATTATGCAATAATTTGATTCAAACAAAACTCTATATCCTTTGTCACATAATTGACTTATGCTAAGTAGATTATGTTTGAGGCCTTCAACATACAACACGTCACTTATGGATGTGGAAGAATTCTTACCTATATTTCCGATGCCTAGGATCCTTCCTTTGGTGTTGTCTCCGTAGGTGACACTTCCTTTTCTCTTGGGAATGAATGATGTAAACTTGCTTATGTCTCCCGTCATATGCTTTGAACACCCACTATCCAAGTACCAATGGGTGTTGCTTACCTTGAAGCATACCTACAAAACAAGATTAGTTTAGAGAACTAGGTACCCATTTTATGTTGGGTCCTTTAAGGTTAGCTTGTGGTAATGTCCCTTTGGGAACCCACACCTTTCTTATAACCTTTGGCCCTAATTTTCTAACATTGCAATTTGAAGAGTTATGACCTTTGAATCCACAATGATTGCATTTCATAAAGGGCGAAGATGATCTCATAGGGGGTACAAAGAAGTTTTTGTAATGCTTTTCCTTTTTAACAGAATTGTACCCTAAACCAGTTTTGTCAAACATGCATCTTTGATTTCCAAGTAGTACATTCAGATTATCTCTACCATTTGTAAACCTCTCTAAGGTTTTGTTTAGATCTAGGACTTTATTTTCTAGATCAACACATTTCTTAGCAAAATCACAAGGTTTACTTTTGGAGCATGTTTGAGCATTTTTCAATTCTTCTTTTAAGCATTCATTCTCTTTGAAAACCTCCATAAGGTGCATCTCTAGAGTGTCACTAGTTTTTCTAGACACCTTAAGTCTATTGAAGACTTTTGTAAATTTATCATACAATTCCTCTAGAGCATCAAGTAATTCATCCTTATCTAAGTCATGGAAGTTTACCTCATCATCTTCTTCTTGGTGGTTGGCCATGAAGCAAAGGTTTGCTTCTTCATTTTCTGAGTCATCCGAGCTGCTTATCATCCCATGCTATATATGCTCTCCTTCTTCCTCTTTTCTCTTTTCCCTTCTTCTTAAGATTTGGGCAATCCGCTTTGAAGTGCCCTTCCTTGCCACATTCAAAACAATTGGGTGAGGAAGAATTTTCTTTAGTGATAGGTTTCTTACTTGGGTTTTTGAAGCTTCTTTGGAAGCGTTTGCCTTTCATGAATTTCCCGAAGCGTTTCACAAATAGTCCAAACTCTTCTTCTTCATCAAGTTTACTTCCGGATTCTTCTTCATTTATGGGAGTGGCCTTGAGAGCGAGACCCTTTTTCTTGGAAGATTTTTCTTCCTCTTCCGCCATCTTTAATTCTTTCAGCTCTTGTTCCTGTTCCTACAACTTACCAAATAGTGTGGCAAGAGACATTTCGTTTATGCTAGGAGATTGTTTGATGGCGGTAACTAGTGGTTGCCATTCTCTGTTAAGACTTTTCAACACTTTATGAATGAGCTCTTTGTTAGTGTAAGTCTTTCCAAGTGTAATGAGTTGATTAATGATGAGAGTGAATCTTTTTTGCATATCAACAATTGATTCATGAGAGTTTAATCTAAAGCACTCATATTGACTAGTTAGTGTACTAATCTTAGAGTCTTTAACATCATTTGTACCTTTATGGGTTACATGAAGAGTATCCCACATTTCCTTGGCGGATTTACAAGTGATTACTCGGAAAAATTCATCTGGTCCTAGTGCAAGAGTAATTAGATTTTTAGCCTTGTAATTGTATTGTACTTTCTTCTCTTCTTCACTAGTCCAATTATCCATAGGTTTTTAAACTAGTTTATCATCAACAGTATGCATAGGTATAAAAGGACCATTTTCAATGGTATTCCACACTCTTAAGTCAACTGATTGAATGAAGATTTTCATTCTCTCTTTCCAAAAGGTATAACCTTCCCCATTGAAAGCGGGAGGTCGATTTGTAGCACCACACTCAGGAAAAAGGTTTAGAGAATTTGAGGCCATCTTTATCTCTTGAAGCTGTTAAGCTTGATCTACCAAGAGTCAAGCTCTGATACCACTTGTTATTCAAGTGGCCTCAATACTCAAGAGAGGGGTGAATTGAGTTTTTAAAACTTTTAGTTGGAATACCTTTGAACTTGATTCTTATATACAAATTTACAAGATTATGCAAGTGAAATAAAGTCAGTGAAATATGCAATGCAAAACAAAGGTAAATATAGCTGAGAAAATTAAACAAACACTTGGTGTGCAGTCTTCAAGACTTACCAATTTAAACAAGTTCAAGTATGCAAGCCACAATCAATCAACACAAGCCAATTAAGTGCAGTATATGAAAGTAAAAGAGTAAGGAAGAAGAGCTTTGCAAACCGATTTAACGAGTTCCACCAATCCGGTGTATGTCTCGCCTCTAAGCAACCCACTTAGAGGATTTTCCACTATTGTAGACTAGAGATACAACTTTGAGCAATTGCGGCTTCCTAGTGTCCCACACTCAAGAACCCAATCCTCACAAGTATAAGGGCAACCTACCCAATCTCTCAATCTCACAATATCCCAAAGGTTGAGCCTCAACCTTTGTAACCACTCAACCTAGAGTGAACTTTGGTGTTTTGATGTAGTGTTTACAAGCAAGTAACTCTCTCAATAGAGTGGATAAGCAAAATGATAGCTCACACAATTTCTAATCTCTCAAGAAGAGAGGATATACAAATGAGATTCAAGATATAAAAGAATAGGGCTTACAAAGCACAAGAATGAGCAAAGGAATTGTAGCTTCTTGGGTGTGTCTTTGTGCTTGTGTTCCTCTTCAATTTATAGAGTCATTTGTGCAGCATCAAGGTCTCCTAGCCGTTGCAAGATGATGGCTCCAGCTTGTCTTTGCGCATTATAAGATTGGGTTCTTGTTTCCCACTTAAATCTGTCTTTTTAGTGGTGTTTCCCACTTCTTGAATCGATTCGTAGTGCCTTGAATCGATTCAGAGCATTCTGATTTATGCAAATTTGAGTTCCAGATTCGTATGAATCGATTCGAGCTTTATCTGAATCGATTCGAAACATTCTGTTTCTGCAATTTGGAGTTTCTGATTCGTATGAATCGATTTGAGCATTGTCTGAATCGATTCGAAGCATTCTGTCTTCAAATAAAGTGACTCCCAGGTGTTCGAATCGATTCAGAGTCATGGTGAATCGATTTGACCCATTCTATTTTCAGTTTTTTGTGACTTCCAGGGCT
Source organism: Clitoria ternatea (assembly GCA_037962975.1). Classification (NCBI taxonomy): domain Eukaryota; kingdom Viridiplantae; phylum Streptophyta; class Magnoliopsida; order Fabales; family Fabaceae; genus Clitoria; species Clitoria ternatea. The sequence continues at coordinate 64,024,076 of CM075676.1, forward strand.
GTGAATCGATTCACTCGTGCTTGAATCGATTCAGGCTTTGCAATTTGACATTTCTCCATGCCTGTTGGTCATCTATTTGTATTTAGTGATTCATGGTTGCTTTCCTGTGTCTTGGCTCATTGGTTTCTTGATTTCTTGAACTTTTGTGAAACCGTTTTCTTCTTGCATTTGAATTTATATGACACCTTTAATTGTTTTTGATTCACAAAGAGTTTGCAGTGTTTGTTTCCTTGTCATTATCAAAACCTGTTATCACATGCAAATACAAACAGCTTCTTCAACTATGTTCCTTTCAAATATACAACCTTCGGGCCGACTTGGACACTTCACATAACCCTTCAAGATCTTCATATACCGTTCAAATGGATACATCCATCTCATGTAAGCTGGACTACATAATTGTGTCTCTCTAACAAGGTGAATAGTTAGATGAATCATTATATCAAAGAATGAAGGAGGGAAATACATTTCAAGTTCACACAAAGTCATAACAATTTGTCTTTGTAGTCTAGGTAAGTTTCCAGGATCAATGACTTTGCTACAAATTGCCTTAAAGAAGAAACATAACTTTGTAATGCTTCCCCTAACTTTAGTTGGCAAAATAGATCGTATACCGATTGGTAAAAAATGCTCCATTAGAACATGACAATCATGAGACTTGAGTCCTTTTAGTTTCAGGTCTTTCATTGAAACAAGGTTCTTAATGTTAGAACAAAACCTTTCTAGGACTTTGATTCCATGAAGGAACCTACAAAAAATTTTCTTATCATCTCTTGAAAAAGTATGGGCTGCTGGAGGTAGATATGTTCGATTTTTCCTTTTAATCGGCTTTAAGTCTTTCCTTATTCCCATATCAACCAAGTCTAACCTTGCTTTGACACTATCCTTAGTTTTCCCTTGTACATGAAGCAATGTACCAATAAGACTATCACAAACATTTTTTTCAATATGCATCACATCAAGGAAGTGTCTTACATACAATGATTTCCAATATGGCAAGTCAAAGAATATTGATCTTTTCTTCCATCCACTAGTGACAAGCTCTCTTGAGAAAGGTTTACCAAACTTAACATTTATATCCTTTACTTTTTCAAAAAGTTCATTACTAGTCAATGGTAAATAAACTCTATCTTGTTTAATATTCCTATCAAATACTTTTCTCCATAACCGGTAATGATGATTTGGAGGTAGAAATCTACGATGTCTCAAGTAGACATGCTTCCTACAATGCTCCAACCACTTCCATTGTATATCTTCCTCACATATAAGACATGCACATTTTCCTTTAACACTATATCCTGACAAATTACCATAGGCCAGAAATCATTAATTGTGCCAAACAATATTGCTTTTAAGTTGAAGCTTTCTTCCCTATATCCATCGAACACATCAACACCTTTTTCCCACATTTGCTTCAAATCTTCTATCAATGGAGACAAAAATACATCTATATTATTTCCTGGTTGTGTAGGCCCAGAAATTAACATAGACAACATCATGTACTTGCGCTTTATACACAACCATGGTGGTAAGTTATAAATCACCAATATCACTGGCCATGCACTATGGGAGCTACTTTGAACACCATGAGGATTCATACCATCAGTGGACAACGCGAAACGTAGGTTTCTTGGTTCATCTCCAAAATCAGGGTATTCATCATTAATTTTTCTCCATTGAGGAGAATCTGCTGGATGCCTAGGCATTCCATCTTTAATCCTTTCATCTTCATGCCAAGTCATGTATTTTGCAGTTTCTACGCTATGAAACATGTGTCTAAACCTCGAGATTATAGGGAAATACCATAAAACCTTTGTCGAAGTTGACTCTTTTTTCTTATATCGTGAGGTGTTGCACTTTGGACACACATTAAATGTTGTATATTCATTTTGAAATAAGATGCAGTCATTTGGACATGCATGTATCTTTTCATAGCTCATTCCAATAGATCGTAGCATTTTTTTGCCTTGTATGTATGACCGGGAAGCACATTATCCTCGGGCAACATATCCTTCAATAGTCTGAGTAACTCTGTGAAGCTTTTATCAGACCATCCATTTCCTGCCTTCAAGTTATACAACTTCAACACTGCTGAAAGTCTTGTGTACTTAGAGCAATCATGATACAATGGCTTTTTAGCATCATTTACTAGTGCGTCAAACATTTGAAGACAATCTCGAAGGTATTCTTCCAGCACATTTGGAATATCTTCAGTTCTATCTACCTCTGATCTATTTTTATTTCCATTATGTGTTATAGACCTTCCACTATAGTCAACACTACCACCATTAATTGTGCTTTCACCGTGTCTTGTCCAACATGTATAGCTTCGATCAATTCCATTGCATATTAAATGTTCCTCTACCTCCAACGTTGTAACTCGTTTTACAAAACAACATTGTAAGCAAGGGTAAATTAGTCTATTTGGATGTTTTGCATTCGCAACTACAAATTGAATAAACTCTTTCACTCCATCTTTATATTCTTTTGTCAAGCGATTGGCTAATATCCATTTCCGATCCATACTATCCTATACAACAAAGTGAATGATAAACTAATTAATATAGAAGGTAGTCATTGTATGAATCCTTGTTATTATCATAAATAGTCAAATGATGTGCAAAGAGGGGTTGTTAGAGGAACATATATGTAAAAGAACAAAAAATTATATGTATTTTTAACATAATGGGGAAGTTGTAAAAGTAAGCAACCAAGTATAAATGAAATCAGCCAGGTCAAGTAAATAAGTGTAAAATCAGAGACCTTATAATACTATAAATAAACAACTAGAGTTTAAAAATTTATGTAGCATTGAGATGAATAAATTAATTAACCTGTGTAGAGTCAGAAATTAATAGCTACAGAGGATTATTTATAGAACCCAATAGCTCAAGCTTCAACAAAGGAACGAGAACCTTTCTTGAGTCCAACCTGTAATTATGAACATATTAACAAGTCAGGAACCTTTACTATACAAAAAAGGGTTATAGTCCAACCTATGATAATTTCCATTATATTTAAGTCCTCAGCGCCGGAAACCTATATATAGCTACCTAATAATCCAACCCACACTTGCTTATAATTTGTTCTTCTACAGATCAATATAATTAAAAATAAGGTCATCAATTGCAAGATAAGTGTTGTTCATGCCGAGGAAAGGGCTTACAATGCAATCAATTCCATAATTTATATAATTATATTGACAACTAGCATGCTTAAGTTCTAACCATTTGAACTTATAATTAGCCAAATAGCTAGGTGTTGCCATTTCATAATAGATATATATACTACATTATAATGTAAATAATATTACTCCCCAAAGCAAGTGTTTCACTTCTGTTTTCATAACCATAAGATTGTAAAAAATTTTAGGGTATAAAGGGTAAAATACAGCCCAGAACAAAACACTTATTTTCAGTATTTTACATATTAATTAAGAACTTGTTTGTACTTACGTTCAACAGGTCAAAATCGATTTCACCACATCGAAATCTTTTCCATTTTGTCTAACAAACTTTGGGAATCCTGCTCCAATAATTATCAACAGCTATAAATCAACTTTCCTTGATTCAATTTGTATTTAAATAAGCTCTTAATATTTAAACAAATTAAAGACTTTAGTGTGCTAGCAGTAGACAAAATAGTTCCAATCAATTCTCAAGATCACTTGGCCTAATAAATATATTTTATTGTATAATTTAGATGTAATTATAATATTTATATGTATACCATGGAATGAATGTATCAGTTTTTCCTAACATGACAGTGATCTCAGTTTTGAATTTTAAAATATCTAATACTATTAAATATAAGAAAAACTTTGTCATTTATAATAATTTTATTGATCTGACTTAAATTCAAATAAAATATACCAAATCAAGAAAAAAAGTATATATCCATAAAGCAGAGCATGAAATAATCTATAATGTTAGGCGCGGGATTAATATACTATACATACTGAGGTTTCTATGAATGGTCATTTTATAATGAAGATGTCCTTCACTTGGAGATCAATATCAATAGTATTTATTTCATACTAGTTCGCTTGGATTCTTTCGTGAAAACTCATGGCAACTTTATGTTGTGCTACATTGGATATCCCAGGATCTAACACTTAACAGGGGAGTAAAAAGTGTATAATCAATTTATAGAACAACTTTTTGTTTTTAAGATGTTTATACTATCTAAATTCAAAACTAAAAACATAATAGACACAGAGCAATGCAATTGATTATCAATTTGAGAAAGTAAAAACAAAAATTCAAAAGACACTTAAGAAATCAAATCTGAAAAGTTGATGTCAAATTTGAAATAATGAATATCAATTTCAAAACATGAAAAAGTGAAAATAGTTTAGAAGTTAAAACCAATACCTGAAGTAGATAGACCATCTAAAAAGATGATTGATAACCTATAAAGTCAAATAAAAAAGGTGGATCTATCTTTAATATACCCTTTAAGTTTGTGTAGTTTAATATGCCTGGTTGGTTAATCACTAGTTATTGAAGCTGAGAGTACTTTATTAAATTGTTATTTTTCTCCAATGTATTTTTTAATAATGCAAGGACCCCAATATTATGACGGGTAGCAATGGCAATTAATATTGATACTATCATTTAAATCCTAACAAATTAATGATGTAGAAAGATTTATATTTGGAACTTTATTAACATGGTTTTCTTTTGTCTCAATAACATGGTTTGAGCAAAGCTTGTGAACCCATTCTTGGAACAATGATTTGAAACTGAAGACCTATTTTGCTTTTAAATAGAAATAAAATACTTAATATGTGCACATGTATGTAATATGTACAGTTGAAATTAAATAAAAGATGTATTTAGGAAGGCAAGTGCAGTACTAAAGGGTTAATTGAAAAACCAGTATATATATTGTCTTTCTTTCACAGCTCTGTGTTATGGCATTCTAAAGTGGTCCTCTAAAACAAGCAATAGCAGTAGCGTCTCTAAGGGCTTAACTCACAGTCTCTAACAAAGGTGTTTGTTAAGCTTGTGTCAATACTACTTAGTTGTTCAGAGTTTAGTACTTAAGATTTATCCTTTGAAAGATATAAGCTATAATTAACGTTTCTTATTCTTTAAAAACAATGTGTTTAACAAAAACTAAAGCTATTCCCACAGTATAAGTACGGATATACAACTCATTAGTATATATGTATGTATGGTCCACAACATGTCAAGTGCAAAATCAAGAGATATTGCTTGTAATCTTATGGAATTAGAAATCATAAATTGCATAAGAATTTAATTACAATATATACATTATTATTGTTGAGATTTAGTTATGAATTCATCTAGATAAAAAACTTTATTTGATAAAAATTATATTCTATATTATATATTTTTAAATATTTTTTATTAATTGATAGTATAAATTTTTTAAGCTGATAATATTGCTTCAAAATTAAACTATTTTTTTAATTAACTAGTCCTCGTGTAATAATAATATCTGCAGGTTTAATCGGCACTTGAGAATTATATTTAAAATTTAAAATTTAAAAAATACAGAAAAAGATGAAAAATAAGATGTCATATTGTAGTGGTTTTTTTTCTTCTTTTTACAATCAACATAGCAAGATTTAAATTTAAACAATGAGAATTTAAGAGAAGAAGAAATGGAAACAGGTTCTGATTTGCATTCTGTTACTTAATATTCAATGTGATTTATTTAATTTACAGAAAATGCCTAACGCAAATTAGCTGCACACAAAAAATAACCAACCGTTTATCTTCACAAATAAACCAAACTAACTTAACCTCGATTTGTTCATATAACTCAAAAGAGTCCTATAATAGCCATCTCATTCTTCATATTCACCAATTTTGGGTAATTTCATTAAGATATTTTTCTACTTACAATAGAAAACTAAGGAGAGTAAAAATTATTAAAGTTTTATCTCTTTCAATCAATTTCATATTCCTCCAAGTCAAATGAGAACCAAGTGTAAGTTTTCCTTTCTTAAATCAATGCAATCAAAAGGTCAATGCATATGGAAGAAGTTAAGGAAAAAGACAAAGAAGACTCTAAAGGTACATTGTATTATAATAATATCATATTTGACATTAAGGTTTTATCAATACACACCTGTACTGGTCATGAGAAAGAAGAAGGTCCTTTCTTTAGTCTTGAGCTAAGAGCACCTTTCTGTAGAGAAGCTATGCGGCAATGTCAAAAAGTGAAAAAAAAGGAATACACTGTGAAAAAAGGAAATACCTTACGCACAAAATAGGAAAACCGAAGAGAGATGCTATGAACGAAAAGGTTTGTGCGGCAATATGAACGATTAAGAGGTGAAAAAGTGAAAAGTGAAAAGTGAGAAACGGGGAATGGGAAATTGGGATTGAAATTTACAGCGTTTTAAAAAAAAGGAAATGTTATAAATTGAAAAACTATTATAGCATTTTATGTTAAAAAATACGGAAATGCTATAAATTCAAAAACTATTATAGCATTTCATATAAAAAATGTGGAAATGCTATAAATTCAAAAACTATTATAGCGTTTCATATAAAAATCCGGAAATGCTTTAAATAATGTTACCTATTACGTTATTTTTTAACATAAACATTGTTATTTTCTTGAAATAATTAATATAAAACAAATTTAAAGCATTTTCTTAAGCAAATGTTGTTAATATATCTAGTGTGTTATAGCATTTTATAGAGGAAACGCCATAAAATAATCCATCATTATTTTTTATAGCATTTTATGATTATAAACGCTTTAATATAAGTGTTGTAGTATCTCATTTTTGGCATAGTGAGTGTATTTATGAAATGGATGAGTTTTAATGAAACCCTAACTTATAAAATTAAGGGAAATATGTAATATGAATGTGAAATGCATTAATTGATTGTGAGAATGTTATTAATGATGAGGTATAGCCATAAATGATGATTGGCGATGGTGGTTAGAAGCCATAAATGAAAAACCTACTTAAAATGAGTTGAATGTGGGGTTGGTATATATGGTAACTTAACTAATTAGGTTGTTGCCTTGATAATAATGGATGATGATTAAAGGGAAGGAATTCCCGAAGCCTAATTAGGCAAATGAATAAAACCTATAAATAGTTTCTACATGATGAGAATCATGTGTATGTATATATGTATATGTATATTGAAATAGTGTTTGAATGAATGATTACTGTGGTCCTATGATTGATTGGTGTAGGCCTTGATAACACTTGTGAGGCGGGAACATCAAACCTGGAAGTCTACTTCTCTTGAGGTATGAGAGGGGTGTATTTTCTAAATGTATGATGCCTTGTATGTTGATAATGTATGTATTGATGCCAAGTTACATGTTTTCCTTGAATGGATGTAGTGTCTTAGGTATGGCTTAATGAATATTTGAAATCCTTGATTAGGATTACTTTTGAGCACTATGAATGATATGTTTTGGAAGAATGATATGTATGATGAATTGCGTGTTACTAACATTGTGATTGTGTATGAGCTATACCCTAGATGAGAGGGTGAGAAAATCCTTATGAGATTGAGGTATGCATGAGCATTAATGCATATATATATAGCATGGCATGCATAAGCACATTTGTAATGTGAATAACCTTACGGGGTTCCATGAAGGGAGTACCCGACTTGATGATGTCGAAATATTATGATATGAATAACCTTGCGGGGTTCCACAAAGGGAGTACCTGACGTGATGATGTTGAAATGTTATGATATGAATAACCTTGTGGGGTTCCACGAAGGGAGTACCCGATGACGATACGAAATTATAATGAATGACCTTGCAGAGTCCCATGAAGGGAGTACTCCTTACGAGGTGGGAAACTGACATGATGATATTAATATAAGTGGTTGTGATCACTATTGGAATGAAATCGGATCCATGTATATGCATCTTTAAACATCAGCATGTGCACTAGCCATAGAAGCATGGCATTGAGTGATACCCCAATGAGGAAGTTATGTAAAGTGTATGTGCAACCCAATTGATCACTATCAATATTTGTGTCTATTGGTTTGGTGTGACTCGAAGAAATTGTATGGATATGAGTGTTCTATGCATTGGATGATTGAATGATTTTAGTGTCACTTGAACTTCTTTTAAAGGGAAGATGTTAACTTGCATTCACATGTATATTATCACTAATTGTTAGATTTTTCATTCATCGAGAAAATATACTCACTCTCTATGTGGTCCATCTTTTTAGCTCTTGTGTTGTAGGGCTTGCCCATGGAGCTCTGGTGTGGAGAAATAGTGTGAAGGAAGTTCATTTTGGGTAAAGAATGCCTTGGCCGACAAATGTTTGATTTTATGGCTAGGCTTTTGTAATTGAACTGTTCTTTACAGGGGGTGTAAAAATATGGTTGATGAACAATTCAAAATGTACATGTGATGTCAATCTGGTACAAGGAGATATTTATAAATGTGCAAGTACGGAGTATCTTTGTATATTGGGGCGGAATACAATGCACTCTGGGCAGTGTGACAGTCCGCCTGAAGTAACCTTCTTTGCCTTCACACAATTGGTGGTGGTACCTGCAATTATTCTCCGACGCTCAAGTCAGTATTCTGAAATACTGTAAGACTTAGAAAGCAAATCTGAGAGAATTATGCAAGTAAAAGTGTAAGGTTCAGAATTGAGGGGGGATCCCTCTATACCTTTTTGCTGAGGTTTATATACCTGTTACTGGTGCTCCATTATTGGTAGGACCCGTTCCTTGTTTTCTGGCATAATGCAAGAAAGGTAGTGGGTCCCTGTGTCGTTCACGAGCACCATCGCTGTAGTGGGTATTTCCACTTACTTGGAAAGCGTTAATGCCTTATTATTTTATTCATTGTTCCCTTTTATGTGTGACAACGTGATTCCCATTTTCAACCTCTCAAGACAGAGTCAATCTCGTGCCGGGGTTATAAGTATGGGCTAGCTACGCAATATAGGAAATTTAATATTCCACCTATGGCTTGGCGGAGTAGTATGCATTGGCGGAGTAACGTGCTTTGGCGGAGTTACGTGCCCTGGTGATGATCGTATCTTGATGGTTTGTTTTTGAGATATTGAAATGAAGAGTTCATTGAAAGAGAATCAAGTTTGTATAATATGAACTCAATGCAGTAGATGTGCCAAGTTTAAACACAGAAGTTGTAATATAGTATAAGTGTCGTTCCACTGAGGAGGTGTTAGAATGAAGATCTTAGTTTTGAATTGATTAGACAGAAGGTTTTTAGTTTGTTTTGTTGTGAATGCTGTTGAATGAAAAAGTAATAAATAACAGAGAATAAAATTTGCAAAGGATAACAGTAAATGGTATTGGGAAAATCAGTTTTGTAAAACAGGGATTGGCTTCATCACATCTTCACCTTCTGTAAGCTGCATAAGTTTTTATATAAGTAAATCAAAAAGATAATTTCTACGTCACAATCAAAGTCATTTGTATCGATCCCTCGACTACAAAATTCATAAGAATGATTTCAAACCGCTGATCCCTCAGTCACTTTGAAATCATCCCAGCACTATCGATCGATTGTTTTGACGTTTATTGCGTTAGACGCCATCCTTGGCTACCTACTCACAACAAGTATTTCTTTCGGATCAGCTTTCAAAAGTCACTTCCCAGCATACTTGAGAAAACTTAAAACAAGAAAATAGTGATCAAGTACTTTCAGGCATTAAACGCAGAAGGAAATACAGAACTTATCAAATCTCATTACTAAATAAAAACTTACAACAGCATTACTTCAGTGTTGAATGGATTACAGCCAATCCCATAAGGGAGATTAGTTACTCATGCCTTGCATTTTCACCATCAAAAGAATGAATACAGAAAATAATGGAAAGTGTGAAGGAAAATACAGGGGATGAATCTGATGATGGATATATTGTTTGCAGCTTGATTTATAGGAGTCAAGGTTCAGCTTCCCTTTTCCACTTGCGTAGAACCCATGCAGCATCTTTCAGAGACTTGCAGAAACACAAGAAGTTGGGTGAGTTGGCATCGCATCATTGGTGAATATTAAATTGGAAAATCCCATACTGCAGGAGTCACGCTTGAGCTTGATGGTCTTACGCTCAAGCGTGAAGGGTTCTGATGCTTTTTGATGGTCTCACGCTCAAGCTGAAGTAACCACGCTCAAGCGTGGCCTTCTTTATGGTGCAGAACACTTATCCCTCCTCAGCTACGCTCAAGCGTGGCCTTATTATCCATCCCTCACGCTCAGGCGTGTAAAGCTTACGCTCAAGCGCCCTCCATGTGCCTGGTCACGCTCAAGCTCCATTTAGTCACGCTCAAGCGTGCTTCATGTGCAGGGTCACGCTCACGCTCACGCTTGGTCTTCGCTTGGGCGCTCTCGAGCTCACGCTCAAGCGTCTCATCCCCACGCTTGAGCGTGAGAGGGGTCCTGATGCCTCTATCTCCTTTAAGTCATGCTTAATCCTCGCTTAAGCGTCTAGTATTCACGCTTAAGCGTGAGAGGTGTTTATGTTCTCCAACTTTCATGCTCAAGCTTGCTTACTTTGTCTTTCCTGCAACTTTTCACAACATTTCTTTTTATACAATGCTTAAAAGATTCATGCTCACTTCCTTCAATAATTCCTTAATTTAGCTTAAAGTCTTTACAAAAGTGGTTCAAATGAGTCATGAAATCAATGCTTATTCAACACTTATCAAACTCTCCCCAACCTAGATTTTTGCTTGTCCTCAAGTAAAAAGAAGTTTGGAAGGGGAATCAAGTATTTCAGCAAAATTAGCTTCTGTACAGACAAAATTTTAACAGACAATAATCTCAATTTATCTCAAGTAAATGATTTCCTTAATACCAATTCTTTGAAATGTACTGTACCATTAATTTGTTCACAATGCAGGTAACCAAATGCTATCAGAATAAGGAACTCTCATTATTTCTCACAGGTGGTTGTGTTTGCACATTCATCATGAGAACTGCCTAATTAACATTGCCGGCCATTTCTAATCACAATCCATTCATAAGATAAGTAAGGATCAAAAAGGTCTTTTCAAGGTTGTAATGAGGCTGGGCTATCAAGAATTCTTGGTTTTTCTTTGAGTTCAAAGTGCATGCATAAATAAGAAGAGCATATGTTCTAGAATTTTTCAAAATTTTTTTATGAGGCTTCTTTTTATGCTATTGAATTCTTCGCTTTTCTTTTTCTAGTTCTCTATTTTTGTTACATGTTGGAGAACTTTATTTCTTTTTCAGCCTCAGTTTCTCTTATCACCCTTTTTTTTTTTGGAGAAATGTTCTATGCTCTTTTAAAATCTTTAAGCATGCTGGTAAGGTAAGATTTTATTTCTCATGCTTGGTTTAGGGTGTTTGAAAAAAAATTTTTGGCTCAAAAATGGCTACAAAAATTGGGTCATATTTTTAAAGGTAGCTTTTTGGCTCTGAGTTTGTTTTATTTTTTTTTCAAAATTTGCCTTTATCATTTCCTTGCTTAATCTCTATAAGAATTGTTAATCAGAAAATCAGGCAATGCTTATTTGACGAATTCTCACGAGACTCTCAGTGTTTAGATTTCTCACTTCTCATAGGATATAAGGCTTATTTCCTTATTCTAACAGAAAAGGGTTCACGCATGTACACAATAAAAAGTACATTCATTCCAATTCCTTGGTTCTTAATTCAGCCATTTTAACCTTTTAACAATCAATGTTATTGTCTAAAAATCTTCTGCTGCTTAGAAACTCTTCTTGTTCAAAAAGTAAAATCTTTGGTTGGGTTTTTCAAAAATGTTCAAAGTTTTAACCAACACAGGAATAAGCAAATAAGAATAATCATAAGCAGACAAGAGTAATCACAAACAGTTCTAAAGTATGCTGCAATAAAAATAAAGTAAAGCTATAAATTGTCAATTTGAAATAAAACTAAGTAGCAATTTAAACTTCAAGAAATAAAAGTATTAAAATTTTTCACTCTTCCTCAGATGAGTCCTCTTCTGTTCCCAGGTCTCTTTCTGGAGGTCCCTGTGTTGAAGTTCCTGGCCTATCCTGTGTAGTCTCACCTCCTCCCACAAAAGGAGGCCTGTCCCCAGGCCAAGCAAGTAGGGCCTCAAACTGGGCAGGTGGCATCCGAGGATTGTGTTGACCTGCAGGAATGCTGTGATAAAGGCCACTGTGAATGTGTAACAACCTCTATGATGAGCGTTCTGCTGGGCCAGGAGGTGGCTATTTTGAATTTTTAGGATGTGAATGCCTTGTAAAATCAGATTGGCTTCTGTGCTAAGGGGAGGATGGGCAGGTGCTGTGTTGAATGCTTGCTGTGCTGCTTGAGAGGCATGTGGAGGGGGTACATCATCTGCAGAAGGTACTGGATTACTGCAGTAACGCTCAATGAAGTGTTTGTCTATGGAAGGCCGAATTGGTTTGAGGTCTTGTACCTCAACACCATGAGCTGCACATAAATCAGTGATAAAGGCAGGAAAACCGAGACTCCCTTTTACCTTTTGACCTGCCTGGGAATACTTCTGATCAGAAATCACAAACTTGTGAATTTCATCAGAGAGTATTTGGGCTAGATCAATAGAGATGTCCTCTCTCAGAATGCAGTATAGCAAATAGCACCTACTAAAAATTAAATCAGAGACATGAGCGTTAGGTGCTATGTTAGCTAATAAGAAAGAAGTCCAAACTTGAGAAATAGAAGTCATGTCTTTTCTTAAAATTCTCAGTGGGTTTTCTCCTTGCCCCATTTGAAAGTGGTGTCCTGGAACACATATGGAGGCTTCAAGGTCATTGGTGGCAATGACTTGGTTCCTTGCAACCATGGCAGCATATTCGCATATTTCTCCCTCTCCTAGGGTCATAATGTTCCCTAAGTAGAAATTGATTGTGTCCCTGTCATAGGAGAGCCAGGTTCCCCTCACATAAGTTTTTCTTTCTCCTCCTCCATCTTTTGTCCAAGCATTCGCATAGAATTCTCTTACAACTTCTGGGTCATATTTCTCCCTTGGGTAACATATTTTTAACCAATTTCTCCTCCTTATGATCTACAAGAAGGCATCACAATCTCCCAAGGCCAAGTCTACTTTTCTTTCTGGTATAAATGTCCAGTTTGAGATGTCCTCATAACGCTTGCTGTTGTCTTTCTTCCTAAATCTTGGAGCATTATCTTGTTCATCTGTGCGTGGTCTTTTGCCTTTATTTCTTCGGGAACTCCTTGCTGGGGAAGTAGTGACAGGGGGGTTTGGTGCAATTTGCTTTGTTCTGGCCATCTGCAAGAAAGTTAAGAGCCACTTTGCACTCAAAATACTTCCTTTCAGGACTTTTATCAAACATTCAGCATACGTTAAAAGAATGTGAAACAGAAAAGGGACATGCATTACAAAGAAAGTGAAACACAAGAGCAAAGCTTTGAACCTCTTTCTCTAAACAATCCAGAAAACAACCAAGCATAGATCATGGTATTCATTAAAAATGGGAAGAAGGTGTTTAAAGACTTCAATGTATGCCAAAAGAAATGTATCAATTCTCCCTAACACAGTAATCATATGCTTGAAATTTTAAAAGGGGATAGTGCAGTAGTTACCTGGAAGAATCCGAGAGTGATAGAGAGAATGAATTACAGAAAAAGTGTGGCTTATGAGATGAGAGTGAAGAGACAATTATTGGGGAAGAGTTGGTCAGTTACAAAACTTGGAGAGTCAGGAAATTAATGGACGGTTAATTGAGTGAGAGACTTAGTGGGCAGTTTCAAAATTTTGTATTTATTAGCGTCAGGGGCCTTTTGCATTTCACGCTTGAGCGCTGGATTACCACGCTTGAGCGCAAGGGTATCACGCTTAAGCGCAGGATTATCACGCTTGAGCGTGATCGGTCTTGATACAGAGTATGTTTCCTCGCTCGAGCGAGAATGAAGTTTTCTTACACGCTTGAGCGTATGTTTGTCACGCTTGCGCGCAGGGGTGTCGCGCTTGAGCGCAGGGTTATCACGCTTGAGCGTGTGGGCTTTGATACAAAGTATATTTTCCTCGCTCAGGCTTATGTTTGTCTCGCTTGAGCGTGAAACAAAAATTTTCATACCTGATGCTTAAATCAATCCCTCGCTTGAGCGAAGAAGAGCCTTGCTTTGAGCGTGATAGCCTCTGCTTGATTTTCCAGGTCCTTTCGCTTAAGCGCAAAAAGTCACGCTTAAGCGTGATCGGGTTTATTTTGAAAACTTCTTTTTATAGAGGTGCCCCGCTCAAGGCTCGATTCTTTCGCTTAAGCTTGATGTGGATGATTTGGGACTTACCTTGGCTCGCTTAAGCGAGATTATCCACGCTTGAACGAGGTGATTTCCTCATGCTTCCCTTAATTCAACTTTCAGCTCCAGTTTTGTTTGCCTTTGTTTAAAACTCTTATTTGGGATCCTCTTGATGAGTAATCTACAATGTAAACAGAAACTTTACTACTATTTAAAAATAAAATTTTCATGGAAAGAAAGCATAAAAGATTAGGTTGCCTCCCAATGAGCGCTTGTTTAACGTCATTAGCTTGACGCCTGAGTTTGATCATGGGTCTTTTAGTAGGATGTCAGTGGCAACCTTCTCCACTTCTCCTCCTAAATAGGGTTTTACTCTCTGTCCATTCACGACCCAAGTTCTTTCAGATTTAGGATCTTGTAATTCAATAGCTCCATAAGGTTTCACCTCCTTCACAATAAAGGGTCCTGACCATTTAAACTTGAGTTTCCCTGGGAATAGTTTCATCCTTGAGTTGAAAAGAAGAACAGATTATCCCTGATGAAAACTTTTCTTCATGATGTGTCTATCATGGTAAACCTTCATTTTCTCTTTATAGATCCTTGATGAGTCATAGGCATGATTCCTCCACTCTTCTAACTTGTGCATCTGAATCTTCCTTTCTTCAGTTGATGCTTTGGGGTCATAGTTGAGGGTTTTCATTGTCCAAAATGCTTTGTGTTCAAGTTCTACTGGAAGATGGCAATTTTTACCATATACCAACTAATAAGGTGAAAATCCAGTTGGTGCCTTGTATGCTGTTCTATAGGCCCATAAAGCGTCATCTAACTTCAATGACTAATCTTTTCTGCTTTGACTGATTGTTTTCTCCAGTATCCTCTTAATTTCTCTGTTGGATACTTCCACTTGGCCATTGGCTTGAGGATGGTAAGGGGAGGTTACTTTGTGCTTGACTCCATAATGTTCTAGGCATCTTTGGAGTTGACTATTGCAGAAATGAGAGCCTCCATCACTTATTAATACTCTTAGAGTGCCAAACCTGCTGAAAATGTGTTTCTTAAGAAATTTGATGACAGTCTTGGCATCAGCTTTAGTACATGCCATGGCTTCCACCCACTTAGAGACATAGTCTACTGCCACAATTATATATTCATTTGAGAATGACATTGGTAATGGCCCAGTAAAATCTATGCCCCAGCAGTCAAAGACTTCTATTTCAAGGATGGTAGTCAATGGCATCTCATGTCTTTTTGATATGCTTCCTGTCTTCTGACATGCTTCACAATGCTGCACAAAAACATTAGCATCTTTAAACAATAAGGGCCAATAAAAACCTGATTGGAGGATTTTTGCTGCTGTCCTTTCCCCATTGAAATGTCCTCCATAGGGTGAGCTGTGACAGTGCCATAGGATGCTCTCAGCCTCCTCTTGGGACACACATCTCCTCAAAATGTGATCTGATCCAAGTTTAAATAGGTAAGGGTCATCCCATAAGAATTGTTTTGCATCCCTCAGAAACTTCCTCTTCTGCTGCCATGAAAGGTCATCAGGCAATACTCCAGCTGCTTTAAAGTTAGCCATGTCTGCAAACCATGGTCGTTCTTTCATCATTAGTAATTTTTCATCAGGAAATTCTTCCTTTACCTCAGGTTGGAGTAGTGTGACTTCCTGATTGACAAGTCTGGACAAGTGATCTGCAATAAAATTTTCGCTGCCCTTTTTGTCTTTGACTACTAGGTTGAATTCTTGCATTAGCAAGATCCATCTAATTAGCCTGGGCTTAGAATCAGGTTTATTCAGCAGATATTTAATAGCAGCATGGTCAGTAAAAATAGTGATCTTGGAACCAATCAGATAAGGTCTAAATTTTTCCAGGCCATACACTATCGCTAAGAGTTCTTTTTCTGTTGTTGCATAATTTGTTTGTGCAGGGTTCAAGACTTTACTTGCATAGTGTATAACATGAAAATTTTTTGCCTTTCTTTGTCCTAATACGGCTCCAACAGCATAATCACTTGCATCACACATCATTTCAAAGTCTAGTCCCCAATCAGGGGCAACTATTACAGGTGCACATGTTAGTCTATGCTTTAGAGTTTCAAAGGCATGCAAACAAGAGTTATCAAAAATAAAAGGAGTGTCTTTGTTTAAGAGATTACTCAAAGGCTTTGCAATTTTTTAGAAGTCCTTGATGAATCTTCTATAAAATCCTGCATGGCCCAAGAAGCTTCTGACTCCTTTCACATTTCCTGGTGGTGGTAATTTCTCGATTACTTCCACTTTTGCTTTGTCGACTTCAATGCCTCTTTTGGAGATTTGATGTCCTAACACAATGCCTTCAGTCACCATGAAGTGACATTTTTCCCAATTCAAAACCAAATTGGTGTCCACACATCTTTTCAGTACAATGGTCAAAATTTTCAAACATTGATCGAATGATGGACCAAAAATAGAGAAATTATCCATGAAGACCTCAATGCATTTTTCCACCAAATCAGAGAAGATAGCAAGCATACATCTTTGAAATGTTGCAGGGGCATTACACAACCCAAAGGGCATTTTTCTGTATGCAAACACCCCAAAGGGACATGTGAATGCTGTTTTTTCTTGATCCTCTGGTGCAACTGCTATCTGGTTGTACCCTGAGTAACCATCTAGAAAGCAGTAGTACGCTTGTCCTGCAAGTCTTTCTAGCATTTGATCCATGAAGGGCAGAGGAAAATGATCTTTCCGGGTGGCAGTGTTTAGCTTCCTGTAATCGATACACATCCTCCATCCTGTGACTATTCTTGTAGGGATCAATTCATGTTTGTCATTTTGTATAACAGTGATTCCTCCTTTCTTTGGGACAACCTGCACAAGACTCACCCAAGAGCTATCAGAAATTGGATAAATTATACCAGCTTCTAGTAACTTAATTACCTCCCCTTTTACTACTTCCTTCATAGTTGGGTTCAAGCGTCTCTGTGGCTGAGCAATTGGTTTGAATTCTTGTTCCATGTAAATGTGATGAGTGCAGTAAGCTGGGCTTATTCCTTTCAAATCTTCCAGTCTCCATCCAATCGCTGTTGAATGCTTTTTCAATACTTGAATCAATTGCTTTTCTTCAGTACCTGTCAATTCCCTGTTAATAATAACGGGTTTTTGGTTATCATTATCAAGAAAAACATATTTCAAGTGTGGAGGTAAAGCTTTTAACTCCACTTTTGGTGGGACAACTTCTTTCGTTTCCTCAGACAGCTTCTCAAAGTGACTTTCTTGTTGAGCATCTTGCTTGTCCTTCTTGTCTTCATTTATTGCTCCAACATTTAGTTCACCCAGGGGATCCTTGTTGAACCATTCGTTAGTTTGTTCTCTGATGGCTTCTTCTTCAATGTCAATTTTGAAGCACTGATGTTTTTCCTTTGGGTATTTCATTGCGTCAAACACATTGAAATTTACTTCTTCATCTTGCACTCTCACTTTTAGCTTCCCCTCATCCACATTAATAATTACTTTTGCGGTCTTCATGAAGGGTCTTCCCAGAATGAGAGGTACTTCTGCATCTTCTTCTATATCCATTATGACAAAATCTACTGGAAATACAAACTTGTCAACCCTTACCAGTACATCTTCAGCTATGCCATATGGAAATTTCATAGATCGGTCTGCCAGCTGGAGGGTCATCCGTGTTGGCTTCACCTCAAGATCTCCAATTCTTTTCACCATTGAGAGGGGCATTAGATTAATGCTTGCTCCCAAATCCAAGAGTGCTTTTCCTACTGGTAAAGTACCAATAGTTACTGGGATTGTGAAACTTCCAGGGTCTTTTGTTTTTTGTGGCAGTGCTTTTTGAATGATGGCACTGCAGCCTGCTGCAAGCTCCACTGTTTCTTCAGAAAATCTCTTCTTCTTTGTTAACAGCTCCTTCATGAATTTTGCGTAGGTTGGCATTTGCTCCATGGCTTCCACAAAAGGTATGTTTATTTGTAACCTTTTGAAGATATCCATAAATCTTGCAAATTGCCTTTCCTTGTCTATTTTTGAAGGGTTCTTTGGATACGGTAAGCTCTTTAGTTGTGGTGTTGGGTCGTCCACCTTCTTCTTCCCTTCTTTTATTTCTTTCTTTTTTTCTTTTTCAACTTCCTCCTTCAGACTTACATCATTATTCTTTTTTTTTCTAACTTCCTCTTTTGTCTCTTTTTCAAAATCTTCTTCTACTTTTTCTTCCACCTTGTCATTCTCTTTTTGTTATCCAATGACCTTCCCACTTCTTGTTGTGATTGCTTTGCATTGCTCCTTCGGATTTGGGTGTGTATTGGCTCCAAATTGGGAGTTATGATGCTCTGCAATTTGGCGAGCCAATTGCCCCACTTGTGTCTCTAGGTTTCTTATCGAAGCATCAGTGTTCTTCTGGTTGGTGATTGAGACCTGCATGAATTTTTCTAGAGTGTCCTCTAGTTTTGATGTCCTTTCTATCAATGAAGGACCTTGCTGATAGGGTTGCTGTCTGTTGGATGTGCTCGCTTCTTGCTTCCATCCACCATTTTGACTATTTCTCTATCCCTGTGAAAAATTATTGGGGTAAGCATTGTTATTGAAGTTATTCTGCTTACATTGGTTATTCATATAGAGGATAGATTGGTCTCCTTGCTCTCC
Organism: Clitoria ternatea; assembly: GCA_037962975.1. Classification (NCBI taxonomy): domain Eukaryota; kingdom Viridiplantae; phylum Streptophyta; class Magnoliopsida; order Fabales; family Fabaceae; genus Clitoria; species Clitoria ternatea. The sequence continues at coordinate 64,042,899 of CM075676.1, forward strand.
TTGACAGTGTCCATTCTGATGTTCTCCTCCACAAAAGTCACATCTCATTTGTGCTTGTTGGTTTCCTGTAGAGGACTACACAGCATGTAGTTGTTGCGGGAGTTTTGCCATCTGTTGTGTCAGAGCTTCAATTTGTTGTGTCAAAATTTTATTTTGAGCCAAAATGGCATCTGTTGTATTAAGTTCCAAAACTCCCTTCTTTTGGACTTGTGTTCTGTCATGCTGAGCTTGGTAATCTGTGGATGATAATGCTTCAATGATCCTTGTAGCTTGCTCTGCATCTACTGTCATCATGGTTCCTCCAGCTGCTGCATCTAAAATCATTTTAGTGTCAGCCTTTAAACCACTGTAAAAGATATTCAATTGGGCAATATCTTCAAGTCCATGGTTTGGGCACTTTCTGAGGAGAGATTTGAAACGTTCCCATGCTTCGCAAAAGGGTTCATCATGGCTTTGTTTAAATGTTGTGATATCTAATTTAGCCTTGATAAATCTGGATGGTGGGAAGAATCTGTGTAGGAATTTTTCCTCCACTGTCTCCCAGCTGTTTAAGCTTTGATTTGGGTGCGACTGGAGCCATTCTTTAGCTTTTCCTGCAAGAGAAAAAGGAAACAATCTTAGATATTGATAAGTACTTATTTTGTGATTAAATTCATGACTCAATTGGATCCATTTCCTGAAATACTTAACTAGATTGATAAAATTGAGCATGATTTTTATTATAAATAATAATGTGTTAAGTAAATAAGCTCGCTCTGAAAAATATTGAAGACAGGTTCCAAAAGCTTGAAAGAAGTTCAAGAGGATTCAGCATCATCAGAACCCCACGCTTAAGGATAACCTCGAGCACGCTTGAGCGCAACCTTGTTGAAGGACTAAAGAAAACAGAGAAGCTTCAGGACCCTCTCACGCTCAAGCGGAAGAACGCGTCGCTTGAGCGTGAGACCTAAAGCGCCCAAGCGAGAAGCAAGCGTGACCCTGAGCGTGGATTGAAGGACAACAAGTAGCATCAGACTTACCCACGCTTAAGCGTGAGAAGGGGACGCTCGAGCGTGAACACAAGAGCGCTTGAGCGCGGCTGAAAAGGATCAAGCGTGAGCGTGAGCGTGACTCTGCGCATGAGGCGCGCTTGAGCGTGACTGAAGGAAGCTTGAGCGTGACTAGGCACATGAAGGGCGCTTGAGCGCAGGCTTTACACGCTTGAGCGTGAGGAATGGATATTAAGGCCTCGCCTGAGCGTAACTGAGTAAGGCTAAGCGAGGAGCAAGCGTAAGAAGACAAGGAAGCCACGCTTGAGCGTGAATTACTTCAGCTTGAGCGTGAGATCATCAAGAAGCATCAGAGCCCTTCACGCTTGAGCGTGACCATCAAGCTCAAGCGTGACTCACACAGCATGGGTTTCTTCATTCTTTATTCACCAATAATGCGATGCCAACTCGCCCACTTTCTTCTGTTTCCACCAGTCTCTGAAAGATGCCGCATGGGTTCTACGTAAGTGGGGCAAGAGAAGCTGAGTCGAAACTCCTATAAATCAAGCTGCAAACAGAGCACAAATCGATCAATCTCCTATCATCTGATACATCATTTCATCCTTTGTATTTTTTATTTCACACTTTCCATTTTCTGTATTCATTTCTTTGATGGTGAAAATGCAAGGCATGAGTAACTAATCTCCCTTATGGGATTGGCTGTAATCCATTCAACACTGAAGTAATGCTGTCGTAAGTTTTCATTGAGTAATGAGATTTGATAAAGTTTCTGTATTTCCTTCTGCGTTTAATGCCTGAAAGTACTTGATCACTATTTTCTTGTTCTAAGTTTTCTTGAGTATGCTGGGAAGTGACTTTTGAAAGCAGACCCTGAAAGAAATGCTTGTTGTGAGTAGGTAGCCAGGGATGGCGTCTAACGCAACAAACGTCAAAACAATCGATCGATAATGCTGGAATGGTTTCCAAAGTGACTGAGGGATCAGCGGTTTGGAAATCATTCTTATGAATTTTGTAGTCGAGGGATCGATGCAAATGACTTTGATTGTGACGTAGAACTTATCTTTTCGATTTACTTATATGGAAACTTATGCAGCTTACAAAGGTGAAGATGTGATGAAGCCAATCCCTGTTTTACAAAACTGATTTTTCCAACCTCATTTACTGTCATCTTTTGCACAATATTATTCTCTGTTATTCTGTTACTTGCTGTTTTTCATTCAACAACGTTCACAACAAACCCAAACAAAAAAACTTTCTGCCAAATCAATCCAAACTAAAGTCTTCATTCTAGCACCTCCTCAGTGGAACGACAACTATACTATATTACAACTTCTGTGTTTAAACTTGGCACATCCATTTCATTGAGTTCATATTATACAAACTTGATTCTCTTTCAGCAAACTCAATATAAGCAAAACATCCATCAAGTTTTGGCGCCGCAGCCGGGGAGGTGATTTAAGTTTGAATATTTTAGCATTGAATTGATAAGACAGTGTAAATAAATTTGTTTTCAATTTGTTTTTATTTTTTTTATTTTATTTTTTTTTTTTTTTTTTGCTACTTTGAATTCTTGATTTATGATCTTGAGAGGACAGGGTACAAAAGAACAACTTGCATTTGATCCTGAGATAGACAGGTTCCTCAAAAAAATCAAGAAAGCCAAGCAGAACTTCCACGTAGGACAAACTCCCTCTGTTACAATGGAGAACAACAACAATAATCAAAACCCACCAAGGAGAACACTTGGAGACTATGCTTTACAGCAAGGGCCAAGACATTTCTCAAGCATTGCAATTCCAAACACTGTCAGAGCACTAGAAATGAAACCAGCATCTTTGAGTTTGATTAGTTCACATCAATTCCATGGAATGTCTAGTGAAGATCCGTACACTCACTTGGCCACATTCTATGAATTGGTTGGAACCATGGGATTTGACCAAGATGTTATTGATGTTGCATACTTAAGACTATTTCCTTTCTCTTTAGCAGGAAAAGCAAAGGAGTGGCTACAGTCTCATCCAAATCAAAGCTTGAACAGCTGGGAGACAGTTGAAGAAAAATTTCTACAAAGGTTCTTTCCTCCATCTAGATTCATCAAGGCCAAATCAGATATTACAACATTTAGACAAGGCCAAGATGAACCTTTTTGTGAGGCATGGGAACGCTTTAAAACACTGCTCAGAAAATGCCCAAACCATGGACTTGAAGATATTGCACAACTTAATATTTTTTACAGTGGTTTAAGGGCTGACACTAAAATGATTTTAGATGCAGCAGCAGGAGGAACAATGATGACAGTGGATGCTGACCAAGCCACAAGGATAATAGAAGCTTTATCCTCAACAGACTACCAAGCTCAACATGATCGTCAGCAAGTTCAAAGGAAAGGAGTTCTTGACTTAAACACCACAGATGCCATCTTAGCACAGAACAAAATTCTGACCCAACAATTAGAAGCATTGACCAAAAAGATAGCCAATCTTCCACAATAATTACATGTTGTACAATCATCACAACCAGGGCAACAACAAATGCCTGCCAGATGTAACTTTTGTGGAGGAGATCATCTCAATGAGAACTGTGGATCACAAGAAGCAACTGTATATTTCATGAACAACCAAGGAAGGTCTGGTAATTTCAATTCAAATTTTTCTAACCAACCATTTCAGGGATGGAGAAGTAACCAAAACCAAGGCCAAGGATGGAAGCAAGAGCCCAGCTCTTCAAATAAACCATATCAAAATAATGGTCCTTCTTTGGTGGAGAGAACTTCTAGATTGGAGGACACCTTGGAAAAATTTATGCAAACTTCTTTAGCAAGTCAAAAGAACAATGAGGCATCACTCAGGAACTTGGAAACACAATTGGGACAACTAGCCCAACAACTTGCTGAGAAACAGAAGCCTCAGTATGGAGCAAACACTGAAACAAACCCAATAGAGCATTGCAAGGCTGTGACCACACTGACTGAGGAAATAACTGAGGAAGAAGATGGACATGACACTATCATCTCTAAAGCAGTATCGCATAACACCAAAGATCCAGGGAGTTTTTCTATTCCCGTTACTGTTGGAAAACTTTCAAAAAGTAAAGCTTTGTTAGATCTTGGTGCTAGTGTAAATTTGATGCCATTATCCACACTGAAAAGTATAGGGGATTTTTCAGTAAAGCCAACAAACATGACTTTAAAAATGGCAGATCAATCAATAAAAACCCCTTATGGTATTGCTGAAAATATTGAGGTCAAAGTTGATCAATTTGAATTTCATGAGAGCTTTGTTGTCATAGATATGGAGGAAGATTCTGAAGTCCCCCTAATACTAGGGAGACCATTCTTGAAAGCAGCCAAAGTCATCATAGATGTGGATGACAGAAAAGTAAAAATTCGAGTGCAAAAAGAACAAGCTGATTTTGCTATTGAAGGTGCACTTGAAAAACAGAAAGGAAGAAAGCCAAGGCCTGACTTAGGCAAGGAGGTGGAAAAACTCAACACTCTCATCCACCAACTCCATGATCCATATTGAAAAATCTATCAGGCGTCAAGCTAATGACGTTAAACAAGCGCTTATTGGGAGGCAACCCAATCTTTTATGTTTTCTTTTCATCCTGTTGATTTTATTTTAAGTAAATTTTATCCTAAGATTGAATTTTCCTTTTATTTTGCAGGCAGCTCATCAAATTCATCCCACTCATTATCCGAAAGTAAGTTTGCATCCCACATTGTTTAGCCTGGGGACAGGCCATCTTTCTTAGGAGGGGTGAGACTTCATAGGCTAGACCAAGACCCTCCTCACAAGGGCCTCCAGCAAGGAAACATGAGACAGAGGATGACTCTTCTAAGGATGAGTGATGAGTTTACTGCTTTAGTTTTTATTGCTTTAGTTTACTTTGAGTTAGTTTTGTCTAACATTACTGCAGCATACTTTGAAAATTTTTTTATGCTTTCGGTTGATTGTTTGGATATACCATTACATGCTTGCAGTTGTACCAATTTTGAAAACCCCAACCAAAGATTTTACTTTTTGAACAAGAAAAGTTTCTAAGCAACAGAATGTTTTTAGGCAATAACACTGATTTTTTTTTTAGGCAAAATGACTTAATTAAGAACCAAGGAACTGGAATGCATGTATTGTTACTTGTTTATATGACTTGAACCCTTTTCTGTTAGAATAAGGAAGTAACCTTTATATCTTGATAAGAGGTGAGAAAAATCTAAACACTTGAGAGCCTCATTTGAAATTGTTAAATTAGCATTGACTGATTTTCTAATTAAACCTTTTTCTTAAGAAACAAGCAAGGAAATGATAAGGCAATTTTGAAAAATAATTAGCCAAGAGCCAAAAAGCTACCCTGATAAAAATATCCCATTTTTTGGCAGCCCATCTTTGAGCCATAAAAGCATGAAAATTTTTCTCTGCCCTGAGCTAAGCATAAAAAGCAAAAATTCTACCTTACCTGCATGTTCATCTTGAAAAAGAGCATAAAATAATTTTCTCAAAAGAAGATGAAACAAATGGAGGCAGGAGAAGAAAAATGCAGAAAGAAGAAGTAAGCTCTCCAAAGAATGTATAAAAGAGCTGGAGGAAAACAAAAGAAAATTCTGAAGTTTCAATGCAAAGAAGGAGCCTTCTAATTTGTTAAACAAAAACACTTATGCTCTTCTTTAAAAACATGCGTTTTGAAACCCAGAAAAACCAAAGTTTCTTGTTAACCCAGCCTCATTACACACTTAAAAGACCTTCTGATCCTTGCTATTCATTTGAATTTTGGTTTTACTAGAAATGACGGGCAATGTTAAGAGAACATTTCTAATGATGGATGAGTGAAACAGACACAGGGTAAGAAATAATGAGAAATTCTATATTCTTACAGCAATGGGTTACATGCTTTATGAATAAGGTAATGGTGCATTACATTTTAAGGAATTGGTATTAAGAAAATCATTTGTCTAGATATTAAGCCAGATTATTGCCTTTTAAACTTTTGTCTGCAACAGAAACTCAGATTTTTAAATGCTTGTTTTCCCTTTTCAAATCTTCTTTTTACTTGAGGACAAGCAAAAATCTAGGTTGGGGAGAGTTTGATAAGTACTTATTTTGTGATTAAATTCATGACTCAATTGGATCCATTTCCTGAAATACTTAACTAGATTGATAAAATTGAGCATGATTTTTATTATAAATAATAATGTGTTAAGTAAATAAGCTCGCTCTGAAAAATATTGAAGACAGGTTCCAAAAGCTTGAAAGAAGTTCAAGAGGATTCAGCATCATCAGAACCCCACGCTTAAGGATAACCTCGAGCACGCTTGAGCGCAACCTTGTTGAAGGACTAAAGAAAACAGAGAAGCTTCAGGACCCTCTCACGCTCAAGCGGAAGAACGCGTCGCTTGAGCGTGAGACCTAAAGCGCCCAAGCGAGAAGCAAGCGTGACCCTGAGCATGGATTGAAGGACAACAAGTAGCATCAGACTTACCCACGCTTAAGCGTGAGAAGGGGACGCTCGAGCGTGAACACAAGAGCGCTTGAGCGCGGCTGAAAAGGATCAAGCGTGAGCGTGAGCGTGACTCTGCGCATGAGGCGCGCTTGAGCGTGACTGAAGGAAGCTTGAGCGTGACTAGGCACATGAAGGGCGCTTGAGCGCAGGCTTTACACGCTTGAGCGTGAGGAATGGATATTAAGGCCTCGCCTGAGCGTAACTGAGTAAGGCTAAGCGAGGAGCAAGCGTAAGAAGACAAGGAAGCCACGCTTGAGCGTGAATTACTTCAGCTTGAGCGTGAGATCATCAAGAAGCATCAGAGCCCTTCACGCTTGAGCGTGACCATCAAGCTCAAGCGTGACTCACACAGCATGGGTTTCTTCATTCTTTATTCACCAATAATGCGATGCCAACTCGCCCACTTTCTTCTGTTTCCACCAGTCTCTGAAAGATGCCGCATGGGTTCTACGTAAGTGGGGCAAGAGAAGCTGAGTCGAAACTCCTATAAATCAAGCTGCAAACAGAGCACAAATCGATCAATCTCTTATCATCTGATACATCATTTCATCCTTTGTATTTTTTATTTCACACTTTCCATTTTCTGTATTCATTTCTTTGATGGTGAAAATGCAAGGCATGAGTAACTAATCTCCCTTATGGGATTGGCTGTAATCCATTCAACACTGAAGTAATGCTGTCGTAAGTTTTCATTGAGTAATGAGATTTGATAAAGTTTCTGTATTTCCTTCTGCGTTTAATGCCTGAAAGTACTTGATCACTATTTTCTTGTTCTAAGTTTTCTTGAGTATGCTGGGAAGTGACTTTTGAAAGCAGACCCTGAAAGAAATGCTTGTTGTGAGTAGGTAGCCAGGGATGGCGTCTAACGCAACAAACGTCAAAACAATCGATCGATAATGCTGGAATGGTTTCCAAAGTGACTGAGGGATCAGCGGTTTGGAAATCATTCTTATGAATTTTGTAGTCGAGGGATCGATGCAAATGACTTTGATTGTGACGTAGAACTTATCTTTTCGATTTACTTATATGGAAACTTATGCAGCTTACAAAGGTGAAGATGTGATGAAGCCAATCCCTGTTTTACAAAACTGATTTTTCCAACCTCATTTACTGTCATCTTTTGCACAATATTATTCTCTGTTATTCTGTTACTTGCTGTTTTTCATTCAACAACGTTCACAACAAACCCAAACAAAAAAACTTTCTGCCAAATCAATCCAAACTAAAGTCTTCATTCTAGCACCTCCTCAGTGGAACGACAACTATACTATATTACAACTTCTGTGTTTAAACTTGGCACATCCATTTCATTGAGTTCATATTATACAAACTTGATTCTCTTTCAGCAAACTCAATATAAGCAAAACACTTATCAAGTTTTGTGCAGCCTCAATTACTTCCTGTTCAAAGCCCATTGTTCCTACTAATTCATAGAATGTGGCCAAGTGAGTGTAAGGATCTTCATTGGACATTCCATGGAATTGATGGGAACTAATTAAACTAAGGAAAGCAGGTTTCATTTCTATAGCCCTGATTGTATTTGGTATAGCAATGCTTGAGTAGTGTCTAGGTCCTTGTTGCAATGTGTAATCTCCAAGTGTTCTCCTTGGTGGATTTTGATTATTGCTGTTGTCATCCATTGTAACAGAGGAAGTTTGTCCTACGTGGAAGTTCTGCTTGGCTTTCTTGATTTTCTTGAGGAACCTGTCTATCTCAGGATCAAATGCAAGTTGTTCTTTTGTACCCTGTCCTCTCAAGATCATAAATCAAGAACTCAAAGTAGCAAGGTTACTAAAAAAAATAAAAACAAATTGCAAACAAATTTATTTACACTGTCTTGTCAATTCAATGCTAAAATATTCAAACTTAAATCACCTCCCTGGCTGCGGCGCCAAAACTTGATGATCGTATCTTGATGGTTTGTTTTTGAGATATTGAAATGAAGAGTTCATTGAAAGAGAATCAAGTTTGTATAATATGAACTCTGTAACGACCCGAAACGTTGATTAAAATTTTTGAATAAATTTTTTTGCTTTTTTGAAAGATCATTTTAAAATTCATCAATTTATTTCAGAGTTTATGTAACAGTTGATAACAGCGGAAAAATTATCATACATGCTAGACGTGAATAATTAAATTCAAGAAAATACTTAAGTAGCGGAAACGATTTAGAAAGTAATGGTACATGACATGTTATACTTATTACAACCCATAAAATCAAAATTCAGATAATAATTCAAATAGACATTCATCATGGCATCACTCTGCATTCTGCGTGTCATTCGCTGTAAAAAATTAATGTAAGAGTAAGACAGAATATAGAATAAATATAAAATAGATATAATTGCACAAACACAATCAACAATTCATAATGATATGATGAATATGCCAAACAAGTCCATTTAATAATTCTTCAATTAGTTAAATGATGTCATGCTGGATCCATTTGGTTTGGTGGGAATACTGCAGTAAAAGTCTCATAGAGACACAATTAGGGCTTTAGCATATACCATGAATCCCTATACTTCATGGCGCTTACACAATTAGGGCTTTAGCATATACCATGAATCCCTATACTTCATGGCGCTTACACAATTAGGGCTTTAGCATATACCATGAATCCCTATACTTCATGGCGCTTACACAATTAGGGCTTTAGCATATACCATGAATCCCTATACTCCATGGCGCTTAAACAATTAGGGCTTTAGCATATACCATGAATCCCTATACTTCATGGCGCTTAAGTACTGAAGTACACAATTATCATAAGTAGGGCTTTGCATAGACCATGAATCCCTACACTCCATGGCACACAACAAAATAGGGCTTAACTCATCATAGAGTAACCCCCCACCAGGGTAGGCAATCACGGAACCCCTAAATTCCATGATGCGTCCAATGCTTATGATGCATGAATGCCTTTAATTCTCTTTATCATTTAACATACCATGATATCCACATTTCCAAAACCTTTTGGATAATACAAGTCCTCAATGGACACAATACACATAATAATTCATAAAATCATGGATTTACTGTTTCAACCACACATGTCAATAACCACAAGGCATTCATGTACATATATATTAATTATGTCATTCATAATTATTCACCATCATAATATACTAACTGTGTGATACTCAACAGCATTTATAATAATTCATAATCACTCAAGAATTCAATAATAAATCATTACTCATAGAGAAAACATCATTCTTATCCATAATAACCATCATAAGTAAATTTCAGCATTTCCAAACAGCGACATGCATTAGTAAAACAGTCATAATATGAGAAAATCAACTCCTTTTTAGGTGATTCCACTTTCTATAGTTCAATAACATAATAGTCTACAACTTTCATGAAGAACACAATTTCAAATTCCGAACAGAAATATTATTTATCCATGAAATACCACACTGCCTCAAGGTGAGTTTTCAAAACGTACATATATTAGTATTTTCAACATTTTTAGAGCTACACAAATGATTTTAACATGAAACTAGTTCTAAAATACTCTTAACATAATTATCTACAACTTTCATGAAGACACCAACAACTAATTCATACCACAAAATTCCCAGTATTGAAAACAAGATTCGGATTTCATAGTTAACAGATTTGCATCATGAACACACTTCTGTATTTTAAGCATAACTAGAGCTACAAGCATCTTTTTAACTTGAAACCACTTTCTATAAATCCCTAACATGTATATCTACAACTTTCGTGCAGACATCAAAGGCTGATTATGCATGTACAATTCCCAGAATATCAAAATATGCATAGAACATAGCTTAAACATTTCACTCGGTCATGCTGTAGTATTTTGGCTATAACGTTTGCTATACATATCCAAATTAGTTGAATCAGGTATCAAAGTTCACATAACAAAAAGATCTACAACTTTCATGAAGAAGTCAGAGTCAAATTCATACGTTTTCAGCTTCAAAATTTAGCAACAAGATACGAAATTAAAACTGGAATTCTAGAACAGCATACAACTCTACCCATTTCACAAATATTCACAACCCTGTCCCCTCTTACTTGTCTGAAGATATTAGGCTGATTGAAAAAGGCCTCCTTGCTGTCTTAGTTTCAACTCCGAAGTTGCTTTGATAGAGAAGAGGAATTGAGAGATAAAAGGTTCAATAATTTCCTTGTTCTAAGGGTATTCGGAAGAGGTGTGTTAGTTTAATAATGCAAAGGCAAGTGGGGAGACAAGCTTTCCCGTGATTGCAATTTAGTGGGCTGTTAGGTGTGTTTGATTGTGGAAATAATGGAAGTTCAGATAAGAAATGAGCTGTAACATTGTCCATTTCTGGCCGTCCTACGTACTAGAGCAATTAGTGGGTTCAAATGCATTAAAAAAATGCCTAAAAGACAAGAAAAAGGTCAAAAGTTACTTCTGCACTTCAAAACCGACTGGACTACCACTTCCAAGTCCGGTTGAGGAGAACTTAGCAGTCCCTCAATTTCTTCTTTGGGCGGATTTCACCCAGTCTTGTACATCGGTCCAAAGTCATCCGATGTGGACATCCGTTCTAAGGAAAGCTGAGTTAACCTTCCTTGAAGCCAGCCGGTGTTCATTAATGATAATCCGATCTGAACTAAATTCATCCGGTCTTACCTGAGTCGAAGTCAACTGTCCCATAGCTCATTCAGTAAAACATTGATCCAGTCTGCTTCACATAAGCTGTCCTCCCTACATCGGTCATCCGATGTGATGTGTCATTAGTTGGCATCCGATCTTCTTCTTTGAAGTCTTGACGTCGTCCTAACTTTGGTGATCAGAACGGATCAGAAGTGGTCTGAGTGGAGTTAAAAGGTGTTCGTTGTTGGAGATTTTGAAGAGGGCGGCATTGAGTATATGGGGCGGTGTAGGGTGTGAGGGAGGTGTTGATTATGAAGGTCGGTGTTGATACATCTTAGTGTATAAGTAATTCCTAAGAAATGCCCATGCTCAAGAAGACGTTCACGTTACTCCGCCAAGGCATTTGACCTCGTCAATGCCTATTACTCCGTCATGGCATGAGACTCCGCCTATGCTTATTACTCTGTTAAAACGTATGACCCCGTTTAAGCTCATTACTCCGCCAAGGTACGTGACTCCGCCTAAGCTTTACTCCGTCAAGGTACGTGACTCCGCCTAAGTTTTACTCCGCCAAGGTACGTGACTCCGCCTAAGCTTATTACTCCGTCAAAACGTGTGACTCCGCCTAATCTTATTACTCCGCCAAGGCATGAGACCCCGTCTAGGCTTATTACTCCGTCAAAACGTGTGACTCCGCCTAATCTTATTACTCCGCCAAAGCATGAGACCCCGTCTAGGCTTATTACTCCGTCAAAACGTGTGACTCCGCCTAATCTTATTACTCCGCCAAGGCATGAGACCCCTCGGTAAATCTCCTGAAACCGACTCCAATCACTCAGTTTTTCATTGCCAAAACCGACTCAACATCAGGTCAGTCATCACTCGGTGATCTACCTCCAAACCGAGTCACCTCAATCAATCTATCACTCAGTAAACTTAATACAACACTGACCATCACTCACTCAAACATCCACTCGATATCTTTGCCTATTCTCACTCGGAAAATACCATAGCCTCACTCGGATTTTGTAACCTTCAGTCGGAATTGGTAATCCTTCACTCGGAATTTCACTCTGTCACTCGGATCAGAGCCTTTTTACTCGAAATTTGAATAATTTCTCTAAAATTCCATAATTATACCCAAAATGAAACTTTTGGAGCATTAAAAGCCATCCATAGAGTGTTTTATTCATTGTTTAACACATATAGACCTTCCATACTTTATAAATTACAAAATAGAGCTATTATTAAAAGCAGGATGTTACAAACTCAATGCAATAGATGTGCCAAGTTTAAACACAGAAGTTGTAATATAGTATAAGTGTCGTTCCACTGAGGAGGTGTTAGAATGAAGATCTTAGTTTTGAATTGATTAGACAGAAGGTTTTTAGTTTGTTTTGTTGTGAATGCTGTTGAATGAAAAAGTAATAAATAACAGAGAATAAAATTTGCAAAGGATAACAGTAAATGGTATTGGGAAAATCAGTTTTGTAAAACAGGGATTGGCTTCATCACATCTTCATCTTCTGTAAGCTGCATAAGTTTTTATATAAGTAAATCAAAAAGATAATTTCTACGTCACAATCAAAGTCATTTGTATCGATCCCTCGACTACAAAATTCATAAGAATGATTTCAAACCGCTGATCCCTCAGTCACTTTGAAATCATCCCAGCACTATCGATCGATTGTTTTGATGTTTATTGTGTTAGACGCCATCCTTGGCTACCTACTCACAACAAGTATTTCTTTCGGATCAGCTTTCAAAAGTCACTTCCCAGCATACTTGAGAAAACTTAAAACAAGAAAATAGTGATCAAGTACTTTCAGGCATTAAACGCAGAAGGAAATACAGAACTTATCAAATCTCATTACTAAATAAAAACTTACAACAGCATTACTTCAGTGTTGAATGGATTACAGCCAATCCCATAAGGGAGATTAGTTACTCATGCCTTGCATTTTCACCATCAAAAGAATGAATACAGAAAATAATGGAAAGTGTGAATGAAAATACAGGGGATGAATCTGATGATGGATATGTTGTTTGCAGCTTGATTTATAGGAGTCAAGGTTCAGCTTCCCTTTTCCACTTGCGTAGAACCCATGCAGCATCTTTCAGAGACTTGCAGAAACACAAGAAGTTGGATGAGTTGGCATCGCATCATTGGTGAATATTAAATTGGAAAATCCCATACTGCAGGAGTCACGCTTGAGCTTGATGGTCTTACGCTCAAGCGTGAAGGGTTCTGATGCTTTTTGATGGTCTCACGCTCAAGCTGAAGTAACCACGCTCAAGCGTGGCCTTCCTTATGGTGCAGAACACTTATCCCTCCTCAGCTACGCTCAAGCGTGGCCTTATTATCCATCCCTCACGCTCAGGCGTGTAAAGCTTACGCTCAAGCGCCCTCCATGTGCCTGGTCACGCTCAAGCTCCATTTAGTCACGCTCAAGCGTGCTTCATGTGCAGGGTCACGCTCACGCTCACGCTTGGTCTTCGCTTGGGCGCTCTCGAGCTCACGCTCAAGCGTCTCATCCCCACGCTTGAGCGTGAGAGGGGTCCTGATGCCTCTATCTCCTTTAAGTCATGCTTAATCCTCGCTTAAGCGTCTAGTATTCACGCTTAAGCGTGAGAGGTGTTTATGTTCTCCAACTTTCATGCTCAAGCTTGCTTACTTTGTCTTTCCTGCAACTTTTCACAACATTTCTTTTTATACAATGCTTAAAAGATTCATGCTCACTTCCTTCAATAATTCCTTAATTTAGCTTAAAGTCTTTACAAAAGTGGTTCAAATGAGTCATGAAATCAATGCTTATTCAACACTTATCACCTGGCGGAGTTACATGCCATGGCGGAGTTGCATGCCTTGGCGGAGTAAACGTGCCCTGGTGGTATGTACTCCGTATAAAAGTAATTATAAGCTATTTGAGACGTACTTCTCCTGTTCAAAATGCTGATCTGGCAAAGCATTAAAACCATGCTCTTGGGGACCGGTGTTGGGACCGGCTCAGTAATGTATGTAGATATAATGACATTTTGTATAGCTACGAATTAATATGGATAATTGGTGTGGATGACGAATATATGATGATGATTTTTGGAGGTCATGTATGGAAAATGAGACCCTAGTACTTATGGCTCATTTTCATTGGTGACCTTAACTTTGATTAGATAATGAAAATTATGTATGATGCAGTTAGAATTAATGAATGAATGAAGGTTTCTATAAGAATTGTACTTTATAGAACATATATAGTAATAAGCTTAATTAGAACATGATTCATGAGTTGGAATGAAAATTTATAGGTATGATGGTTTGGAATGAGTTTTAAAGGCTTAACATGATGTATGTGAGGTGATGAATTTAACCAATTTGACTTGATTTGAGTTTTGGTATGTTCAGTTGTTTAATTCCCCTGTTATCTGTGTTTTTACTGGTATTCTCGCTCAAGCGAGATGGGATCTCGCTCAGGCGAGAATCCCCTGTGTTGGTATATAGCCACTGGCTAATTCTCGCTCAGGCGAGAGTGGGTCTCGCTTAAGCGAGATTGCCCACGCATCTGATATTACCCACTAGAGAAAAATCGCTCAGGCGAGTAGGGTCTCGCCCGAGCGTGAGTGAGGTATTTTGCCACTGGACCATTTTCGCTTGAGCGAAAGGCCTTTGGATGTGGCACTCGCTCAAGCGAGTAAACGTATGCTAGATTCTGGACGAATTTCACTTACGCTCGCTGGCCTCGCCCAAGCGAACTCTGAGAATCTCGCTCAAGCGAGTGTTAGTCCTCAAATTTTCAATAAAAGCTTAAATAAAAATTTCATAAAAATCATAAAAATTAGTTTAATTTGTTAGAAAATTAGGATTTAAATTCAATAAATGGGTGTTGTTGGAAATAATCTGCCCTTGATCAATTTTCTCTAGTTTTGCAGTGAAAAAGTTAAGAAATCAAGAGAAAATTACACTGGAGGAGCTGACGCGTAGCCTCACCCCACGCTTAGCATCAACAGCTATTTTTGATGTTGACGCTACGCATCACAGCCACGCGTAGCGTCAGTGCTGCGTGGTCTCCACCTCCACTTTGACCAACCACTCTACTTGGACCCAATAATGGGCACTCCACTCAGCCACAAGGGCCACCCCATTCAGCACAAATGGCCAAAACACAGTGGAGACACGTCCAAGTGGCTAAGCATGATTGATTTTTATAATTTATAGTGGCCATTATCAGCTGTTTAATGGAAGCTGAGTCATGGGCCTGACGCGTAGCGTCACAGGGACGCGTAGCGTCAGCACCCTTGCTCAGCCCTATAAATAGGGCCATCCAACACCATTCATCCCATCCCATACACAGCATTTCATTCTCTTCTCTTCTCTCTTGTGCTCGACTTTGAGTACTTCTTTTGTGAGTTGTAGTTCTAGAATAGTTTTCTAGATACTTGAGTGTGTTTCGGTGTATTGTGATCGTTGCATCGTGAAGTTTCCATCGTCTTCGTAATGTCAAACTCTGTAAGTGTTGTTTTTACTTTTACCATGTGTAACTAATTTGTTTATGTTGGAATTGGTGAACTAATCTATTGAGTATAATGTTGTGAATTCGACCTCTGCATGTTTATGATTCAAGTCCATGTTAGTATCTCAACCTTTTATTAATATGAACGTCAAACGGGAGAATGATTTTCATGTGTATCGAAACTGGTTTTATTAGTATAAATGTCAAACGGGAGAATGATTATTTATGCCGTATTGAAACTTGTTTTGACGAAAGTAAAAAGTTGGAATACCCTTGGTATCTTAATTCTATAGGGGTTGTTAACCATTGTTGCCATAAGGCCAGGTCTTAATGCAAGTTTTTACTGAGAAAGCTCACGAGGGATCGGACTTTACAGTGAATTCCTAGAATTTATATCACGAGGGATCGGTTATAATGATTTTAAGCTGCAATGACATGAAACTTGATGATTAAATATGCATGTCTTGAGTTCCTCATTATTATTCTAGATTAGGGATCCAATTTCCAACATAATTTGTTTATCTGTGTTTATCTCAAGTATCTTACCTATTTTAGATTACAACTCGTCTTTTTAGATAGATTTTATTTTCTTTTATCTTATGAATCACTCAATCATGCTATCTTGTGAATATTGTATAAACTGTATATAAATCATTCTTTTGTTTATAATTTCCTTCACATTTACCATAGTAAGTAGAAAATTACTGTTGTTATTGGACTTTCAATCCCAGTGGAACGATATCTAAATTTTGAAAACTACAAACGATTGGTGCGCTTGCCAATTAACAAACCCGGTGGTGGAAACGAACCGTTGAGACGCCGTTGCCGGGTTAACAGCGAGTTGGGGCTCGCTCAAGCGAGACGACCCCTGATACTCTTCTTCTTCTTTTCGCTAAGCGTGTGCCATAGCTCGCCCAAGCGCCCCACTCGGTCTCGCTCAAGCGAGTACGACTACTTGAGCGAGTTATGCTCTGATTCTCCAAATTTCATTGTTTAATTATTTTCCCTAAACCCAAAACCCTAAACCCAAAACCCCAAACCCCAAACCCCAAAACCCTAAACCCAAAAACCCTAACGATAAACCCCTAAACCCTAAAACCTAAATCCTAACCCCTAATCCCTAATCCCTAAAACCCTAAACACAAACCCTTAACCCTAAACCTTAAACCATAAACCATAAACCCCAAACCCTAAACCCTAAACCCTAAACACTTAACCACAAACCCTAAACCCTAAACCCTAAACTCTAAAACCTAAACCCTAAATCCTAAACCTTAAACCCTAAACCACAAACACCTAAACCTTAAACCCTAAACCCTTACCACTAACCACTAAAGCCTAAACCCTAAAGCCTAAAGCCTAAACCCTAAACACTAACCCCTAAACCATAAACCCTAAACCCTAAAGGCTAAACCCTAACCCCAAAACCCTAAACCATAAACCCTACGCTCCAAACCACAAACCATAAACCCTAAACACAAAACCATGAACCTAAACCCTAAACCCTAAACCCCAAACCATAAACCCTGAACCCTAAACCATAAAACCTAAACACCAAACCCCAAACCCTGAGCCTTATACCCTAAACCCTAAACCCTTAACCCTTAACCCTTAACCCTAAACCCTAAACCCCAAACCTCACCCAAAACCCCAAACCCCAAACCCTAAACCCTAAACCCTAAACCATAAACCCTAAACCCTAATCCCTAAACCCAAACCCTAAACTCCAAATCCTAAACCCTAAACCCCAAACCACAAACAGTAAACCCTAAAACGTAAACTCCAAACCCTAAACCCTAAACCTCAAACATTAAACCCTAAACCCTAAACCATAAACCCTAAACCCTAAATTCCAAAAACCACACCCAAAACCCTAAACCCCTTACAAAAAACCCTAAACCCCTTACAAAAAACCCTAAACCCTAAACCCTAAACACCAAACCCTAAGCCTTAAACCCTAAACTCCAAACCCTAAACCCTAAACCCCAAACCCCAAACCTTAACCCCCAAACCCTAAAGCCTAAACCCTAAACTACAAACCCCAAACCATAACCCTAAACCCTAATCCCTGAACCCTAAACCCTAAACTCTCAACCCTAAACCCAAAACCCAAAAACCTAAAACCTAAATACTAAACCATAAACCCAAAAACCCTAATAATAAACCCCTAAAGCCTAAAACCTAAATCCTAAATCCTAAACCCTAAACCATAACCCATAAACCTAAAACCTACACCCTAATCCCTAAAGCCTAAACCATAAACCCTAAACTCTAAACTCTAAACCCTAAACCCCAAACCCCAAACCCTAACCCCTAAACCCTAAACCCTAAACCAAAAAACCTAAACTCCAAACCCTAACCTCTAACCTCTAAACCCTAAACCCTGAACCATGAACCCCAACCCGTAAACGCTAAACCCTAAACCCTAAACACCAAACCTGAACCCTAAACCCTAAACCCTACACCACAAACCCTAAACACTAAAGCCTAACCCCTAAACCCAAACCACTAAACCCCAAACCCCAAACCCAAACAACAAACTCTAAACACGAAACCACAAACCCTAAACACTAAACCCCAAAACCTAAATCCTAAACCCTAAACCCTAAACTTTAAACCTTAAACCCTAAGCCCAAACCCTAAACCCTAAACCATATCCCCAAAACCCCAAATCCTAAACCCTAGACCCTAATCCCTAATCCCCAAACCTTAAACCCTAAACCCTAAACCCTAAACTCTAAACCCTAAACCCTACACCTTAAACCCTAAACCTAAAACCTAAAACCTAAATTCCAAACACGAAACCCTAAACCCTAATATTAAACACTAAACCCTAAACCCTAAACCCAAACCCTAAACCCCAAAACCCAAACACTAACCACTAATCCACAAACCATAAACCCTAAACCCTAAACCCCAAACCCCAAACAAGAGACAATAAACCCTAAACCCTAAACCCCAAACCTTAAACTCCAAACCGCAAACCATAAACCCTAAACCATGACCCTAAAACCATACACCCTAAACCCCAAACACTAAGCCTTAAACCCTAAACCCTAAAACCTAACCCCTAACCCCCTAACCCCTAAACCCCTAAACCCCAAACCCCAAACCCTAAACCTCAAACACCAAACCCTAAACCCTAAACCCTAAACTCCAAACCGTAAACCATAAACCCTAAACCATAAACCCTAAACCCTGAACCTAAAACCCCACACCCTAAACACTAAACCTAAACCCCAAACCCTAAGCCCTAAACCCACTCTAAACCCTAACCCCTAACCCCTAACTCCTAACTCCTAAACCCTAAACCCTTAAAACCCTAAACCCCAAACCCTAAACCCTAAACCATAAAACCAAATCCTAAACACCAAACCCTAAACCCTAAACCCAAAGCCTAAAACCCTAAACCCTAAACCCCAAATCCTAAACCCCAAACCTAAAACCCTAAACCCTAACCCCTAAACCCTTAGCCCTAAACTCTAAAACTCAAACCCTAAAACCTAAAACCTAATACTAAACCATAAACCTAAAACCCCTAACGATAAACCCCTAACCCTAAAACCTAAATCCTAACCCTTAAACCCTAAAACCTAATCCCAAATCCCTAAAACCCTAAACCCAAATCCTTAACCCTAAACCTTAAACCCTAAACCATAAACCCCCAAACCCCAAACCATAAACCCTTCACCCTTAACCACAAACCCTAAACCCAACACCCTAAATCGTAACCCTAAAAACCCTAATCCCTAAACTCTAAAACCTAAACCCTAAATCCCAAACCTTAAACCCTAAACCCTAAACCATAAACACCTAAACTTTAAACCCTAAACCCTTACCACTAACCCCTAAAGCCTAAGCCTAAACCCTAAACCCTAAATCCTAAACCATAAACCCTAAACCGTAAAGGCTAAACCCTAACCCCAAACCCCTAAACCATAAACCCTAAACTCCAAACCATAAATCATAAACCCTAAACACTAAACAATAAACCCAAACCCTAAACCCTAAACTCTGAACCCTAAACCCTAAATCCCAAACCCTAAACCCTAAACCCTAAACCCTAAACTCTAAACCCCAAACCATAAACCCTGAACCCTAAACCATAAAACCTAAACCCCAAACCCCAAACCCTGAGCCTTAAACCCTAAACCCTAAACCCTAAACCCTAAACCATAAACCCTAAACACTAAGCCCTAAACCCTAAACCATAATCCATAAACCTCAAACCATAATCCCCAAATCCTAAACCCCAAATCCCAAACCACAAACCCTAAACCCTAAAATTTAAACTCAAACCTTAAACCCTAACCCTTAAACATTAAACCCCAAACCCTAAACCCTAAACCCTAAACCCTAAATTCCAAAACCCAAACCCTAAACCCTAAAATCCTTAGAAAAACCCTAAACCCTAAACCCTAAACACCAAACCCTAAGCCTTAAACCCTAAATTCAAAACTTCAAACCCTAAACCCTAAACCATAATGCCCAAACCTTAACCCCCAAACCCTAAAGCCTAAACCCTAAACTCCAAACCCCAAACCATAAACCCTACACCCTAAACCACAAACCCTAAACCCTAATCCCTAAACTCTAAACCCAAAACCTGAAACCCTAAAACCTAAAACCTAAATACTAAACCATAAACCCAAAAACCCTTACGATAAACCCCTAAAGCCTAAAACCTATATCCTAACCCCTAAACCCTAAACCATAACCCATACACCTAAAACCTAAACCCTAATCCCTAAAACCCTAATCCCTAACCCTTAACCCTAAACCATAAACCCTACACCATAAATCCTAAACCCCAAACCCCAAACCCTAAACCCTTAACCACAAACCCTAAACCCTATACCCTAACCCTTAAAACCCTAAACCCTAAACCCCAAACCCAAAACCCTAAACCATTAACCATAAACCCTAAACCCTAAACTCTAAAACCTAAACCCCAAATCTCAAACCTTAAAGCCTAAACGCTAAACCCTAAATAACTAAACCCTAAACCCCAAACACCTAAACCCTAAACCCTAAACCCTAAACCCTAAACCACAAACACTAAACCCTAAACCCTTGCCCCTAACCCCTAAAGCATAAACCCTAAACCCTAAACCCTAAGCCATAAACCCTAAACCCTAAACCCAAACCCTAAACCCAAACCCTAAACCCTAAACCCTAAACCTCAAACCCCAAACGCCAAGTCCTAAACCATCAACCCTAAACCCTACACAATAAACCCTAAAACTAAACCCAAAACCCAAAACCACAAATCCTAAACCCCAAACCCTAAACCCTATACCCTTAACCCCAAGCACCAAACCCTAAACCCTAAACCATAAAATCTAAACTACAAACCCTAAACCCCTAACCCCAAACCCTAAACCCTAAAACCTAAATTCCAAACCTTAAACCCTAAACCCTAAACCTTAAACCCTAAAACCTAAATTCCAAACCTTAAACCCTAAACCCTAAACCCTAACCCCCAAACACCAAACCCTAAGCCTTAAACCCTAAACTCTAAACTCCAAACCATAAACCCTAAACCCTAAAGCCCAAACTCTAAGTCCCAAACCCTAAAGCCTAAACCCTAAACTCAAAACCCCAAACCATAAACCCTAAACGCTAAACTCTAAACCCAAAACCCTAAACTCAAAACCCGAAAACCTAAAACCTGAATACTAAACCGTAAACCCAAAACCCTAACAATAAACCCCTAAACCTTAAAACCTAAAACCTAATCCCTAACCCCAAATCCCTAACCATAACCCCTAAACCATAATCCATAAACCATAAACCCCAAACCCCAAACCCCAAACCCCAAACCCTAAACCCTTAACCATAAACCCTAAATCCTAAACCCTAGACCCTAGACCGTAACCCTAACCATTAAAATCTAAACCCTAAACCCTAAACCTCAAACCCCAAACCATTAACCATAAACCCTAAACCCCAAACTCTAAAACCTAAACCCAAATCCCAAACCTTAAACCCTAAACCCAAAAGCCCAAACACCTAAACCTTAACCCCTGAACACTAAAACCCTAAACCCTAAACCACAAACCCTAAACCTTAAACCCTTACCCTTAACCCATAAAGCCTAAAGCATAAACCCTAAACCCTAAACCCCAAACCCCCAATGTCAAACCCTAAACAATAAACTCTAAACCCTACACCCTAAACCCTAAACCTAAACCCTAAACCCTAAACCCCAAACCCTATACCCTATACCCTTAACCCCAAGCACCAAAGCATAAACCCTAACCCTTAAACTCTAAACTCCAAACCCTAAACCTTTAACCCCAAACCATAAACTCTAAAGCCCTTATGTGAACACCTCTTTCGGTCCGACCCAAATAGAAAGGATTCTGAGAGGACTGGGCTTCATTTTCGAATGATTTGCCGAGTAAAATGGCTCAGAATGATGATTATTTGTGAAAAATGGTTATTTCCGAGTGAAGAAGGCTATTTTCGAGTGAAAATGCCTTTTACCGAGTGAGATATCTGAGTCAACCGTTACTGTGTGAAATTCTGACTGGGATGTCTCCGACTAACAGTTTCCGAGTGGACTACTTCTGAGAGGGTTACTTCCGAACAAAGCAAAGACTTCCTTATGTCTGAATGATCATTTCTGAATGACAAGTCTCCGAGTGAGACATTGTCGAGTGAATTGTCTCCGGATGTTTCCGAGTGAAGGATTCCCGATTGAAATCACTGAATGAAAAAGAGACTGTCTTTGAATGAATACTTACCGATTGGATACATTCCCGACTGAAGCTAGTCTGAATGAAAATTAAGCCTGAATGAAGACTTTAAGGAAAGCACATCCGAGTGAAAACAAGGCCGACTTCGATATCCGAAAGGAAGATTGTCAATCCAAATTCTAATTACTCCTGAATGAACACAAATCCGAGCGAATACATCTGAAGGGCTGATTGTTGACTGAAACCTTTCTGATTGAAAACAAATCTGACTCAGAATGATGAAATCCGAGTAGAATGACTCAGAAATGATCAAATCCGAGCAGAATAGAGTGTTTCCTAGTGGAATACTTCACTGTTGGAGGAAAATCCGAGTTGAAGCTTCCCTATCAAAGCTATTTCGAGTGACAAATGGCTGACCTTGAAGAAATATGTCCCTGTTAGAGGTGAATCCAAATGGAAGCTATCCGACTACAAACCAATCCGAGTAAAAATAAGGCCGACTCCGAATGAAAGCCATTTCTAATTAGAAAGGAAGTAATGGTTGATGACTGAAGGAAATTCTCAGTGAAAAGCCAGTCGGATTGCCGACTGAAGAAAGAGTCTACCGAATAACTTCCAAGCAAATCCGAACAAGTTTTTCCGAGTGATTAAATTTACTAAACGTAGCCGAGTGAAACATTTTAGAGGGCACCGAGTCACTTTTTAGCCAGCTTCCTAGTCCTCTTCAGCCAGCTTCCGAGTCCTCTTCAGCCAGATTCTGAACTACACCTCAAACGTTACTAAGTCCCTCTTCACTCATCCCCTCAAACCACAACGGCCGACTAGAATATTTCTGAAGTGCCGATTGAGTCAATTAAAAAGGACTTCCAGATATTCCTGACTGAATCAATCAGGAAGGCCGATTGAATCATTTGCACCAATGCTGAGTCATCTTTTAGCCAGGACTGATTGAATCATTTGCACCAATTCCGAGTAACTTACTCGTCAGTCAATACTGATTGAGCCAATTTTAAGTTAAGACCGAGTGCAGCCTTTTCAGTCAGCACCGAGTATTGCTTCTTCAGTCAGAACCGAGTGAAGTATCTCCAGTCAGCACCGAGTGATACCTCTTCAGTCAGAACCGAGTGAAGTATTTTCAGTCAGAACCGAGTGAAGTATCTCCAGTCAGCATCAAGTGATGCCTCTTCAGTCAGAACCAAGTGAAGTATCTCCAGTCAGCACCGAGTGATACCTCTTCAGTCAGAACCGAGTGAAGTATCTCCAGTCAGCACCGAGTGATGCCTCTTCAGTCAGAACTGAGTGAAGTATTTTCAGTCAGCACCGAGTGAGTTACTCTTTCAGTCAGCACCGAGTGAGTCCTTTCACTCAATTTCCAAGCCATTTTTAGGCAATTCCAAGTCATTTTCACCCAATTTCGAGTCATTATTCTACCATTTCAGTCAGTTCCGAGTCATTCGTCACTCGGTTTTTGTATAAAACACTCCTTTTCCACTCGGTCTTGTGCACAAAATTCTCCTTTTCCACTCGGATTGTGGAGAAGAGGTGAAATCCGACCCATATTCCCACCGAGTACCCTTGCTGACTTGGATTTCCACTATCCAAGTGGATCTTTGACTTGTGGGGGGCGGCTGACAAAGTGACAAAGAGTAGCTGCCATCCCCTATAACTGTCTAGGTACAGGCTGTATCCAACTCCATCCAGGCTGGTCAAGTGGGGCGGCTGGTAAGGAAAAATAATAAAAAAAACCACTTGCCACTGATTGAAACGGTCCAGGACCTCTATAAATAGAGAAGATCCTGAAGCCTTCAAGAAGAGGAAAAAAGCCTTCAGAAGAGAGAACCCCAGCACCGTGCAGTCTTTTTCCTCTCACCAACCGGCCCCTCTCTTCCTCCCTTCACTATCCCTCACTACTCACATCCCTCAAACCACCATACTGCCCCTCCTCACAGTCTCCTCACTCACCCCTCTCAACATCGTACACTCCCTCTCCTTTCTCCCTCTAAAACTGAACCACACACACACACCTCACACCCCCTCCTAAAATCCTCACAGCCCCCTCATCACACCGTCCTCCTTCTTCCATACAACCCAGCCGTCCTCAACTCTCACTAAATCCGACCTCCCTCAATTCACTCCAAACCGACCTCCCTCAAATACCCATAAACTGTCCCTATTTTTTTTCACCGTCTAGCCCCTCTCTCTCCCTCTAAACACCTTCAAACTCTTCTCAACCCCCCACTGTTTTTCTCCCTCGGTCAGCCCACTTTTTCACTCGGTATTCATCTTTTCACTCGGTATTCATCTTTTCACTCGGTATTCCACTTTTTCACTCAGTATTCCATTTTTCACTCGGTTTTTCCATTTTTCACTCGGTTTTTCACCTTTTCACTCGGAATTCCATTTTTTCACTCGGTACTCTATTTTCCTACTAAAATAAATTGCTGCTATTTTCTTTTCTTTTCTTTTTTACCCCTTCCTAGGTTTGTAATAAATATATAA
Organism: Clitoria ternatea; assembly: GCA_037962975.1. Lineage (NCBI taxonomy): Eukaryota > Viridiplantae > Streptophyta > Magnoliopsida > Fabales > Fabaceae > Clitoria > Clitoria ternatea. The sequence continues at coordinate 64,067,689 of CM075676.1, forward strand.
CAAAAAAAAATGAGTGCTTCTTACATTTTATTTGGACTAGGATAAAAGTTGTAATGATTATTATTATTCTCGTTATTATTGTAATTTTTATTTCTCTATTTAAAAAAAAGAGGAAGAGGAGCGAGTTTAACTTAGACGAGACGTCCCGTTAATCTCATGTAAATATTCCGTGTTTATTTTTGTTTATTTTTGTATATTTTGTCATCTCGTATACTTTCTTTTCATGAAAAAGTTAAAATAATTATTGGGTTAATTATAATGCGCGCTATCATATTGAGGTAACCATTTTTATAACGGACAGTTGTGAGGTGCTAATACCTTCCTCACCTGTAATTAGACTCCCGAACATGGAATTTCATTTTTATAACCAGTGCTTTAACGAAAGGTTTTCCCGGTATTTTATCCTAAAAAATATTGGTGGCAACTCCCTGTTTTTCTTTTCGAACCAAACTAAAAGATCATTTTTGAGGGTCGGCCGTGCCGCCGCGATCCCGGTCGCGACAGATGGCGACTCCACTGGGGACTTAGAGAGTCAAGCCAGTCAACTTGATAGCGTGTGTTTTAATTAGCATACTAATTATTTAACTTCTTCCTTTATTTTATTTTTCTGTCAATGTTTGTATATGGTTTCTGTTTTATTTGTATTCTATCATTTATGTTCTATAAATGTTTGTGTAATTATTGAACCCTAGGGTAGACGACTTTGTACATTTGTTCTGTGTTTGTTCTTTGTGCAGAATGGGGTAAGGTAAAAGGTATTGAATGCCCTTCCACACACTACACTCATATTTTTGCACACACTGATGAGTGGCGCCTATACCCGGGCCCCAAATGAAGCTTAAGTTAGGAGGGGTTGGTAACGGAATCGTATGGGATGTACTTCCCATCCGGTGTTCGTGAGAACCTCAACTAGAGTTCGACCTCTCATGATATACGCACCTAGTGGACTCCCCACTGTTGCATCTTTGTCATGGGTAGGATCTTGGCTCTGGTGATCTTCTAGATGTCTAGTACAAGCCACCTAATACGAGATATCACTCTTAGACAAACCTTAGAACCATTAGAAGACCTTCAGAAAAACCCACCTTAAGGCACAAAGGGGCAAACTTTACTTCTACCTTTTCTCATTCTCACTTTCTCTTCTGATCCAAAATTAAGGGACCGCTTGCCCGTTTAGTGGATTACTTTTTCCAAAAGATGACATACTTTTAACTAGTGATCCTTTAACGGGTAAGTAGTTTTCTTTTTATGCACAAGTCTTTGGATCCTCAGTTACGGATGTTTCGAATCATCAAATATATATATATATATATATATATATATATGTATATATATATATATAACAAAAAAATCAATTCTTTTTGTATTGACGATGATCAGAAAATCCATAACTCACATGATCCTTCACTTGACACAAGTTTTGTCAAATTGTAACCCCCTAAATGCAAAAATATTTTCAAGAAAGTTACTAGGGGTATGTCGATTTGCAAAGCACGTCATTTCCTGACGGTTCTTTCTCTCTTTTCTTTCTATTCTCACCGGAAGCTATTCAGGGCTTAACGAATACCTTTGACCAAGATATGGAAATTAACGTGGGATCAAATCTTTAAGAGAAGGGTCATGGTTCCCTGAGCTAGAAATAGCTGAACTTGAAGCTCCTATTGCATTTTAGAATGAAAAATTTCTTTTGTCTTCACAACTATCCCGTATTAATTTCCATGTTTACCATACCTAGTACTTCTGAACGATAAGTTCTAAGGAATGGTCAAACGATATTCGCCAAAGCCTGTGATTGCTTCCCATGACATTCTCTTTCTTTCTATCTCCACCTAACATTTCTTTGCTTTTTCTTTAAAAAAAAACGTAAAACACAGACGTCACGGGTAGGCATCCTTACCAGACCCAACTTCAAAGGAAACTCATGGCTGAGGCAGAAGTTGTTGAGGGAGACTTTAGAACTGAGTTCGATCAGCTGAAAGAGCGAGTGGCAGAGTTAACTAAACTCTTAGAAAAGAAACTCACAGAAGGAGGCTCCTCTACAGGTGTTGAGGACAGCTAACAGCAGCCTGTCACCGCACCACCCCCCATTGGTTCTGACCCAGCAAGAACCCAACTACCTAACACAACGACACCCCCTCTCACTATTCATGTCGGGAGACCTAACCCTGCCATTGAGGCCCAGCCACCCTACGGCCAGTCTTATGCACAACAGCATACATTTGTTGGTCCTGACAGGCAACCCAATACCTTTTCCACTTTATGGCCTACCACCGGGGTACTATCCCCCGCTTGCTAACCAACAGGACACCCAAGACCAGCAAACAATGAATCCTCACGCTTCATACCCCACCCAACCAAATATGCCACCACTCCACCAAACCCAAAACACGCAAGCCCATGACCCACAAGCTTACCAAACCCAAAACACGCAGACCCATGACCCATAAACCTACCAAATCCAAAACACACAAGCCCCGATGGCCCAGCCAACCTGCAACGCACAAGCCCAAAACACACGAGCCCAGATGACCCAGCCAACTTATGCTATACAAACTATGGCCCAACCCCAAGGTCCCTCACCAAATACAGGCCTAATGAACCAGTCCTATGCGTTGCCTCTGTTCAACCAGCCACTCGGCTATCCATACGGATACGCAACCCCTTATATGACCAATCTCCAAGATACAACCCGCATGATGAACCCGGTAGGCGGTCATAGCACGGTCGCAGCTCCCCAAAAGGAAAAGATAGAAATCTTAGAAGAGCGTTTGAGAATAATGGAAGGCGCTGGAGGTTTTGGACTGATAGATGCTTCTAAGCTATGCCTAGTCACAGATGTTGTCCTCCCGCCCAAATTCAAAATACCTGACTTCGACAAGTATCAGGGAATGACTTATCCAAAGAACCATCTCATGATGTACTATCAAAAGATGGCATCTTACTCTTGTAACAACCAATTGTTGATTCACTGCTTCCAAGATATTCTGGCGGGGGCGCTCTTACATGGTATGCTCACCTTGAGCGGAACCATATTCGTTGTTGGAAGGACCTGGCAGATGCCTTCCTTAGACAATATAGGTATAACATGGATATTGCACCCAGCAGGGTTCAATTACAGAATATGGTGAAGAGGGACGGTGAAACGTTTAAAGAATATGCCCAACGCTGGAGAGAGACAGCGGCACAAGTAGACCCCCCATTGTCAGAAAAAGAGATAGTCGCGATGTTTATCGACACGCTCCCATCACCTTTCTACGGCAAGATGATTGGTAGTGTTTCATCATTACTTCTCCGACATCGTGACTATTGGAGAAAGGGTGGAAAGCGGAATACGAACAGGAAAGATCACTCAGGGCCCATCTGAGGCAAGCATGACAAGAAAGCCGGCGCCTGGGAGAAGGGATGGAGAAACTAATTCCATCTCTTCTAATCAAAAGACGGCCCCGCTGAGACCATTCGCCCCTACCATGATTCAAGCTCCCAATCCTCATGTGGCTGCTGCCACTCAAGGCCCGACAGCTTATACTCCCTACTTTCGTCCGCCTATGGTAAGAGCACCAATGCCACAACCCATGCCATATAATCATCCGCAACAAGCGATTTGACCACCTGATCATAATCAAAATACGAGAAACCCCAACAATGAGCGCACCCCTGTGCAGTTTGATCCAATTCCTATAACATATACCGAACTTTTACCAATCCTCGTTCAGAAGGGTCTGGTAGCTCCATGCCCCATGAGGCCGTTGCAACCTCCTTACCCAAGGAGGTATCACCCAAACGCTCATTGTGATTACCATGCTGGGGCACCAAGGCATTCTATAGAAAATTGCATGGCTTTGAAATATAAAGTGAGAGATTTGATCAAAGCTGACTGGATTAATTTTCGGGAAGGAAGCCCTAACATGACCACAAATCCCCTGCCCAATCATGGAGGTTCAGAAGTTAATGTCGTGGTAGCCGATATTGAAGATGGTTTTGATGATAATACTGATTTGGTGATCGCTTGCCCGCTGGACCAAGAGCTCAGTAAATGGGAGGCTGTCGAACTCCCTTCGATTTTAAATGATTCACCAAAATAATTTGCCATTGCGTCAGAGTCTTGTTTATCCCTCTGCTATGCCTAAGGCTTTGGGATTTTTCATGTAATAAGGGCGAAAAAAAAAACTTGTTTTACCAGTCAATCAATAAATATGTATCGAAATTCAAAAAAATTCTCATCCCTTTATCCTTGCTTTTGACTCATTCTCTTTAACTTGCTTTTCCTTTCTCTTCTTTATTTTGCCATAACGCACTAAATTACAGATCCAAAAATGATCCTCTTGAGACTAGTGAAATCACAATCATGCTTCACGATTTCGATTACCCAGTTGACTATGCCGACGAAGAAGGTAAGGGAAACCTGTGAGCCACCGCACAAGTTGACAAGATTGTTAGAACAAGAGGTTAAAGAATACCCCTAAGTCAAGAACAACTGAAGGAATTACGGGGGCAATCTGTCAGAAGGCATTAGTAATTTTGTTTCAGGACGGGGAAGGAATCTATGGAATGACAACATGGCCAAGTCCCAAATTGGACAAGTGGTAGACCAGTCATTTAAAGAAACCTTAACAGTTGCCAGCATAAATAGGGCAAATTGCTTATGCCTGTAAATGTAGACACAATTGAGGAAGACTTTGCCGAAAAAAAAACACAAAAAAAAATGAAAAATGAAAAATAGAGCCAAGCTTGAAGTCCAATGCACATACCAAGCGGGGAAAGCTGGTTACGTCCAGATCATCAAGCAAGCTGTTATTTTCTGTATTGGGGGAATGAATATCACTAGACCAAGAACTTGCATTCTTGTCATCATCAACACCTCAACCTTAAAAGGTACGCTATTCCTCATGCTCATGTAACCAAGGAAATAGTCTATCAGATTGAGTCATTGCATCATCAAGGGGATAAAAAAAAAATGAAACAAAAAAAAAGGGTAAAAAAAAATCAAAAATAAAAAATAAAAAATCCCAGAAAACAAAAAAAAAAGAGGAAAAAATAAAGGCCAAAATGATGATTCAAAGTAATTCCCTCTTATCGATGCCAAAAGACTCACCAATATTTCCTTGGATACATGGCATAGGAGTAGAGTCTCCTATTTGAAGTAACATCAGTTTCCCAAAGGATCAAACTAAATTTGGAAAAGGATAGGCATACTCAACTAGAGTGTGATCAGTTTCAACTTTTTACTGTAAAGGATGCAGCCCAAAATAAACAAGAACACATTATAAAGAAAGAGAAAAGCTCGCTAGGCTGAAAACCTAAAAGGGCGGCCTAGGCAAAAGTTAGAGCGACCCGGTGAGTTGAAAACCTGAAAAGGTGGCTCAGGTAAAAATTAGGGTCAATATCTCGGCAGAGTAACTAAAGTTCCCAATGCAAAACGTGCAAACTGAGGCATGTGGACCATGGTCAAACTACCCTCTCGAAGGCAGAGTTGAAAGATGTACTTGAGGTCGTGACGTGGGATTAAGGTTCTCACTAGTCTCAGGAATTCACTGGAGGATCCTTGAACCTTCCCTGTTTCTCCCGGCCTTGACTTGTCCTATGTAACTTCATTTCATCCCATCTATTTTCCCCATTATCCATTCTCTGTATTCTGTTTGACATACATGAATAAAATTCATCCTTTTTTCGATACGTGTTATGAATTGCATTGATTTGATAAAACATTGCATTTTTATAAAAATAAAATGAAAGAATGGTGAACATTTAAAGTCGTGAGGAACAAGACGCTCCCACTACTCGACCTCGTCTTAGACAATCATCATGAGGACTCAGCCAAGGCACGCGCTTCAAAGCTATGATCGCCATCTTTTATTCCCCTCTGTCCATGAGTTATCCTAAGAGTCGCGGTTTCACAGGACCTAGCCAGTTTTTGAATTTTACTTTGCACTACTAACCTTTTTCTACAGGTTATTACAACAGACAGTCATGTCAAGTGTTGACACCTCAATTAAGTCCTTCAAGTTCCTTCCTCGAACCGCCAAAGTTGGCACTCCTCAAAATTCTTTCCTCCATCGCCAAAGTTGGCAATTCTCAAAGCCTTCTCCTTAATCGCCAAAGTTGGCAATTCTCAAAGCCTTCTCCTTAATCGTCAAAGTTGACAATTCTTAAAGTCTTCCCCCAAATCGCCAAAGTTGGCACCGCTCAAAATCTTTTCCTCAAATTGCCAAAGTTGGCAATTCTCAAAGTCTTCTCCTTAATCGTCAAAGCTGGCACTTCTCAGAACTCTTTCCTCAAATCGCCAAAGCTGGCACTTCTTAGAACTCCTTCCTCAAATCGCCCAAGCTGGCACTTCTCATAACTCCTTCCCTAAATCGCCAAAGTTGGCACTTCTTGAAGTCTTCTCCTCAATTGCCAAAGCTGACACTTCTTCAAACTCCCTTCCAAGGAATCTACCTGATACATTCTGACAGTCAAGCGTTTCCCTTCCCAAGGATAGTTTCCAGCAAAATTCTCTCCCAACAGAATCATCAAACTCTCTCCCCAGTGAGCCTACAATTCAGATCATCTTCTCCCCCAAATAAGGACACTTTTCTAATCAGGCTTAGAAAAACTCTCCCCAAGGGGCCCCAACACACTTCTCTCAGTGAATCTACACATACCAGGTGGACCCCAGATTTTCCTTTCCCAATCAAGGGGCAGTACCCCGAACCATCAATCCTTCCCCGGCAGAACTACCCTTCCCAAACAAATCAAACTGGGGCATCACCCCAGGTTCATTTCTTCTCACTTAAGGGGCAGTTCATCAAGGTTCCGAGGCAGATAGTTCAAACTGGGGCATCACCCCAGGTTTATTCTCTTTCACCTAAAGAGACAGTACCCAGAATCACCAAATCACAAACTGTAAACCATAAACCCTAAACCCTAAACCATAAACCCTAAACCATAAACCCTAAACCGTAAAGGCTAAACCCTAACCCCAAACCCCTAAACCATAAACCCTAAACTCCAAACCACAAATCATAAACCCTAAACACTAAACAATAAACCCAAACCCTAAACCATAAACTCTGAACCCTAAACCCTAAATCCCAAACCCTAAACCCTAAACCCTAAACCCTAAACTCTAAACCCCAAACCATAAACCCTGAACCCTAAACCATAAAACCTAAACCCAAACCCCAAACCCTGAGCCTTAAACCCTAAACCCTAAACCCTAAACCCTAAACCATAAACCCTAAACACTAAGCCATAAACCCTAAACCATAATCCATAAACCCCAAACCATAATCCCCAAATCCTAAACCCCAAATCCCAAACCACAAACCCTAAACCCTAAAATTTGAACTCCAAACCTTAAACCCTAACCCTTAAACATTAAACCCCAAACCCTAAACCCTAAACCCTAAACCCTAAATTCCAAAACCTAAACACTAAACCCTAAATTCCTTAGAAAAACCCTAAACCCTAAACCCTAAACACCAAACCCTAAGCCTTAAACCCTAAATTCAAAACTTCAAACCCTAAACCCTAAACCCTAATGCCCAAACCTTAACCCCCAAACCCTAAAGCCTAAACCCTAAACTCCAAACCCCAACTATACCCTAAACCACAAACCCTAAACCCTAATCCCTAAACTCTAAACCGAAAACCTAAAACCCTAAAACCTAAAACCTAAATACTAAACCATAAACCCAAAAACCCTAACGATAAACCCCTAAAGCCTAAAACCTAAATCCTAACCCCTAAACCCTAAACCATAACCCATACACCTAAAACCTAAACCCTAATCCCTAAAACCCTAATCCCTAACCCTTAACCTTAAACCATAAACCCTACACCATAAATCCTAAACCCCAAACCCCAAACCCTAAACCCTTAACCACAAACCCTAGACCCTATACCCTAACCCTAACCCTTAAAACCCTAAACCCCAAACCCCAAACCCCAAACCCTAAACCAGTAACCATAAACCCTAAACCCTAAACTCTAAAACCTAAACCCCAAATCTTAAACCTTAAAGCCTAAACCCTAAACCCCAAATGACTAAACCCTAAACCCCAAACACCTAAACCCTAAACCCTAAACCCTAAAACCCTAAACCCTAAACCATAAACACTAAACCCTAAACCCTTACCCCTAACCCCTAAAGCATAAACCCTAAACCCTAAACCCTAAGCCATAAACCCTAAACCCGAAACCCAAACCCTAAACCTAAACCCTAAACCCTAAACCCTAAACCCCAAACCCCAAACGCCAAGTCCTAAACCATCAACCCTAAACCCTACACAATAAACCCTAAAACTAAACCCAAAACCCAAAACCACAAATCCTAAACCCCAAACCCTAAACCCTATACCCTTAACCCCAAGCACCAAACCCTAAACCCTAAACCATAAAACCTAAACTACAAACCCTAAACCCCTAACCCCAAACCCTAAACCCTAAAACCTAAATTCCAAACCTTAAACCCTAAACCCTAAACCTTAAACCCTAAAACCTAAATTCCAAACACCAAACCCTAAACCCTAAACACTAACCCCCAAACACCAAACCCTAAGCCTTAAACCCTAAACTCTAAACTCCAAACCATAAACCCTAAACCCTAAAGCCCAAACTCTAAGCCCCAAACCCTAAAGCCTAAACCCTAAACTCAAAACCCCAAACCATAAACCCTAAACCCTAAACCATAAACCATAAACCCTAAACCCTAATCCATAAACCCTAAACGCTAAACTCTAAACCCAAAACCCTAAACTCGAAACCCGAAAACCTAAAACCTGAATACTAAACCATAAACCCAAAACCCTAACAATAAACCCCTAAACTTTAAAACCTAAAACCTAATCCCTAAACCCAAATCCCTAACCATAACCCCTAAACCATAATCCATAAACCATAAACCCCAAACCCCAAACCCTAAACCCTAAACCCTTAACCATAAACCCTAAACCCTAAACCCTAGACCCTAGACCGTAACCCTAACCATTAAAATCTAAACCCTAAACCCTAAACCTCAAAAACCCAAACCATTAACCATAAACCCTAAACCCCAAACTCTAAAACCTAAACCCAAATCCCAAACCTTAAACCCTAAACCCTAAAGCCCAAACACCTAAACCTTAACCCCTGAACACTAAAACCCTAAACCCTAAACCACAAACCCTAAACCCTAAACCCTTACCCTTAACCCGTAAAGCCTAAAGCATAAACCCTAAACCCAAACCCTAAACCCTAAACCCCAAACCCCCAATGCCAAACCCTAAACAATAAACCGTAAACCCTACGCCCTAAACCCTAAACCTAAACCCTAAACCCTAAACCCTAAACCCCAAACCCCAAACCCTATACCCTTAACCCCAAGCACCAAAGCATAAACCCTAACCCTTAAACCCTAAACTCCAAACCATAAACCTTTAACCCCAAACCATAAACCCTAAAGCCCTTATGTGAACGCCTCTGTCGGTCCGACCCAAATAGAAAGGATTCTGAGAGGACTGGGCTTCATTTCTGAATGATTTGCCGAGTAAAATGGCTCAGAATGATGATTTCCGAGTAAAAAATGGTTATTTCCGAGTGAAGAAGGCTATTTCCGAGTGAAAATGCATTTTACCGAGTGAGATATCTGAGTCAGCCGTTACTGTGTGAAATTCTGACTGGGATGTCTCCGACTAACAGTTTCCGAGTGGACTGCTTCCGAGAGGGTTACTTCCAAACAAAGCAAAGACTTCTTTATGTCTGAATGATCATTTCCGTATGACAAGTCTCCGAGTGAGACATTGCCGAGTGAATTGTCTCCGGATGTTTCCGAGTGAAGGATTCCCGATTGAAATCACTGAATGAAAAAGGGGCTGTCTTTGAATGAATACTTACCGATTGGATACATTCCCGACTGAAGCCAGTCTGAATGAAAATTAAGCTCGAATAAAGACTTCAAGGAAAGCACATCCGAGTGAAAACAAGGCCGACTTCGATTGAATCCAAAAGGAAGATTGTCAATCCAAATTCTGATTACTCCTGAATGAACACAAATCCGAGCGAATGCATCTGAAGGGCTGATTGTCGACTGAAACCTTTCTGATTGAAAACAAATCTGACTCAGAATGATGAAATCCGAGTAGAATGACTCAGAAATGATCAAATCCGAGCAGAATAAAGTGTTTTCGAGTGGAATACTTCACTGTTGGAGGAAAATCCGAGTGGAAGCTTCCCTATCAAAGCCATTCCGAGTGACAAATGGCTGACCTTGAAGAAATATGTCCCTGTTAGAGGTGAATCCAAATGGAAGCTATCCGACTACAAACCAATCCGAGTAAAAATAAGGCCGACTCCGAATGAAAGTAATTTCTAATTGGAAAGGAAGTAATGGTTGACGACTGAAGGAAATTCTGAGTGAAAAGCCAGTCGGATTGCCGACTGAAGAAAGAGTCTACCGAATAACTTCCAAGCAAATCCGAACAAGTTTTTTTGAGTGATTAAATTTACTAAACGTAGCCGAGTGAAACATTTTAGAGGGCACTGAGTCACTTTTTAGCCAGCTTCTGAGTCCTCTTCAGCCAGATTCCGAGCTACACCTCAAACGTTACTAAGTCCCTCTTTACTCATCCACTCAAACCAAAACGGCCGACTAGAATATTTCTGAAGTGCTGATTGAGTCAATTAAAAAGGACTTCCAGATATTCCTGACTGAATCAATCAGGAAGGCTGATTGAATCATTTGCACCAATGCTGAGTCATCCTTCAGTCAGGACTGATTGAATCATTTACACCAATTCCAAGTCACTTACTCGTCAGTCAATACTGATTGAGCCAATTTTTAGTCAGGACCGAGTGCAGCCTTTTCAGTCAGCACCAAGTGTTGCTTCTTCAGTCAGAACCGAGTAAAGTATCTCCAGTCAGCACCGAGTGATGCCTCTTCAGTCAAAACCGAGTGAAGTATTTTCAGTCAGAACCGAGTAAAGTATCTCCAGTCAGCATCGAGTGATGCCTCTTCAGTCAGAACCAAGTGAAGTATCTCCAGTCAGCACCGAGTGATGCCTCTTCAGTCAGAACCGAGTGAAGTATCTCCAGTCAGCACCGAGTGATGCCTCTTCAGTCAGAACCGAGTGAAGTATTTGCAGTCAGCACCGAGTGGGTTACTCTTTCAATCAGCACCGAGTGAGTCCTTTCACTCAATTTCCGAGCCATTTTTAGCCAATTCCAAGTCATTTTCACCCAATTTCGAGTCATTATTCAACCATTTTAGTCAGTTTTGAGTCATTCGTCACTCGGTTTTTGTATACAGCACTCTTTTTCCACTCGGTCTTGTGCACAAAATTCACCTTTTCCACTCGGATTATGGAGAAGAGGTGAAATCCGACCCATATTCCCACTGAGTACCCTTGCTGACTTGGATTTCCACTATCCAAGTGGATCTTTGACTTGTGGGGGGCGGCTGACAAAGTGACAAAGAGTAGCTGCCATCCCCTATAACTGTCTAGGTACAGGCTGTATCCAACTCCATCCAGGTTGGTCAAGTGGGGCGGCTGGTAAGGAAAAATAATAAAAAAAAACCACTTGATACAGCCTTGAAACTGTCCAGGACCTCTATAAATAGAGAGGATCCTGAAGCCTTCAAGGAGAGGAAAAAAGCCTTCAGAAGAGAGAACCCCAGCACCGTGCAGTCTTTTTCCTCTCACCAACCGGCCCCTCTCTTCCTCTCTTCACTATCCCTCACTACTCACATCCCTCAAACCACCATACTGCCCCTCCTCACAGTCTCCTCACTCACCCCTCTCAACACCGTACACTCCCTCTCCTCTCTCCCTCTAAAACTGAACCACACACACACACCTCACACCCCCTCCTAAAATCCTCACAGCCCCCTCATCACACCGTCCTCCTCCTTCCATATAACCCAGCCGTCCTCAACTCTCACCAAATCCGACCTCCCTCAATTCACTCCAAACCGACCTCCCTCAAATACCCACAAACTGTCCCTATTTTTTCACACCGTCTAGCCCCTCTCTCCCTCTAAACGCCTTCAAACTCTTCTCAACCCCCACTGTTTTTCTCCCTCGGTCAGCCTACTTTTTCACTCGGTATTCATCTTTTCACTCGGTATTCATCTTTTCACTCGGTATTCCACTTTTTCACTCGGTATTCCATTTTTCACTCGGTTTTTCCATTTTTCACTCGGTTTTTCACCTTTTCACTCGGAATTCCATTTTTTCACTCGGTACTCCATTTTCCTACTAAAATAAATTGCTGCTATTTTCTTTTCTTTTCTTTTTTACCCCTTCCTAGGTTTGTAATAAATATATAATAAAAAAAATGAGTGCCTCTTACATTTTATTTGGACTAGCATAAAAGTTGTAATGATTATTATTATTCTCGTTATTATTGTAATTTTTATTTCTCTATTTAAAAAAAAAAGAGGAAGAGGAGCGAGTTTAACTTAGACGAGACGTCCCGTTAATCTCATGTAAATATTCCGTGTTTATTTTTGTTTATTTTTGTATGTTTTGTCATCTCGTATACTTTCTTTTCATGAAGAAGTTAAAATAATTATTGGGTTAATTATAATGCGCGCTATCATATTGAGGTAACCATTTTTATAACGGACAGTTGTGAGGTGCTAATACCTTCCTCACCTGTAATTAGACTCCCGAACATGGAATTTCATTTTTATAACCAGTGCTTTAACGAAAGGTTTTCCCGGTATTTTATCCTAAAAAATATTGGTGGCAACTCCCTGTTTTTCTTTTCGAACCAAACTAAAAGATCATTTTTGAGGGTCGGCCGTGCCGCCGCGATCCCGGTCGCGACAGATGGCGACTCCACTGGGGACTTAGAGAGTCAAGCCAGTCAACTTGATAGCGTGTGTTTTAATTAGCATACTAATTATTTAACTTCTTCCTTTATTTTATTTTTCTATCAATGTTTGTATATGGTTTCTATTTTATTTGTATTCTATCATTTATGTTCTATAAATGTTTGTGTAATTATTGAACCCTAGGGTAGACGACTTTGTACATTTGTTCTGTGTTTGTTCTTTGTGCAGAATGGGGTAAGGTAAAAGGTATTGAATGCCCTTCCACACACTACACTCATATTTTTGCACACACTGATGAGTGGCGCCCTATACCCGGGCCCCAAATGAAGTTTAAGTTAGGAGGGGTTGGTAACGGAATCGTATGGGATGTACTTCCCATCCAGTGTTCCTGAGAACCTCAACTAGAGTTTGACCTCTCATGATATACGCACCTAGTGGACTCCCCACTGTTGCGTCTCTGTCATGGGTAGGATCTTGGCTCTGGTGACCTTCTAGATGTCTAGTACAAGCCACCTAATGCGAGATATCACTCTTAGACAAACCTTAGAACCATTAGGAGACCTTCAGAAAAACCCACCTTAAGGCACAAAGGGGCAAACTTTACTTCTACCTTTTCTCATTCTAACTTTCTCTTCTGATCCAAAATTAAGGGATCGCTTGCCCGTTTAGTGGATTACTTTTTCCAAAAGATGACATACTTTTAACTAGTGATCCTTTAACGGGCTTGTAGTTTTGTTTTTATGCACAAGTCTTTGGATCCTCAGTTACGGATGTTTCGAATCATCAAATATATATATATATGTATATATATATAAAACAAAAAAATCAATTCTTTTTGTATTGACGATGATCGAAAAATCCATAACTCACATGATCCTTGACTTGACACAAGTTTTGTCAAATCGTAACCCCCCTAAATGCAAAAATGTTTTCAAGAAAGTTACTAGGGGTATATCGATTTGCAAAGCACGTTATTTCCTGACGGTTCTTTCTCTCCTTTCTTTCTATTCTCACCGGAAGCTATTCAGGGCTTAACGAATACCTTTGAGCAAGATATGGAAATTAACATGGGATCAAACCTTTAAGAGAAGGGTTATGGTTCCCTGAGCTAGAAATAGCTGAACTTGAAGCTCCTATTGCATTTTAGAATGAAAAATTTCTTTTGTCTTCACAACTATCCCGTATTAATTTCCATGTTTACCATACCTAGTACTTCTGAACGATAAGTTCTAAGGAATGGTCAAAGGATATTCGCCAAAGCCTGTGATTGCTTCCCATGACATTCTCTTTCTTTCTATCTCCACTTAACATTTCTTTGCTTTTTCTTTTAAAAAAAACAAAACACAGACGTCACAGGTAGGCATCCTTACCAGACCCGACTTCAAAGGAAACTCATGGCTGAGGCAGAAGTTGTTGAGGGAGACTTTAGAACTGAGTTCGATCAGCTGAAAGAGCGAGTGGCGGAGTTAACTAAACTCTTAGAAAAGAAACTCACAGAAGGAGGCTCCTCTGCAGGTGTTGAGGACAGCCAACAGCAGCCTGTCACCGCACCACCCCCCATTGGTGCTGACCCAGCAAGAACCCAACTACCTAACACAACGACACCCCCTCTCACTATTCATGTCAGGAGACCTAACCCTGCCATTGAGGCCCAGCCACCCTACGGCCAGTCTTATGCACAACAGCATACATTTGTTGGTCCTGATGGCAACCCAATACCTTTTCTACTTTATGGCCAACCACCGGGGTACTATCCCCCGCTTGCTAACCAACAGGACACCCAAGACCAGCAAACAATGAATCCTCACGCTTCATACCCCACCCAACCAAATATGCCACCACTTCACCAAACCCAAAACACGCAAGCCCATGATCCACAAGCTCACCAAACCCAAAACACGTAGACCCATGACACATAAACCTACCAAATCTAAAACACACAAGCCCCGATGGCCCAGCCAACCTACAACGCACAAGCCCAAAATACACGAGCCCAGATGACCCAGCCAACTTATGCTATACAAACTATGGCCCAACCCCAAGGTCCCTCACCAAATACAGGCCTAATGAACCAGTCCCATGCGTTGCCTCCGTTCAACCAGCCACTCGGCTATCCATACGGATACGCAACCCCTTATATGACCAATCTCCAAGATACAACCCGCATGATGAACCCGGTAGGCGGTCATAGCACGGTCGCAGCTCCCCAAAAGGAAAAGATAGAAATCTTAGAAGAGCGTTTGAGAATGATGGAAGGCATTGGAGGTTTTGGACTGATAGATGCTTCTGAGCTATGCCTAGTCACAGATGTTGTCCTCCCGCCCAAATTCAAAATTCCTGACTTCGACAAGTATCAGGGAATGACTTGTCCAAAGAACCATCTGATGATGTACTGTCGAAAGATGGCATCTTACTCTTCTAACAACCAATTATTGATTCACTACTTCCAAGATAGTTTGGCGGGGGCGCTCTTACATGGTATGCTCACCTTGAGCGGAACCATATTCGTTGTTGGAAGGACCTGGCAGATGCCTTCCTTAGACAATACAGGTATAACATGGATATTGCACCCAACAGGGTTCAATTACAGAATATGGTGAAGAGGAACGGTGAAACGTTTAAAGAATATGCCCAACGCTAGAGAGAGACAGCGGCACAAGTAGACCCCCCATTGTCAGAAAAAGAGATAGTCGTGATGTTTATCGACACGCTCCCATCACCTTTCTACGGCAAGATGATTGGTAGTGTTTCATCATTACTTCTCCGATATCGTGACTATTGGAGAAAGGGTGGAAAGCGGAATACGAACAGGAAAGATCACTCAGGGCCCATCTGAGGCAAGCATGACAAGAAAGCCGGTGCCTGGGAGAAGGGATGGAGAAACCAATTCCATCTCTTCTAATCAAAAGACGGCCCCGCCAAGACCATTCGCCCCTACCATGATTCAAGCTCCCAATCCTCATGTGGCTGCTGCCACTCAAGGCCCGACAGCTTATACTCCCTACTTCCATCCACCTATGGTAAGAGCACCAATGCCACAACCCATGCCATATAATCATCCGCAATAAGTGATTTGCCACCTGATCATAATCAGAATACGAGAAACCCCAACAATGAGCGCACCCCTGTGCAGTTTGATCTAATTCCCATAACATATACCGAACTTTTACCAATCCTCGTTCAGAAGGGTCTGGTAGCTCCATGCCCCATGAGGCCGTTGCAACCTCCTTACCCAAGGGGGTATGACCCAAACGCTCATTGTGATTACCATGCTGGGGCACCAGGGCATTCTATAGAAAATTGCATGGCTTTGAAATATAAAGTGAGAGATTTGATCAAAGCTGACTGGATTAATTTTCGGGAAGGAAGCCCTAACTTGACCACAAATCCCCTGCCCAATCATGGAGGTTCAGAAGTTAATGCCGTGGTGGCCGATATTGAAGATGGTTTTGATGATAATACTGATTTGGTGATCGCTTGCCCGCTGGACCAAGAGCTCAGTAAATGGGAGGCTGTCGAACTCCCTTTGATTTTAAATGATTCACCAAAATAATTTGCCATTGCGTCAGAGTCTTGTTTATCCCTCTGCTATGCCTAAGGCTTTGGGATTTTTCATGTAATAAAGGCGAAAAAAAAACTTGTTTTACCAGTCAATCAATAAATGTGTATCAAAATTCAAAAAAATTCTCATCCCTTTATCCTTGCTTTTGACTCATTCTCTTTAACTTGCTTTTCCTTTCTCTTCTTTATTTTGCCATAACGCACTAAATTACAGATCCAAAAATGATCCTCTTGAGACTAGTGAAATCACAATCATGCTTCACAATTTCGATTACCCAGTTGACTATGCCGACGAAGAAGGTAAGGGAAACCTGTGAGCCACCGCACAAGTTGACAAGATTGCTAGAACAAGAGGTTAAAGAATACCCCTAAGTCAAGAACAACTGAAGGAATTACGGGGGCAATCTATCAGAAGGCATTAGTAATTTTGTTTCAGGACGGGGAAGGAATCTATGGAATGACAACATGGCCAAGTCCCAAATTGGACAAGTGGTAGACCAGTCATTTAAAGAAACCTTAACAGTTGCCAGCATAAATAGGGCAAATTGCTTATGCCTGTAAATGTAGACACAATTGAGGAAGACTTTGCCGAAAAAAAACACAAAAAAAAATGAAAAATGAAAAATAGAGCCAAGCTTGAAGTCCAATGCGCATACCAAGCGGGGAAAGCTGGTTACGTCCAGATCATCAAGCAAGCTGTTATTTTCTGTATTGGGGGAATGAATATCACTAGACCAAGAACTTGCATTCTTGTCATCATCAACACCTCAACCTTAAAAGGTACGCTATTCCTCATGCTCATGTAACCAAGGAAATAGTCTATCAGATTAAGTCATTGCATCATCAAGGGGATAAAAAAAATGAAACAAAAAAAAAAGGGCAAAAAAAATCAAAAATGAAAAAGAAAAAATCCAGAAAACAAAAAAAAAAGAGGAAAAATAAAGGCCAAAATGATGATTCAAAGTAATTCCCTCTCATCGATGCCAAAAGACTCACCAATATTTCCTTGGATACATGGCATAGGAGTAGAGTCTCCTATTTGAAGTAACATCAGTTTCCCAAAGGATCAAACTAAATTTGGAAAAGGATAGGCATATTCAACTGGAGTGTGATCAGTTTTAACTTTTTACTATAAAGGATGCAACCCAAAATAAACAAGAACACATTATAAAGAAAGAGAAAAGCTCGCTAGGCTGAAAACCTGAAAGGACGGCCTAGGCAAAAGTTAGAGCGACCCGGTGAGTTGAAAACCTGAAAAGGCGGCCCAGGTAAAAATTAGGGTCAACATCTCGGCAGAGTAACTAAAGTTCCAAATGCAAAACGTGCAAACTGAGGCATGTGGACCATGGTCAAACTACCCTCTTGAAGGCAGAGTTGAAAGATGTAATTGAGGTCGTGACGTGGGATTAAGGTTCTCACTAGTCTCAGGAATTCACTGGAGGATCCTTGAACCTTCCCTGTTTCTCCCGGCCTTGACCTGTCCTATGTAACTTCATTTCATCCCATCTATTTTCCCCATTATCCATTCTCTGTATTCTGTTTGACATACATGAATAAAATTCATCCTTTTTTCGATACGTGTTATGAATTGCATTGTTTTGATAAAACATTGTATTTTTATAAAAATAAAATGAAAGAATGGTGAACATTTAAAGTCGTGAGGAACAAGACGCTCCCACTACTCGACCTCGTCTTAGACAATCATCATGAGGACTCAGCCAAGGCACGCGCTTCAAAGCTATGATCGCCATCTTTCATTCTCCTCTGTCCATGAGTTATCCTAAGAGTCGCGGTTTTACAGGACCTACCCAGTTTTTGAATTTTACTTTGCACTACTAACCTTTTTCTACAGGTTATTACAACAGACAGTCATGTCAAGTGTTGACACCTCAATCAAGTCCTTCAAGTTCCTTCCTCGAACCGCCAAAGTTGGCACTCCTCAAAATTCTTTCCTCCATCGCCAAAGTTGGCAATTCTCAAAGCCTTCTCCTTAATCGCCAAAGTTGGCAATTCTCAAAGCCTTCTCCTTAATCGTCAAAGTTGACAATTCTCAAAGTCTAACCCCAAATCGCCAAAGTTGGCACCGCTCAAAATCTTTTCCTCAAATTGCCAAAGTTGGCAATTCTCAAAGTCTTCTCCTTAATCGCCAAAATTGGCAATTCTCAAAGTCTTTTCCTTAATCGTCAAAGCTGGCACTTCTCAGAACTCTTTCCTCAAATCGCCAAAGCTGGCACTTCTCAGAACTCCTTCCTCAAATCGCCCAAGCTGGCACTTCTCATAACTCCTTCCCTAAATCGCCAAAGTTGGCACTTCTTGAAGTCTTCTCCTCAATTGCCAAAGCTGATACTTCTTCAAACTCTCTTCCAAGGAATCTACCTGATACATTCTGACAGTCAAGCGTTTCCCTTCCCAAGGATAGTTTCCAGCAAAATTCTCTCCCAACAGAATCATCAAACTCTCTCCCCAGTGAGCCTACAATTCAGATCATCTTCTCCCCCGAATAAGGACACTTTTCTAATCAGGCTTAGAAAAACTCTCCCTAAGGGGCCCCAACACAATTCTCTCAATGAATCTACACATACCAGGTGGACCCCAGATTTTCCTTTCCCAATCAAGGGGCAGTACCCCGAACCATCAATCCTTCCCCGGCAGAACTACCCTTCTCAAACAAATCAAACTGGGGCATCACCCCAGGTTCATTTCTTCTCACTTAAGGGGCAGTTCCCCAAGGTTCCAAGGCAGATAGTTCAAACTGGGGCATCACCCTAGGTTTATTCTCTTTTACCCAAAGAGACAGTACCCCGAATCACCAAATCACACTGAGGCATCTCCCCAGATTTCTTCTGTTCCAGTCAAGGAGCAGTTCCCCAAGGCTCCTTCAGACCATCTCAAACTGGGGCATCACCCCAGATCTCTTTCAATCAAGGAGCATGTCCCGAAGATTCCTTCATATCATGTCAAACTGGGGTATCACCTCAGGTTCATTCTCTTTCAAATCAAGAGGCACTATCCCCAACAACCTTCAATCATGTCAAATTGGGGCATCACCCCAGGTTTATTTCTCTTTGAGTCAGGGGGTAATCCATCAACCTCCTCAACTGGGAACGTCACCCGAAGGGTCTCCTTTTTAAATTAACGGGTAGTTCCACAAAATCCTTTCGGTCTTCATAAATGGGACACTTCCCATATTCTCTTCCCTAGTGGAACCATAATTGCCAAAGCTGGTACTTCCTAAATTTTTCCCCAGTGGAACCAATCGCCAAAGCTGGCACCTTTCAGGGTTTTTCTTCCCCGTTTGCCAAAGATGGCACCCTTTACTTTTCGTTCGCCTATCCAGGCACCCTTTACTTTCGTTCGCCTATTCAGGGACCCTTCACTTTCCCGTCGCCTATTCAGGCACCCTTTACTTTCCGTTTGCCTATTCAGGCACCCTTTACTTTCCGTTTGCCTATTCAGGCACCCTTTACTTTCCGTTTGCCTATTCAGGCACCCTTTACCTTTCATTCGCCTATTCAGGCACCCTTTATCTTCCGTTCGCCTATTCAGGCACCTTTTACTTTCCCGTCGCCTATTCAGGCACCCTTTACTTTCCGTTCGCCTATTCAGGCACCCTTTACTTTACGTTCACCTATTCAGGCACCCTTTACTTTCTGTTCGCCTATTCAGGCACCCTTTACTTTCTGTTGCCTATTCAGGCACCCTTTCACTTTCCCGTCGCCTATTCAGGCACCCTTTACCTTCCGTTCGCCTATTCAGGCACCCTTTATCTTCCGTTCGCCTATTCAGGCACCCTTTACTTTCCCGTCGCCTATTCAGGCACCCTTTACTTTCCGTTCGCCTATTCAGGCAGCCTTTACTTTCCGTTCACCTATTCAGGCACCCTTTACTTTTCGTTCGCCTATTCAGGCACCCTTTACTTTCCGTTCGCCTATTCAGGCACCCTTTCACTTTCCTGTCGCCTATTCAGGCACCCTTTACTTTCCGTTCGCCTATTCAGGCACCCTTTACTTTCCGTTCGCCTATGCAGGCACCCTTTACCTTCCGTTCGCCTATTCAGGCACCCTTTACTTTCCGTTCGCCTATGCAGGCACCCTTTACCTTCCGTTCACCTATTCAGGCACCCTTTACTTTCCGTTCGCCTATTCAGGCACCCTTTACTTTCTAGTCGCCTATGCAGGCACCCTTTATTTTCCAGTCTACCAGGGGTCAATCTCGATCTTGTCACTGAAAGAATTTTTCTTGGTCCTTTCAAAACTCAAAAAAAAAGAAAAACTTGAAAAAAAAACTCAAAAAAAAGAAAAAAAGGAAAAAAAAGAAAAAAAAGAGAGAGAGACAGATGTGGAAAAGATGAAAAGGTTACAACAACTCGGACGCATACCTATCGAGAGGTCCCACTTGGTCCCTACATCGGTGTTCATATCTTTACTTCCTTTTCACTTCAAAAACACGGAAAGCTTCGTGTTTCTCTTATGAAAAAGAAGTAAAAAGGGGCATCTGTGAACACCTCTTTAGGTCCGACCCAAATAAAAAGGATTCTGAGAGGAATGGGCTTCATTTCCGAATGATTTGCCGAGTAAAATGGCTCAGAATGATGATTTCCGAGTGAAAAATGGTTATTTCCGAGTGAAGAAGGCTATTTCTGAGTGAAAATGCCTTTTACCGAGTGAGATATCCGAGTCAGCCGTTACTGTGTGAAATTCTGACTGGGATGTATCCGACTGACAATTTTCGAGTGGACTGCTTTCGAGAGGGTTACTTCCGAACAAAGCAAAGGCTTCCTTATGTCTGAACGATCATTTCTGAATGACAAGTCTCCGAGTGAGACATTGCCGAGTGAATTGTCTCCGGATGTTTCCAAGTGAAGGATTCCCGATTGAAATCTGATGCTAAATTCCCAAGCCATCAACTTGGTAGTGAAAATCTTAGTAAAACAAAATATGACTCTCGGATTTATACTTATGGCAAGCGCACTAGTCGTTAAAATTGTAGAATATTTGATCGTCCCACAGGGATTGTGGTAAGTACCTCAATCTTGGACTAGTACAAGCTGAACCAACACGAAATACAGGTAGTTCATTCGGTTTTTATGATTTTAATGGTTTCTAGTTGTTTTTGGTATTTTCAGAAACAGAGTTAAGATGAATGTGAAAAGTGATTAAAAGAAAGCAGGTCAGGATTGCTTCGGCTCACAATTTCCTCAAGAAATATGCAACTAAAGTATAATCAAACTTCACAATCTAGAGGACAATCCGCTTGTGGTTATTCCCTAATTCCTTAGGTGAAAAACACTAATCCTTAAGCAATGAACCTTAATTCCTTAAGTGCTCGATTAACCTAAGAATCTAATACGAAATTGGAGGTTGAACTCTAACTATTCACCTAAATTGATTAGGCCTGAACTAGTTAGAAAGCTGGAAGTTACCTAAGCTTCAACCATGATTCCTCACTAGCGAAGTTCTTCATCAGTTCTGGATTTGTCAATCCAGCGATTTTGCTCCACTCCTCAGCTTGTTCGCCTCAGGATCTAGAAGTCGATCTACTTGCTCACAGCTTCAAGACTCCATTGCTAACCTTCGCAATCCCAACCTTAGGGATTTAGAACTCCATTGACTTCGGTTCCATCGAAGGATTATGGAACATCATGAAGGAGAGGATTTAGAGAGAGAAAAATGTGTAGTGAGATGTTCGAAGTGTTTAATGAATGTTCTTTATTCTGTTATTTCGTATCTATGTATGCGTGTGTGTCCCTCTTACAGAATATGTACAACCTATATATATGTTTCTACCTAACTAACTAACTTAACTGATAACTTAGAAAACTTAAGTTATCGTCTAAAACTAACTAATTACATAGCTTACAGAGTAACTAACTAATTACAGATCAGCTCCTAACAGATTCCAGCTCATCCCTAGCTAGTTATAACACAGCGCCAGCTAATAACAGCTCACAACTTAAGTTACTAAGGTGCAGTAGGAGGGACAGCAGCATGAAACTACATCGGTGTCGAGTGTGTTGTTGGAGGAAAGGAACAATGTTTAAGTTACTGCCTCTATGCTTCAGCAAACTGGCTTATCGCTTGAGCTAATTTAAACTCTCGCTTGAGCGAGTTCGGATTTGTACTGCAGTGTTGTTTTCTCGCTTAAGCACTATGGCGAAGCTTGGGCGAGTTCGGTTCTTTGAAGTTACACTTGAACGAGGTCGGCTCTTGCTAGAGCGGATTGATAAATGAGTCAACGTTCTAAAGTTGACACTTGGGTTCTCATGCAGTATCTGATTCCCTGTTCTCTTTTGGAGTCGGTCTCTTGGGAGTCTTTTCAAGTCGGGCCTTTGTTAATTCCTTTCGGTCAACCCTTTGAAGTCTCAGCAATCGGTCTTGTGAACTTCTTTCAGTCGGATTTACGAATTCTCACTCAGCTTTATAAATTCTTGCTCGGCTTTTGGTAATTCTTCACTCGGATTTGTCCTTTTCTCTCGAGTACGTCCTGTTCCTGCACCAAAAATCAACTAATTGCCTAGCATTTGTATGCTGGCTACTTATTAAATTTATAAATAGTAATAAACTCTTAATTTATTAATGTTTTTAACCATTCTCTTCTATAAATAAAACACTTTTGCAATATTTACATAATTTATAAATTATTATCAATTAATTGAATAATAAGGCTAAACTAACCACTTACACAACGAATTAATTCCAATAAAAGGTAGAATAATTAAGTCTTTTCAAGACTTATCACATCCCCAAACTTAAAACTTTGCTTGTCCTCAAGCAATTATTCAGATTAATTAACTAACAAGCTGTTATCTAACACAATCAACCTTTCCTTAACTTAGTTCATGCTATAATTATCGAATACCAATCATGCTTTCTTCTCGTAATTTCTAAAAGTATAAAAACTTACACCTCCTTTGGGAGACAAGCTGCTGATGCTTTCCTCTCTGGTCGGTGTTTAACTCTTCTCTCGGTGTATAGGGTAAATAAATTGCACTCATCACCTACATACTTGTTAGATAAACATAGGCTTGCAACAGTTCTACACGTCATGCCACATGCCAACACAATCGGATCAGTAAGGGCTTTTTAAGCTTATAATAAGGCTGGGCTACAGGCTCAATTATTGTTTTTCGAGTGAATGTCAGGTTACAGGATGTATCCACTGATGCCTTGACTCAATTTTTAGCTTAACTGCCTCTTCCTTAGCAAGCTCCATTATTTTTCGAGTGAATGTTAACTTAACACTTTTGGTGCTTTGCACCTTTTTTTTCTTTTTAGTCCTTTGGACTTTTCCTTTTCTTTTCTTCTTTTCCATCTTTTTCCTGATCACATATTTTTTTATTTTTTTTAAATCAGTGTATTTCTTTCAATCGGTGCTTTGCACCTTTTTCCTCTTTCTGACTTTATTCATTTTTCTCTCGGCTTTGCCTTTCTTCCTTTCATTTGTCAAGATACTTACCCATAATTTAGGTCGGAGTGTGTCCTTAATTACTGTTAGGCACACTCTTCATCCCCAAACTTAAAACTTGCTAGTCCCTAGCAATAAGAAAGAACCGAGCAACTCACCAGTGGAACATCCAGGGGTAACTTAGTCAGGTTTTTCTAGATATATGAGCTTGTAACATTGGGTGAATAAACAGAATAAAAGGGTCTCAGGCTCAAATTTTGGGGTCAAAGGATAATTAAATATATTAGGAAGGTTATTTTTTTGGCCCTGGCTAAATTAACAAAGAAGGCCTTCATCATTTCCGATTGGCTGGCATACAAACAATTAGCAAGTACTGAAGCAAATTCTGTCTCACTAACTAGCATGCAAGTTCACTCGGAAAAAAAAAGGCTCAAAAGCTATGAATATAATAGTTAATCAGCCAGTCATGTCCCCAAACTTAATGTAAGATCATACATTCAGATTGCTAACTAGCATACCAAGTAAACAATTAATTAATGATGAAAAATAGTTATGGGCAGATATGATGAGTTAAACAAAACCGATCAATTAATTTATCCGACTAAGCTTAAGAATCAGCAACTTTTAAATTATTAAGATGGATTGAAAGAAACAATAAACATAATTTAGCAATTAATAAGTCAGAATATTAATCAAGGAACGAGTTGGAAAGATACTTCCCTTTTTACCTGAGTGGCTGTGGATGGGAAATACATAGTCGGATTGGGACGCATGGATTTTACCAATACATATGAAAAACCGAATAAAACAAACAAATTTAACAAGGAAAGAAAGTTTCATTACAAATCAAATAAAAGCACATTCATTGTTCAGGAAACAGTTTAGAATAATATCAAGTTAATTACATAAAAACATCATAATAACATGTAGTAGCAATTTAAGCATCCTGATCTTCATTCTCTTTGTCCTGCTCTGAAGGTGGTGAGAGGTCAGCTGCTTGGGATACGTCCTGTGAGGGAATATTGAATGCAATGGAAGCTAACCACGCATTTCTATCAGGTGGGGCTCCCATTTCTGCCGTGTGCTCAACCCTCAGTTTCATGGCAATCTTTCTGAGCATGAGATTGTGGTTCAAAACCCGATCATAAATTCTAAGTTGCATCTTCTTTATGACCTGCAATTCCTACAACACTACAGAAATGTCAGAAGAAGAAGAAGAACCGGCTCCTGCAGATTGCTTGGGACGCTCGGACTTCTTGGTTGTAAACTTTACAACATGATCTTCAGCAGCTTTAACACTTTCAACTTCTGGCAATTCATTCCTCTCAACTGCAGGGGATGCATTCCTTTGAACCAGAGGAGATACATTCCTTTCAGCTTGATTTTGACTGGGCATATGTTTAGAAGAATCAGATATACTTATGGTTGCTACTTCCCTTTCGTTATCTATTTGTTTTCTTCTCACACTTCCTTCTGTAAAATTTGGTCTAGGTTTTTGCAGGAGTCTCTGTGATCTTCTTTTCATGATTAATGTTAAAAGAATGATGATAAACAACCTAAATTAAAAAATAAGAACAGAAATCCAAAAGAAAGACAACAAACCAAAACTGTGAGTTGCATGGCTTATGAACAGTGGAAAAACAATAACAATGAAACAAGAAGATAATAAACACGAACTTACAAGTGCACAAAATAAGTGAAAGAAGTGGAAAGATAGTACCTTTCTTAGAAACCAGAAAATGTCTTTTCGTCTTCAGCCCAAGTTCAGCATAGGTACTTAGGGTTTGGAAGCTGAAAGGTTTTATACTGTGGAATTCACTTTCCAAGAAATGCGTAAATGTGTTCCAGCTTTATTTATTACTTTATTATTATTATAATATATATTATTATTATTTATTATTTTCTTTTAATACACTCATATACTGGATAGGTAGAAGATCGAGTAATAGTGGGAAGTGATGCCAAGTGGACACAAGAGAATGGAAGATGAATAAATGAACAAACGATAAGAAAGAATGGGCGAATGAAAACTATAAGTAAATGAACAAGTGAGTAAAAGAATGAATGCGTGAAAGATCCGTGAATGAATACAGGATCCCGAGTGAATGAAACACTGAATGGAAAAGATCCTGAATGAATAAAGGACGAATGGATATAAGAATGAGTGAAAGAATGGATGAATGAAATAGAGCGTATGAGAGACGAGTGAACCACTGTAGTGAAATACGAGTGAATAGAAAAGCGGATGGTAGAAAGAACGAATGAAAGTATGAATGAATACCGAGTAAATGAATAAGAGACAAAGAATGGAAGATTGTAAAGGAAGAGATCGCGTAAATGAGTGAAAAGAGTGAAACGATAATGACCGAATGAGTATGGAGAAAGATACTGAGTGATAGAGATCTGAGAAATGAAGAATGAGTGAATGACAATGAGAATTCGTGTGAAGAACAAAAATGACATGAGTGGAAAGTCAAATGAATGAAATACCGAGTAAATGAAAAGTCGAGTGAACAAAACGAATGCAGCAAGGGGCCGAGTGAATGGAGAGACTGGGGAAATAAAAAAAAACGAGTGGCTGAGGGAGGTAGAAATAATGAATAACAAACAAATCAAAGTGAATAAAGGAAACGAGTGGTTGGAAAGAACAGATAAAAAGATTCTGAGTCAATGGAATGAGTGAAAGCTATACTGACTGGATGAAGGAGATGAGTAAATGCACAAGCCAGTGGAAGAATAAATGGAAAAATGAATAACAAACTACCGAATGAATAACATCGAGAAAGGAATTGGTCGAAGAAATGAAAGAATTTGAATGAGACTGAAAGGATGAGAAACCGAGTGATGCGAACACCGGGTGAATGAAAAACTAAATAACAGGAAACTGGGTACTGGAAATACGAATGTGACAATCACGAATGAAAAATGAGTGGATGAAGAAGGAAAATACAGCATGAGAGAATCAAGAAAGAAAGTAAGTGGAATGAAATAACAAGTAAATGAATACCGAATGGAGTATACCAGGTAAAAATGAAAAAAAAATGAATGAACAAACAACGAGTGGTCGAAAAATGGAAAAACGAGTGAAAGAACCCGAAAGTATGTTTCATTGACCGGGTGAAAAAAATGAAAAGAAGAAGAAGATAAACTGAGAGAGGAAACTGAGTGCTGGAAATACTGAGTGAATCGTAAAAGAAAAACGGGAGACATAGCATTTATGAAACAATGAGTGAATCAAAATCGGGTGAATGGAAAAATAAATGACCGAGTGAATGGAGAACGAGTGAAATAGAGTGACCGAATGAATGAAAGCTGAGTGGGATAGATGAGTACAAGTTATACCAAGTGGATGAAGAACCGAATGAAAAAATGAGGTGAAAAACAAAAGTCAGAATAAAATGAAGTGACAGAGTAAGAAAGATGAGTGAAAAGTGAACGAAATACCGAATGGATGAAGAAGATGAGTAAATGTACGAGCGAGTGGAAGAAACTGAATACTCTAATGAGAAATTGAATGAATGAAAAAGGAACTGCAAAAAGAGACGCATGAAAGAAATACCGAGTGATAAAGATCGGGCAAGAGAATGAGAGAAAGCCGAGTGGATGAATGAAAAACCGAAAGACCGGGTGAATAGGAGACTAATGGATACAAAACTGATTGTGATGAGTGAGGAATTCGAGTGATAAAAGGCCGACTGAAATAAGTCGCCTTTCACCATCTGACCTGTTTATTAAATCAACGATCAGAAATCCTTCAAAGTCTTCCTTTTTATTTGCATCAAGAATTGGAATTTTATTGAAAAATGACGAGTGAAGTTCAGTCGGGAAGAAGGGTTAAGAATAAGTAACAGTTATCCGAGTATACTATTCTCACTCAAACTCAGTAAATTTTTGCTTAAGTGCGAAACAACAATCAGCAGTGTCTCGCCTAAGCTACAAATGCTTCACCTGAGCGAAATAGAAGAATCAAGCTTGGACTTCCTTCTTCAAACTTCACAAACTTTATTCACTAAATTTTTAGTTTTCTTTTTATTCATTCTGACTCAAAGTTCAAAACAAAACAATCGGAACATAGGGCTGCCTCCCTAGAGCGCTTCTTTAAGGTCACTAGCTTGACCTTATGGAATCTAAGAAGATGCTTGCAGTAACAAGGAGGTTTTCTGCCTATCAAACTCTCCTCCAAAGTAGAGTTTGAGTCGCTGGCCATTTACCTTAAAAATCCGATCGGTAATCGGGTCTTTCAGTTCGACTGCACCATGAGGAAAAACCTCATTTACAGTAAAAGGCCCCAACCACTTCGATCTAAGTTTTCCAGGGAAGAGTCTCAGTCGGGAATTGAATAATAACACCTAATCATCCTTCTGAAACTCTTTCTTATTAATTTGCTTATCATGCCATTTCTTTGTTTTCTCCTTATAGATGGAGGCACTTTGATAAGCGTTGAGTCGGAACTCCTCTAATTCATGGAGTTTCAAAACTCTTTCCTCCTGAGATTAGTCACAGTCCATGTTTAATAGCTTTGTGGCCCACCACGCCTTGTGTTCCAACTCCACAGGGAGATGACAAGCCTTACCGTATACTAATTTATACGGGGACATGCCAATCGGAGTTTTGAAAGCTGTTCGGTAAGCCCACAATGCATCATCTAATTTTACCGACCAATCTTTTCTAGATTTCCTGACCACTTTCTCTAAGATTCTTTTGATTTCTCTATTTGACAGCTCGACTTGTCCACAAGTTTGTGGATGGTAAGGAGTCGATATCTTATGTAACACCTTATAGTGACGCAGGGCTTTTTCCATTATCTTATTGCAAAAATGTGAACCCCCATCACTAATAAGTACTCTCGAAACTCCAAACCTAGAGAAAATATTCTTCTTGATGAACATAAGCACCACCTGTGCATCATTGGTTCTGGTCGGGACTGCCTCCACCCATTTGGAGATATAGTCTACAGCAACAAGTATATATTCGTTGGAGAACGACTTAGGAAAGGGTCCGATAAAGTCGATACCCCAAACATCAAATAATTCCATAATTAGAATGTTTGTCAAAGGCATGCTAGCTTTAGCAGAGAGACCTCCGCTCCTTTGACATTTATCGCACCTTTTGACATACTCTTTAGCATCTTGAAAGATAGTTGGCCAATAAAAGCCACTCTATAAGATTTTTGCTGCTGTACGGGAGGCACCATGATGACCTCCATAACAGGAGTCGTGGTCATGCCACAAGAGCCTTTCTTGCTCGGATTCAGGCACACACCGCCTGATCAATCCATCTACTCCTATTTTAAACAGAAATGAATCATCCCAAAGGAAGTTTTTACTATCATGAAAGAATTTTTTTCTCATTTGGGATGTCCAACCATTAGGTACCGCCGAGGCACTTTTAAAGTTGGCCATATCAGCATACCATGGCCCGGTGATAATTACCATCAACCTCTCGTCTGGAAATTCTTCCTTTATTAAAATAGAATCCGATTCACCTTCCAGACGAGACAGTTGGTCGGTAACTGAGTTCTCTACTCCCTTTTTGTCTCATATTTCTAAGTCAAACTCTTGGAGTAACAGAACCCACCTGATCAGTCTCGGCTTAGACTCTTTCTTAGCTAGTAAATACTTGATTGCCGAGTGGTCTGTATATACAATAACCTTGGCCCCAATCAAGTAAGCACGAAATTTATCAAATGCATACACCACAGCAAGCATTTCTTTTTCAGTAGTGGTGTAATGTATTTGATTTTCGTTCAACACTTTACTAGCATAATAAATTACATGAGTCAATTTTCCTACTTTCTGACCCAGTACAGCTCCGACTGCAAAGTCACTTGCATCACACATTAATTCAAACGGTAAAGACCAATCAGGTGCTGCAAGGATCCGAGCTGAAATTAGACTTTGTTTTAATTTTTCAAAAGCCTTGACACAGTTTTCATTAAACACAAACACATGATCTTTTACAAGCAAGTCAGTCAAAGGCTTAGCTATTTTTGAAAAATCTTTAATGAACCTTCTATAAAAGCCAGCACATCCTAGAAAACTTCTCACTCCTTTCACGTTGATTGGAGGAGGAAGTTTTTCAATAATTTCTATCTTGGCTCGGTCCACTTGAATGCCCTTAGCAGAGATTTTATGGCCAAGGACTATCCCTCCCTTAACCATAAAATGGCATTTTTCCCAGTTAAGGACGAGGTTAGTTTCTTGGCATCTCACCAGCACCTTAGATAGGTTGCTGAGGCATGTATCAAAATTACTCCCAAATACCGAGAAATCATCCATGAACACTTCAATGAACTTCTCCACCATATCCCCAAAAATTGCCAGCATGCACCTTTGAAAGGTTGCTGGAGCGTTGCACAACCCGAACGGCATGCGCCTATATGTAAAAATTCCATAAGGACAGGTGAATGCAGTCTTTTCTTGGTCTTTTGGGTCAACCACAATTTGGTTATAACCCGAGTACCCATCAAGAAAACAATAGTACTCATGCCCTGACAACCTCTCGAGCATTTGGTCAACAAATGGCAGGGGAAAGTGGTCTTTCCGAGTGAAGTCATTCAACCTTCTATAATCTATACACATTCTCCAGCCTGTTGTGGGCCGGGTGGCAATAACTTCACCTTTTTCATTTTTGACAGTTGTCATTCCTCCTTTCTTAGGCACCACTTGGACCGGGCAGATCCAAGTGCTATCCGAGATAGGATAAATGATTCCTGCATCAAGAAGCTTGACCACTTCCTTCCTTACCGCTTCCTTCATAATGGGGTTCAATCTACGTTGTGGCTGTACTACAGGGGAATAATCATCCTCCATCAGAATTTTATGCATACAAAATGATGGACTGATTCCCTTCAAGTCAGAAATATTCCAGCCAATCGTAGATTCATGTGCCTTTAATACCCCAATTAGTTTATCCACATCCTCATCGTTTAAGTCGGCATTAATAATGACAGGATGTGTGTCGTCTTCTCTCAGGAAAACATATTTCAGATGAAAAGGTAAAGGTTTTAAATCACATTTTTCTTCAGAAAATTCCTTTCCTTTCTCAGCTTCAGCAATTTTCAAATTATTTTTCTTTTCTTTTTCAAAATCACCTACTTCTAATACTTCCAGTAGGCTCAATATTTCCGAGTGAGAGTCATTTAACTCCTCAGTCTCGGAGTCAAAGTCATCCTCTAAAAAAGTTTGTAAGGCCTCTTCCTCAGTTTTTAAAAGCATTGGAGTGTGGTAGCTTTTAATCTCTTCAACCATTAAACAATCCATCCTTTCAGTCAGATGTTTCATGGAATTGAAGACATTGAAGGTTACCTGCTCCTCCTGAACTCTCAGCATGAGTTCACCCTTTTCTACATCAATTAATACTCTGCCAGTAGCTAGGAAGGGTCTTTCTAAGATTAAATGGATCTCTCGGTCAGCCTCCATATCCAACACTATGAAATCTGCTGGGAAGATAAACTTATCTACTTTAACTAACAAGTCTTCCAGCATCCCTTGGGGATATTTAATGGACCTGTCAGCCAACTGCAAGGACATACGAGTCGGTTGCAAGTCATTAATTCCCAGTTTTTTCATCAAAGATAGAGGCATCAGGTTTATACTGGCTCCTAGGTCACAAAGAGCACTTCCTACATGAATATCCCCAATTGCACACGGTATTGTAAAAGATCCAGGATCCTCTAGCTTTTGGGGAAGTTTCTTTTGAATGATTGCACTGTACTCTTGAGTGAGAGTAATCATTTCATCCCCCTTAAGCTTTCTCTTCTTAGATAATAATTCTTTCAAAAATTTTGCATAGGAAGGCATCTCTTGCAATGCCTCGGCAAAAGGGATATTGATGTGAAGTTTCTTGAAAACCTCTAAGAACCTAGCAAACTTCTGCTCCTCTATTTGCTTTTTAAACCTGTGTGGAAATGGAGTATTCCTCAGTTTTTCAGGAGTCAGCTTAGAAGCTTCCTCCAGAATCAGATCAACCTTTTTCTTTTTCTTTTGATGGACTTTATTTTCTTTTTCTTTTTCTGTTTCATTTTTATTTTCTACTTCATTATTATCCTGCTCGGTTTCTTGTATTATTTCTTTTT
Source organism: Clitoria ternatea (assembly GCA_037962975.1). Classification (NCBI taxonomy): domain Eukaryota; kingdom Viridiplantae; phylum Streptophyta; class Magnoliopsida; order Fabales; family Fabaceae; genus Clitoria; species Clitoria ternatea. The sequence continues at coordinate 64,099,524 of CM075676.1, forward strand.
CTTTTTCTGAACTTATTTCCTGACTCGGAGATGGAGAAATAATTTTTCCACTCCTAGTGATTATAGCTTTGCAATGTTCCCTTGGATTTACCTCGGTATCTCCAGGGAAATTGCCTACTTGCCTCTTAGTTAATTGTTTAGAAAGCTGTCCGACTTGATTTTCTAAATTTCTTATGGATGCTTCCTGATTCTTAAAACTGGCCTGAGTGGCCTGAATAAACTGAGAAAGTACATTCTCAAGTTCAGATTTTTCTTTAACAGGGGGGTGAGAAGGTTGTTGTGATCTATTTGTGGGTTGATTTGGTGGGATGTTCTAATTCAGATGTGGACCTTTCTGCCAGGAAAAATTGGGGTGATTCCTGTAATTAGGATTAAAGGAATTAGAAGGATAATTCCTTTGATATTGTTGCTGCCCCATATAATTCACTTGCTCGGAAGGCACATTTGGATCACACAATCCATTCTCATGGTCTCCACTACAAAAGTCACAACTGATCATAGAAACTTGACTCGGCTTTTGGAGTTCTGAAATCTGTATGCTTAGTTTCTCCAAAGCCTGAGTCATCAGTTTACTCTAAGCCAGATAAGCATCTTGTGCTTCTAATTCTAATATCCCTCTCTTAGGGACTTGGCTCCTCTCACTAATCAAGCATTCATTAGAAGCCATAACGTCAATCAGCTTTATGGCTTCTTCTACAGTTTTTGTTGTTAATGAACCTCCAGTTGAGGCATCAATCAGGACCCTGGTAGCTGGCCTGACACCATTATAGAAAATAGTTACCTGTTGCACATCAAAAATCTGATGATGAGGACATCTCCTCAAACTCTCTTTATACCGATCCCATGCTTCCATCAAAGACTCACCTTCTCTTTGTTGGAAACATGTGATTTCATTGCGCAACTTTGCATATTTAGAGGGAGGAAAATATTTAATCAAGAATTTCGTTGCAAGTCCTCCCAAGTTGAAATACTGCCTCTTGGTTGACTCTGCAACCAGGCTTTTGCTCGGTCCCTCACAGAAAACGGAAACAATCTCAGTTGGATTGCCTCGTCAGGGACTCCATTCATTTTTACTGTGTCACAGATTTGGAGGAAGGTTGCTAGATGCAAATTTGGATCCTCAACCTCACTTCCTCCGAACTGTTCATTTCTTACCAACTGCAGTAAAGCTGGTTTAAGTTCAAAATTATTTGCTGAAATTGGTGGCCAAGGATGCTAGATTGCGATCCTTCTTCAGTCGGCCTGGAGTAGTCACCTAATGTAACTCTCCTCTGTTCCATTTCTTTTTCTTCTTTTTGCTTTTTCTCTTTTCTTAGTCTATGTTCTAACAAGTCTATGTCAGGATCAAAGAAGAAAGGCTCTCCTCTGCTCCTTGACTGCATACAACAAATGTCACACAAAACAACAATTCACAGCTACGACTAAATCTATACGAAAATAACAAACTACTACTACTAAAAACAAAAGTGAAACTACGTATTAAATGTAAACAAAAGTAAAACGGTTCAGTCTAGTACTGGTCCAAGGATTGTTGATATTACTCAACAATCCCCGGCAACGGCGCCATTAACTTGATGCTAAATTCCTGAGCCATCAACTTGGTAGTGAAAATCTTAGTAAAACAAAATATGACTCTCGGATTTATACTTATGGCAAGCGCACCAGTCATTAAAATTGTAGAATATTTGATCGTCCCACAGGGATTGTGGTAAGTACCTCAATCTTGGACTAGTACAAGCTGAACCAACACGAAATACAGGTAGTTCATTCAGTTTTTATGATTTTAATGTTTTCTAGTTGTTTTTGGTATTTTTAGAAACAGAGTTAAGATGAATGTGAAAAGTGATTAAAAGAAAGCAGGTCAGGATTGCTTCGGCTCACAATTTCCTCAAGAAACATGCAATTAAAGTATAATCGAACTTCACAATCTAGAGGACAATCCGCTTGTGGTTATTCCCTAATTCCTTAGGTGAAAAACACTAATCCTTAAGCAATGAACCTTAATTCCTTAAGTGCTCGATTAACCTAAGAATCTAATGTGAAATTGGAGGTTGAACTCTAACTATTCACCTAAATTGATTAGGCCTGAACTAGTTAGAAAGCTGGAAGTTACCTAAGCTTCAACCATGATTCCTCACTAGCGAAGTTCTTCATCAGTTTTGGATTTGTCAATCCAGCGATTCTGCTCCACTCCTCAGCTTGTTCGCCTCAGGATCTAGAAGTCGATCTACTTGCTCACAGCTTCAAGACTCCATTGCTAACCTTCGCAATCCCAACCTTAGGGATTTAGAACTCCATTGACTTCGGTTCCATCGAAGGATTGTGGAACGTCATGGAGGAGAGGATTTAGAGAGAGAAAAATGTGTAGTGAGATGTTCGAAGTGTTTAATGAATGTTCTCTGTTCTGTTATTTCATATCTGTGTATGTGTGTGTGTCCCTCTTACAGAATATGTACAACCTATATATATGTTTCTACCTAACTAACTAACTTAACTGATAACTTAGAAAACTTAAGTTATCGTCTAAAACTAACTAATTACATAGCTTACAGAGTAACTAACTAATTACAGATCAGCTCCTAACAGATTCCAGCTTATCCCTAGCTGGTTACAGCACAGTGCCAGCTAATAACAGCTCACAACTTAAGTTACTAAGGTGCAGTAGGAGGGACAGCAGCATGAAACTACATCGGTGTCGAGTGTGTTGTTAGAGGAAAGGAACAATGTTTAAGTTACTGCCTCTATGCTTCAGCAAACTGGATTATCGCTTGAGCTAATTTAAACTCTCACTTGAGCGAGTTCGGATTTGTACTGCAGTGTTGTTTTCTCGCTTAAGCGCTATGGCAAAGCTTGGGCGAGTTCAGTTCTTTGAAGTTACACTTGAACGAGGTCGGCTCTTGCTAGAGCGGATTGATAAATGAATCAACGTTCTAAAGTTGACGCTCGGGTTCTCATGCAGTATCTGATTCCCTGTTCTCTTTTGGAGTCGGTCTCTTGGGAGTCTTTTCAAGTTAGGCCTTTGTTAATTCCTTTCGGTCAACCCTTTGAAGTCTCAGCCAATCGGTCTTGTGAACTTCTTTCAGTCGGATTTACGAATTCTCACTCGGCTTTATAAATTATTGCTCGGCTTTTGGTAATTCTTCACTCGAATTTGTCCTTTTCTCTCGAGTACGTCCTGTTCCTGCACCAAAAATCAACTAATTGCCTAGCATTTGTATGCTGGTTACTTATTAAATTTATAAATAGTAATAAACTCTTAATTTATTAATGTTTTTAACCATTCTCTTCTATAAATAAAAAACTTTTGCAATATTTACATAATTTATAAATTATTATCAATTAATTGAATAATAAGGCTAAACTAACCACTTACACAACGAATTAATTCCAATAAAAGGCAGAATAATTAAGTCTTTTCAAGACTTATCAAAATCACTGAATGAAAAAGAGACTGTCTTTGAATGAATACTTACCGATTGGATACATTCCCGACTGAAGCCTGTCTGAATGAAAATTAAGCCCGAATGAAGACTTCAAGGAAAGCACATCCGAGTGAAAACAAGGCCGACTTCGATTGAATCCGAAAGGAAGATTGTCATTCCAAATTCTGATTACTCCTGAATGAACACAAATCCGAGCGAATGCATCTGAAGGGCTGATTGTCGACTGAAACCTTTCTGATTGAAAACAAATCTGACTCAGAATGATGAAATCCGAGTAGAATGACTTAGAAATGATCAAATCCGAGCAAAATGGAGTGTTTCCGAGTGGAATACTTCACTGTTGGAGGAAAATCCAAGTGGAAGCTTCCCTATCAAAGCCATTCTGAGTGACAAATGGCTGACCTTGAAGAAATATGTCCCTGTTAGAGGTGAATCCAAATGGAAGCTATCCGACTGCAAACCAATCCGAGTAAAAATAAGGCCGACTCCAAATGAAAGCCATTTCTAATTGGAAAGGAAGTAATGGTTGACGACTGAAGGAAATTCTGAGTGAAAAGCCAGTCGGATTGCCGACTGAAGAAAGAGTCTACCGAATGACTTCCAAGCAAATCCGAACAAGTTTTTTCGAGTGATTAAATTTACTAAACGTAGCCGAGTGAAACATTTTAGAGGGCACCGAGTCACTTTTCAGCCAGCTTCCAAGTCCTCTTCAGCCAGATTCCGAGCTACACCTCAAACGTTACTAAGTCCCTCTTCACTCATCCCCTCAAACCACAACGGTCGACTAGAATATTTCTGAAGTACCGATTGAGTCAATTAAAAAGGACTTCCAGACATTCCTGACTGAATCAATCAGGAAGGCCGATTGAATCATTTGCACCAATGCTGAGTCATCCTTCAGTCAGGAATGATTGAATCATTTGCACTAATTCCAAGTCACTTACTCGTCAGTCAATACTGATTGAGCCAATTTTTAGTCAGGACCGAGTGCAGCCTTTTCAGTCAGCACCGAGTGTTGCTTCTTCAGTCAGAACCAAGTGAAGTATCTCTAGTCAGCACCTAGTGATGCCTCTTCAGTCAGAACCGAGTGAAGTATTTTCAGTCAGAACCGAGTGAAGTATCTCCAGTCAGCACCGAGTGATGCCTCTTCAGTTAGAACCGAGTAAAGTATCTCCAGTCAGCACCGAGTGATGCCTCTTCAGTTAGAACCGAGTGAAGTATCTCCAGTCAGCACCGAGTGATGCCTCTTCAGTCAGAACCGAGTGAAGTATATTTAGTCAGCACCGAGTGAGTTACTCTTTCAGTCAGCACCGAGTGAGTCCTTTCACTCAATTTCCGAGCCATTTTTAGCCAATTCCGAGTCATTTTCACCCAATTCCGAGTCATTATTCAACCATTTCAGTCGGTTCCGAGTCATTCGTCACTCGGTTTTTGTATAAACAACTCCTTTTCCACTCGGTCTTGTGCACAAATCTGACCCATATTCCCACCGAGTACCCTTGCTGACTTGGATTTCCACTATCCAAGTGGATCTTGACTTGTGGGGGGCGGCTGACAAAGTGACAAAGAGTAGCTGTCGTCCCCTATAACTGTCTAGGTACAGGCTGTATCCAACTCCATCCAGGCTGGTCAAGTGGGGCGGCTGGCAAGGAAAAATAATATAAAAAAAAACCACTTGTCACTGATTGAAACCGTCCAGGACCTCTATAAATAGAGAGGATCCTGAAGCCTTCAAGAAGAGGAAAAAAGCCTTCAGAAGAGAGAACCCCAGCACCGTGCAGTCCTCTTCCTCTCACCAACCGTCCCCTCTCTTCCTCCCTTCACTGTCCCTCACTACTCACATCCCTCAAACCACTATACTGCCCATCCTCACAGTCTCCTCACTCACCCCTCTCAACACCGTACACTCCCTCTCCTCTCTCCCTCAAAAACTGAACCACACACACACACCTTACACCCCCCTCCTAAAATCCTCACAGCCCCCTTATCACACCGTCCTCCTCCTTCCATATAACCCAGCCGTCCTCAACTCTCACCAAATCCGACCTCCCTCAATTCACTCTAAACCGACCTCCCTCAAATACCCACAAACCGTCCCCATTTTTTCACACCGTCTAGCCCCTCTCTCTCCCTCTAAACACCTTCAAACTCTTCTCAACCCCCCACTGTTTTTCTCCCTCGGTCAGCCCACTTTTTCACTCGGTATTCATCTTTTCACTCGGTATTCATCTTTTCACTCGGTATTCCACTTTTTCACTCGGTTTTCCATTTTTCACTCGGTTTTTCCATTTTTCACTCGGTTTTTCACCTTTTCACTTGGAATTCCATTTTTTCACTCGGTACTCCATTTTCCCACTAAAATAAATTGCTGCTATTTTCTTTTCTTTTCTTTTTTACCCCTTCCTAGGTTTGTAATAAATATATAACAAAAAAATGAGTGCTTCTTACATTTTATTTGGACTAGCATAAAAGTTGTAATGATTATTATTATTCTCGTTATTATTGTAATTTTTATTTCTCTATTTAAAAAAAAAGAGGAAGAGGAGCGAGTTTAACTTAGACGAGACGTCCCATTAATCTCATGTAAATATTTCGTGTTTATTTTTGTTTATTTTTGTATGTTTTGTTATCTCGTATACTTTCTTTTCATGAAGAAGTTAAAATAATTATTGGGTTAATTATAATGCGCGCTATCATATTGAGGTAACCGTTTTTATAACGGACAGTTGTGAGGTGCTAATACCTTCCTCACTTGTAATTAGACTCCCGAACATGGAATTTCACTTTTATAACCAGTGCTTTAACGAAAGGTTTTCCCGGTATTTTATCCTAAAAAATATTGGTGGCGACTCCCTATTTTTCTTTTCGAACCAAACTAAAAGATCATTTTTGAGGGTCGGCCGTGCCGCCGCGATCCCGGTCTCGACACCTTACAAAAAGCCCTAAACCCTAAACCCGAAACCCAGATCCTAAAGCCTAAGCCCTGAACTCCAAACCCAAAACCATAAACCCTAACCCCTAACCCCTAACCCCTAAACCCTAAACCCTAGTCTCCAAACCTAAAACCCTAAACCCCAAACCCTAAAACCTAAATACTAAACCATGAACCCAAAAACCCTAACAATAAACCCCTAAACCCTAAAACCTAAATCCTAAACCCTAAACCCTAAACCCTAAAACCCTAACCCCAAATCCAAAACCCTAAACCATAAACCCCAAATCCAAAACCCTAAACCCTTAACCCTTAACCACAAACCCTAAACCCTAAACCTTAGACCCTAAACCCTAAACCATAACCCTTAAAGCCTTAAACCATAAACCTTAAACCATTAACCCTAAACCCTAAACCCTAACCTCTAAAACCCTAAACCCCAAATCATAAACCTTAAACCCTCAACCTTAAAGCCTAAATCCCAAACCTTAAACCCTAAACCCTTACCCCTAACCCCTAAAGCCTAAAGCCTAAAGCCTAAACCCCAAACCCTAAACACTAAACCCTAAACCATAAACCCTAAACCCAAACCCAAAACCCAAAACCCCAAACCCTAAACCCTAAACCCTACATCCTATACCCTAAACCCTAAAACCTAAACCACAAATCCTAAACCCCAAACCCTAAACCTTATTCCCTTAACCCCAAGCACCAAACCCTAACCCCTAAACCCTAAACCCTAAACTCTAAACCCTAAACCCTTAACCCTAAAACCTAAAACCTAAAATCCAAACCTAAAATATCTTACAAAAACCCTAAACCCTAAACCATAAACACCAAACCCTAAGCCTTAAACCCTAAACTCTAAACTCCAAACCATAAACCCTAAACCCTAAAGCCCAAACCCTAACCCCAGTCCCTAAAGCCTAAACCCTAAACTCCAAACCCCAAACCATAAACCCTAAACCCTAAACCCTTACCCCTAAACCCTAAACCCTAAACTCTAAACACAAAACCCTCAACCTTAAACCCAAAACCCTAAAACCTAAATACTAAACCCAAAACCCAAAACCCAAAACCCTAAACTCTAAACTCTAAACCCCAAACCCAAAACCCGAAACCATAAACCCCAAACCCTAAACCCTAAACCATAAACCCTAAACCCTAAACCCTAAACCCTAAACCCTAAACCTAAAATCCTAAACCCCAAACCCTAAACCCTATACCCTTAACCCCAAGCACAAAACCCTAAACCTTAAACCCTAAAACCTAAACTCCAAACCCTAAACCCTAAACCCCAAACCCTTAACCCTAAAACCTAAATTCCAAACCCTAAACCCTAAACCCTAAAACCTAAATTGCAAACCCCAAACCCTAACCTTAAACCCCTTACAAAAAGCCCTAAACCCTAAACCTGAAACACCAAACCTTAAGCCTTAAACCCTAAACTCCAAACTCTAAACCCTAAACCCTAAACCCTAAAGCCCAAACCCCAAACACCAAGCCCCAAACCCTAAACCCTAAACCCCAAACCCTAAACCCTAAAATCTAAATACTAAACCATAAACCCAAAAACCCTAACAATAAACCCTAAACCCTAAACCCTAAATCCTAACCCCTAAACCCTAAAACCATATACCCTAACCCCTAACCGTAACCCTAAAACCATAAACCCTAACCCTAACCCCTACAAGATGGTCGACATTATGCCAAGGTGAAAGGCAAGACCATTGTTCTTGACAATGAGGTCATGAACAAAGTTGGAAAACTTCCTATAAGTGATGCTCACTTCTATGGCAAAGAACCCTCTCCTTGCTAGAGCTACAACCCATTAAAGGCAAAAGCATTCTTGAATCTCACTTCTCCTGTAAGTACAGTTGGCACACTGAGCATTGAACACCGTCTCTTGCACTATGTTCTAGTAAAAATCATCCTCCCATTAGGTGGAAATTATGCTAGAATCAATGAGTCTCAAATTCTAATGCTTTGGGCTATCCTCAACCAAAAAGAAATAAATTGGATCAATATTGTAAGGCATCACATGCTCGATGCTCAAAACCTCACTCGCCTCCCATATGCGATCTTCATTACCAAGCTGCTTTGTTACTACAAGGTGGATCTGAAAAACGAAGTCAAAGAACTGATCGGACCAAAATGACCCATTGGGAAATCTCATCTTACCAAGATGAACATTGTTGAGTATCATGGACTTTGGCAATATCTCTGCTGTTATCATGCTACGTATGCTGGAAATGATGATGATAATGAAACTGCTGCTCCTCCACCTCCTCCATCCACTCCTGCTGATGATCTTTTTGCTCGTCTCACTACTCATATGGAAGCAAATATCAATACCAGGCTTGATAAGCTCGAAGCAAACATGGAAGAACGCTACACAGAGCTTGCTACCCAAATCTCCAGCCTCCAATTCCCTTAGCCTTAGTTGGCCTTCTTCTCTAAATTATGCTTGACATTAATTAAATATGTTTTATGGTTTTCTTGCTTAAACTTTGTTGCCCTTTTATGGCCTTTTGGTTGTTAAATTTTATGTGGCTTGGATTTTATGTTGATTAATTTTCACGCTTGTTCAAACTTAATGGTAATTGATCCTTGTTATGCAATGAATATTTCTTTTCTTTCCCTAAAGCTTCCATTGTTTTCGATAATAACAAAGGGGGAGAATAATGTATATAAGAGTAATGTATGATGAGATGAATATGAATGCAATGATTCAATACATATCTACCTAAAAAACAAAGAGGGAGACACACTCTGTTCTAAATTATTCAACAAGTGATCCTTTCTTATTTTACATGGATATTAATTATTAATACTAACACCCCAAAGAGATGTCCATTAGTTGTCATCATCAAAAAGGGGGAGAATGTATTTGCATGTTGTAAACAGATTTTGATAATGATAAAATGCACAAGAACAAGAAAAGACCTCATGGATCAAAAACAAGTGTAAGGAACAAAACAAAGGAATACACAAAGAGAGATTTAATGAAACACAAAGCAAAGATCAAGAAACCATGAAGAACACGCTCCCAAATGATCAAAGAATCATGAAAGTAATGCATGAAGATCAAGGAAAGGAACCATAACTCAAAATACATCAAAGAAACATCAAAAAGCATGGAAAAACACCAAACAACAAGGCTTGAATCGATTCACAAACGTATGAATCAATTCAGAGGCCTGGAAGTCTCAAAATTATGAAAACAGAATGTCCTGAATCAATTCACCAGAGCCTGAATCGATTCACACGAAGCTGACAACCTAAAAATTCAAAACAGAACAACCTGAATCGATTCACCATGTCTTGAATCAATTCATAGGTCCCTGGAAGCCCAAAATGCCCAAGTCAGAATGCCTTGAATCGATTCGGAAACGTATGAATCGATTCAAGTAGTGGGAAACATCACTAAAAAGATATTTTTAGGTGGGTAACATAGATCTAAAACCCACTATACATAGAGACAAGCTGGAACCATGATGTGCAACGGCTATGAAGACCTCCAAAGCTCTATAAATGGATCTCCAACTCAAGCATAAAACACATAAACCAGAAGCGATCAATCAAAGTTTACATTTGTGCTTAGTGAGTCATTTTTCTTTTATAGTTTCATTATTCTGAAACTTTGAGCATGTATTTGTAAATCCTCTCTTCTTGTTGAGAGTTACCATTGTGAGAACTTTCATTTGCTTATCCACTCTATTGAGAGAGTATAATCTTGTAATCTAAACACCAAAACACCAAGGTATTCAATCTAGGTTAAGTGGTCATAAAGGTTGGGGTTCAACCTTTGGGTAGAGAGATTGTGAGATTGGGTGGGGTGCCCTTTGCTTGTGAGGATTGGGTTCTTGAGTGTGGGACACTAGGAGACAATTGCTCAAAGCTTGTATCTCAAATCTTCAATAGTGGAATCCTTCAAGTGGGTTGCTTGAAGGCGAGACGTACACTGGATTGGTGGAACTCGTTAAATTGGTTTGCATTTATTCTTACCTTAAACTCTTTACTTGCTTATGCATACAAACTGTTTATGGAATTGCCTGAGTTGATTGATTGAGTTAATTATGTAATGTGGACATACCCAAGGAAGACCCTCACACTACATTGGAGAAAGGACTTAAGGCATATAGAGGTCCCCTCACAAGGGCAAAGACCAAAAGGGCCAAAGAGAGCATCCATAAAGCCCTTTTCTCTTTTCTCTCTTCTAGTGGGCCTAAGCCCAATAAGGAACCTATGAGGATCTATGTGTACTTTACTTGTAATATACTTCCTAAATAGTTTCTCTAGGCTTATAGGATAGCTTTGGGCCTTACAAGGTCAATGGGCCACTTTTGGGCCTTGTACTTTCCCTTTTGGGCCATGTATAGGCCATTTGTTTATCTTTTCTCTTAATGGGCCTTGGATCCATGACCAAGCCCATCTAGCTAGTCCTTGGCCGAAATTCTCCATGGCCTATATAAGGGCTTCTCCTTTTGTAATCAAGGACAATTAATTCATTTACAAAATTTGAGAGCACTTAAGTGTTTCCTAGTGAGAGATTCTCCTCCTTCTCTCTAGAATTTGAGAGCTCTCTCAAGCTCTTATCCAAGGGGTTTCTCTCTCCCTTGGTAGTGAGTGGAGTTATCTTCCTCCACCCTAGGAAGTGGCCTCCAACCTTTCCCTCTCCTCTTTTCTAAGCCTTCCTCCATTGTCCACCTTCTCTCCTTCCATTTCCACTCTCTTTTCCTTTATTTTGGCGTCACATCCCTCTAGCTTAGGCTTAGATTTTTCGGTTTCCTTGCCTTGAAGAAGAAGAGTTCTCAAGCTTACTTTGAAGGAAGATAGGAGAAAGAACCCTAGATCCATCTCTCTTCAAGAAAGTGCATGAAGAGCCTACATCATGTGGTATCATTGAGCCTTGGGAGGTTCTTTTCTTCTTCTCTTCCATTTTAATTTTTGGTTTTCACTTCTTTTGCTGGCTGGAATTCTGTTTCTTAGTCATTCATATGCCTTATTAATGCCATGTTAGCATAGAAAAAATCATAAAAAGTCTTGGTTCTTTTGAGTTTTTGTGATAGTTTCTTTGTGGTTTCAATCTTTGCATCTTGTAATGGTCATTTTCGGTTAGCAATTGTTACCATTCTGTTTTGGTTTCTAAAATTTCAGAATTGGCACATGTTAAATTCGGTTGTTAGGTGGTTAGGTAGTTGTAACATGTTAGTTAATTGTTAGTTGTTAGTTAGAGCCAATTTAGGAAGTTAGTTAGGTGCCATGTGGAACCTTTTCTAGAGTTCTAGGAAGTTAATTGCTTCTCCCTTTTTAGTGTGCAAACCGTGTGGATTAGGGGCAATTCAAGAATCTTGATTAGCTCCTACAAAGGTTCCATTCTAGTGTTGGGAGGTCTCACATTCAAGACACTCCAAAGTCAACTCAATTTTTAGGATTGTTAGTTTCTATTCTTAGTTTGATTCTAGGTTTAATTTTGTTGCACTATTAGGATATCTCTTTTACATTCCTATTTTCATCTTGCTTGCATCAAAATACAAAACTTGTCAAAAAGAATTTTAGTCACCTCCTATACTTCAATTTAGGAGAAGGTTGCATAGTTTGCCTTAAGCAAGAAGCATTAATTGAACTTGTTGAACCATTTGTGCATTTCGGTTTTGGTATTATAAGAGTGGTGTTGTAATCTTGAAATTTTGAGAGGCAAAAGAAAAGTATCAAAAGAAAAGAAAAGTACCAAAGAAGAAAAAAAAAAGAGTGTTAAAGAGAAAGCCTCATTACAAAGTTGAATTTGAGACACCAAACATCATCACCAAAATTTTAAAATTACTAATACCAAAAGAGAATTGTTTCATTACTTGACATTTCTAAGACTTGTTCATTAAGACTTCATTGCTTATTCTTGCAACTCTAGAGTTTCTAAGCTAGGTTGTACCTTTAAGCTTTGTTTCTTGCATTTGTTTTCTTGTTTGTCTTGTTTTGTCAAATTCAATTCTATTCCAAGTTAGCTTTTATTCTTTTGAACTTTTATTTGCCTTTAGAGTTTTGTCATTCCAAGTTAACTTTTGAACTTTCATTCTATTCCATTTGAGTAGCCTTTATTTCTTAATCCTTTTTAGTTTGTCATTTTTGCTTCTTATAGTTTTGTCTTGAGTTTGTATTCTTTTGGACTTCTAAGATCACTCCATTTCACCATTAAGTGAGGGTAGCATATTGAAACACTTGAGATTGGTGTGGAAATTGATTGAGCTTGATAATCTCTAAGAGAAGGCATACACTTGAGAGATACACTTTTGAGAGGTTTAAAGTTTTCTTTGTGATTTCCATTAACCAAATCTTGTTTGGAGTTGTTGTTTTGTTCTTTTGCTAGGTAAAGTTGGAGCTTATACATCAAGAAGGACTTGTGAAGACACTTGTAAAGGAGGCAAAAGCTTTGTAACTAGTAGAACTTAGGCAAAGTTTTTTCAATTCTTAGGCTTTGTGTAGTAGGATTTTTGTCTTGTATTTTGGACATAACAAGGACATTGGACCTTTTGGACATTATAACTTTCCTTTTGCTTAGTAAATTTCGAATTAGGATAGTGCATGTGCATTTGTTTGTTAACTACTTTTAGTTAATTGGTTAGAGTTAGTTAGAAGTTGCAACTATAATTAGTTAGTTAGTTGGTAGTTAGTTGAGTGTCTTAACTAATTGGTTAGTGGTTGGAACTAATTCTAGTTGTCATAACTAATTGTTAGTTGAGTTAACTAATAGATAACCGAATTAGTTAGGTAGTTATAGTGGTTAGACTTTGTTACAACTTCCATAACTAATTAACTACTTTTGGTTAGGGTTGTTAAGACTTGGTTAGTTAGTTGAACTAATTTTGTTAGGTTAAATACTTCTTAAAACCGAATTTGGTTAGGCTTGTCTAGGGTTAGTTAATCACTAGCAACATCTAGGACAACCATAATCAAACTTAGGTTAAGGACAACTTAGGATTTACATAAGCAACATAGGACTAACCTAGTTAAAGACAACCTAGGACATTGTTTTTCCCTTAGGATAGAAACCTAGTATTGATATTTTAGGATTGTTGAGGTGTTTCTTTCACTTGTATTGCATTCATCTTCCTCGACTAGCTTGTCTATACATACTTTGTTTTTGTCTTACATTTCTTTGTCAACATTAAAAGATGTCATCTAGTGATAGGGAAAACAAAAGCATGCTTCATAACATAATGGATAGCTTAAACACCATTAATGCTAGGCTAAACAATCTTGAGCATAATGAACCCCCTAAAACTAGGCATAGACAACGAAATCAAAGACATAACACTAGTGATAATGAGGAAGAAACAAGACAAAGAAGGCACCATGAACATAGAAAAGATGACATAGGCTTAAGAGAGGTAAAATTAGAAATTCCCCCATTCAATGGAAAGAGTGACATTGAAGCTTACTTAGAGTGGGAGATGAGGGTAGAACAAATATTCAACTCTCATCAAATAAAAGATGATAAAAAAGTTAGGATTGCAACTCTTTCTTTCCAAAATTATGCCCTAGTTTGGTGGACCCAAATTTGTAAGGAGAGAAAAAGAGACAACTTCCCTCCCATAGATGATTGGGTAGACTTAAAAGCTCTCCTTAGAAAAAGATATGTTCCTAACTATTATAGGGGTGAACTATTAGCAAAGCTTAATAGGCTCACCCAAGGCTCCAAATGTGTAGAAGATTACTATAAAGCCTTAGAGATAGCCATGATTAGAGCCAATCTAGAAGAGGATGAGGAAACCCTAATGCATAGGTTCTTACATGGGCTTAATAGGAACATCAAAAATAGGGTGGAACTTCTTCCACATGTGGATATAGAAGAGTTACTCCACCAATGCACCAAAGTAGAAAACCAATTTAAGGAAAGAGAATCCTATAGTGGGGATAACAATAGAGCCTATAAGTCAAAATGGGTAGAAAATAAGGGTAAGTTTGAGAGAAACCCTAGAGAGCGAGAAGTGGGCACTTCCTCCTCTAAACCCCAAAGTGAGTTACATAAAAATGGAAAAGTCTTTAGGAATCAACATGATAAGCATGATCCATCATCAAAACCACAATCCTCTAGATCTTCTTCCATCAAATGTTTTAAGTGCCTTGGAAGAGGACATATTGCTTCGGACTGTCCAACAAAAAGAACAATGATTTTAAAAACTAATGGAACCTACTCAAGTCAATCAGAGTCTAATTCTGATTCTCACTATTCAAGTGATGACTCTAGTAGTGATTCCAGTGACAGTGAGCATATTTTAGGGGATGATGGTGAGTTGTACATGATTAGAAGGTTGCTTAGTAGTCATGTAAAACTCGATGACACAACACAAAGAGAGAACATCTTTTATACAAGATGTTACATTAATGACAAATTATGTTCTCTCATTGTGGATAGTGGGAGTTGTGCAAATGTTGCAAGCCAAAGACTAGTCAAAAAGATGGGATTAGAGCTTATAGATCACCCAAGTCCCTATAAATTACAATGGTTAAATGAAAAAGGGGAAATGGTAGTCAATAAGCAAGTCCTAATTAATTTCACCATAGGCACATATAGAGATGAAGTTAAATGTGATGTAGTGCCTATGGAAGCAACCCATATACTATTAGGAAGGCCTTGGCAATTTGATAGAAAGGTCCTTCATGAGGGGTTCACTAACACCCTCACATTTAAACTAGATGGTAAGAAGATAGTATTACATCCTCTAACTCCACAACAAGTAGCCAAAGACCAAATCCAAATGAAAGCTAAGAGAGAAAAAGAGTTAGGATCTTCTTCCCATGTGAGTTTAGAAAAACCAAAGAAAAACAAAAAAGACAATAAAGGGAAAGGAGTTATTGTCTATAATGACTCCCAACCTAATCTCTTCGCAACAAAATATGATGTGAAACATGCCATGTTTTCTCAAAAGCATTGCTTGATCATATATCCAAAAGATATCCCTAACACTTCTTTATGTTCAATGGGCACCTCTCCTCCCCCCTTGCCCAAAGGGATACAAAATATCTTGCAAGAATTTAACGACCTCTTCCCAAAAGACATTCCAAAAGGGTTACCTCCTATTAGAGGCATTGAGCATCAAATAGACCTTATTCCTGGGGCTAGTTTGCCAAATAGACCGGCCTATAGATGCAACCCTAAGGAAAGTTTAGAAATAGAAAATCAAGTGAATGAACTACTTTCCAAAGGTTGGATTAGAGAAAGTTTAAGCCCTTGCGCATTACCGGTTTTACTTGTACCCAAGAAAGATGGTTCATGGAGAATGTGTACGGATTGTAGAGCCATTAATAACATCACCATCAAGTATAGGCATCCCATACCTAGGCTTGATGACATGTTAGATGAGCTTAGTGGATCTACAATCTTCTCCAAGATTGATCTTAAAAGTGGCTACCAGCAAATTAGAATAAAAGAGGGAGATGAATGGAAAGCCGCTTTTAAAACCAAGCTTGGCCTATATGAGTGGTTAGGGATGCCTTTCGGCCTAACTAATGCACCAAGTACCTTCATGAGACTTATGAACCATGTTTTAAGGGATTTCATAGGGCATTTTGTTGTGGTTTACTTTGATGACATTCTTGTGTACTCAAAGTCCATGACATCTCATCTAATCCACCTAAGACAAGTTATGTTTGCCTTGAGAACAAACAATCTTTATGCTAACTTTGAAAAATGTTCTTTTGGCATGGATTCCATTGTCTTTCTTGGTTTTGTAGTTAGTTCTAGAGGTGTTGAGGTAGATCACTCTAAGGTTAAGGCAATCCAAGATTGGCCTACACCTAAAAATGTGAGTGAAGTAAGAAGTTTCCATGGTCTCGCAAGTTTCTATAGGAGATTTGTGAAAGATTTTTCAACCCTAGCCTCCCCTCTAAATGAGTTGGTCAAAAAGAATGTTTCTTTTATATGGGGGCCTAGGCAAGAAAAAGCCTTTCAAGATCTCAAAGATAGGCTCACTCATGCTCCAATTTTAAAACTTCCAAATTTTTATAAAACCTTTGAGCTTGAGTGTGATGCATCAAATGTGGGCATAGGAGCTGTGCTTTTACAAGAAGGTCACCCCATTGCTTTCTTTAGTGAAAAACTTAATGGGGCCACTATTAACTATCCTACATATGATAAGGAATTCTATGCCTTAATTAGAGCCCTACAAACTTGGGAGCACTACTTAATCCCAAAAGAGTTTGTGATACATAGTGATCACCAATCCTTGAAGTTCATAAAACATAAATTAAACAAAAGGCATGCTAAGTGGGTTGAGTATTTGGAACAATTTCCTTATGTCATCAAGTATAAAAATGGCAAAACCAATACTGTGGCTGATGCTTTATCTAGGAGGCACTTTTTACTTACCTCTCTAGGAGCCAAAGTTATTGGGCTTGATCTTTGTACCCAAATGATCTTGATTTTTCAAACATCTTTAACTTATCTTCCACTTCTACATCTCATAAGGGCTTCTACATTTTAGATGGCTATCTTTTTAAAGCCAATAGACTTTGTATTCCAAGAAGCTCTTTAAGGGATCTGCTACTTAGGGAGAGTCATGAGGGAGGACTCATGGGTCATTTTGGAAGAGATAAAACTTTGTCTATCTTACATGAACATTTTTATTGGCCCAAAATGAAAAAAGATGTTCAAACACATTGCTCTAGGTGTATTGTTTGCAGAAAGGCTAAATCAAAACTATCACCTAGTGGTTTATATACTCCCTTGCCAACACCTAGTGCACCTTGGATTGATATATCAATGGACTTTGTGTTAGGCCTGCCTAAGACCCAAAGGGGAATGGATTCTATCTTTGTGGTTGTGGATAGGTTTAGCAAGATGGCTCACTTCATCCCTTGCCATAAGGTTAATGATGCTAGTCATATTGCTAAGATCTTCTTTAAAGAGGTTGTGCGATTACATGGTGTACCCAAAACCATTGTTTCTGATAGGGACACCAAATTCCTAAGCCATTTTTGGAAAACTCTTTGGTCAAGGCTAGGAACACAACTCCTCTTTTCCACAACTTGTCATCCTCAAACGGATGGCCAAACAGAGGTAGTAAATAGGACCCTCTCACAACTTCTTAGGGTCTTAGTACATAAAAATGTAAAATCTTGGGATGAGTGTTTACCCCACATTGAGTTTGCATATAATAGGGTACAACACTCCACAACCAAGCATAGTCCATTTGAGGTTGTATATGGTTTTAACCCTCTCACACCCTTGGACCTTTTACCCATTGAGGTTTCTGACTCTGTCCTTCATATGGATGGAGAGGCAAAGGCCCAATTTATCAAAGATTTTCATGAGAAGGTTAGACACCAAATACAAACTAAAAATGAACATTATGCTCGTTGTGTAAATAAACAAAGAAAGGAGATCACCTTTGAGGTTGGAGATTGGGTATGGCTACACCTTCGAAAGGAACGCTTTCCCAATTTGAGAAAATCCAAACTCAACCCTAGAGGTGATGGGCCTTTTCAAATTCTCAAGAAAATTAATAATAATGCTTATGTCCTAGATCTACCAGGCGATTATGGTGTGAGTGCTTCTTTTAATATAACTGATTTGTCTCCCTTTGATATAGATGATGAGGATGATGCCTTTGATTTGAGGACAAATCCTTTTGAAGAGGGGGAGCTTAATGTGGACATACCCAAGGAAGACCCTCACACTACATTAGAGAAAGGACTTGAGGCATATAGAGGTCCCCTCACAAGGGCAAAGACCAAAAGGGCCAAAGAGAGCATCCATAAAGCCCTTTTCTTTTTTCTCTCTTCTAGTGGGCCTAAGCCCAATAAGGAACCTATGAGGATCTATGTGTACTTTACTTGTAATATACTTCCTAAATAGTTTCTCTAGGCTTATAGGATAGCTTTGGGCCTTACAAGGTCAAATGGGCCACTTTTGGGCCTTGTACTTTCCCTTTTGGGCCATGTATAGGCCATTTGTTCATCTTTTCTCTTAATGGGCCTTGGATCCATGACCAAGCCCATCTAGCTAGTCCTTGGCCGAAATTCTCCATGGCCTATATAAGGGCTTCTCCTTTTGTAATCAAGGACAATTAATTCATTTGCAAAATTTGAGAGCACTTAAGTGTTTCCTAGTGAGAGATTCTCCTCCTTCTCTCTAGAATTTGAGAGCTCTCTCAAGCTTTTATCCAAGGGGTTTCTCCCTCCCTTGGTGGTGAGTGGAGTTATCTTCCTCCACCCTAGGAAGTGGCCTTCAACCTTTCCCTCTCCTCTTTTCCAAGCCTTCCTCCATTGTCCACCTTCTCTCCTTCCATTTCCACTCTCTTTTCCTTTGTTTTGGCGCCACATCCCTCTAGCTTAGGCTTAGATTTTTCGGTTTCCTTGCCTTGAAGAAGAAGAGTTCTCAAGCTTACTTTGAAGGAAGATAGGAGAAAGAACCCTAGATCCATCTCTCTTCAAGAAAGTGCATGAAGAGCCTACATCATTGTGTTCCTAAGAAGATACTTAATCATTGCACACCAACTGTTTGATAAAATTACTGAACCATTATTCTCTCTTGATTCTTATTTCTCTGTTAAGTTTCCCTTGTCTCTAAGAGTTCTTTATCTCAAATCAAACAATTTTTGTGTGTTGGATTATTGCTACTTGAAAGTATTTGTATATCTCATTAAGATTGCATAAAGAACCAAGTTCAAAGGCATTCCAAGTTAAAGTTTTTAAACACTCAACTCACCCCCCCTCCCACCCCCCCGCGCGCGCTTGAGTATTGAGGCCACTAGAACAACACCCTAAACCCCAGACACCTAAATCCTAAACCCTAAACCCTACACCCTAAGCCCTTAACCCTAAACCCTAGACCCTAAATCCTAAACCCTAAACCTAAACCCTAAACCCTAAATCCTAAACCCTAAACCCTAAGCCCTAAATCGTAAAACCTAAACCCCAAACCCCAAACCCTAAACCCCAAACCCTATACCCTATACCCTTAACCCCAAACCCCAAACCCTAAACCCTAAAACCTAAATTCCAAACCCTAAACCCTTAACCCTTAACCCTAAAACCTAAATTCAAAACCCCAAATGCTAAACCCAAACCCTAAACCCCTTACAAAAAACCCTAAACCCTAAACCCCAAACCCTAAGCCTTTAACCTTAAACTCTAAACTCCAAACCATAAACCCTAAACCCTAAACCCTAAACCATAAACCCTATACCATAAACCGTAAACCTTAAACCCTAAACCCTAGACCCCAAACCCCAAACCCTAAACTCCAAACCCTAAACTCCAAACCCCAAACCATAAACCCTAAACCCTAAACAATAAACCTTAAACCCTAAACCCCAACCCCTAAACGCTAAACGCTAAACCCTAAACCCCAAACCCCAAACCCTAAACTCCAAATCCCATACCATAAACCCTCAACCCTAAACCATAAACCCAAAACCCTAACTCCTAACCCTTAACCCCTACAACCTAAACCCTAAACCCTAAACCCCCAACCCTAAACCCTAAACCCTAAATGCTAAACCCTAACCCCTAAAACTTAAACCATAAACTCTAAACCACAAACCATAAACCCTAAACCCCAAACCATAAACCCTAAACCCCAAACCCTACACCCTAAACCACAAATCCTAAACCCTAACCCCTTACCCCAAAACCCTAAACCCTAACCCCTTACCCCTAAACACCAAACCCTAAACCCTAAACCCTTACCCCCAAACCCTAACCCCTAATCCCTAAACACTAACCCTAAACCCCAAACCCTAACCCTAAACCGTAGACCCAAACCCTAAACACTATTCCACAAATCTTAAACCCTAAACCCTAAACCACTACCCCTTAACCCTTAACCCTAAACCTTAAACCGGAAACCCCAAGCCCTACACCTTGAATCCTAAACCACAAACTATAAACCCTATACCCTAACACCTAAACCCTAAACCCTAAAACCCTAAACCCTTATAAAAGACCCTAAACCCTAAACCCTAAGCCTTAAACCCTAAACTCTAAACTCCAAACCATAAACCGTAAACCATAAACTTTAAACCCTAAACCCCAACCCCTAAACCCTAATCCATAAACCCTATACCATAAATCATAAACCCTAAACCCTAACCCTAGACCCTAACCCTAGACCCCAAACCCTGAACCCTAAACTCTAAACCCTAAACTCCAAACCAAAAACCCTAAACCCTAAACCCTGTACCCCAACCCCTAAATGCTAAACCCTAAACCCTAAACCCCAAACCCCAAACCCTAAACTCCAAATCCCAAACCATAAACCCTCAACCCTAAACCATAAACCCTGACCCTTAAACCCTAACCCCTATCCGCTAACCCATACAGCCTAATCCCTAAACCCTAAACCCTAAACCCCCAACCCTGAAACCAAAACCCTAATCTATCAACCCAAAACCTAAACCCTAAAATCTAAACCCAAAACCCTAAATGCTAAACTTTAACCCCTAAACCCTAAACCATAAACTCTAACCCACAAATCGTAAACCCTAAACCCTAAACCCTAAACCCTAAACCTTAAACCCTAAACCCTAAACCCTAAACCCCAAACCATAAACCTCAAACCCTAAACCCTAACCCCTAAACCCTAAACTCCAAATCCCAAACCTCAAACCCTAAACCCTAAGTCATAACCATAAACCCTAAACCCTAACCACTAAACCCTAAACACTAAACCCTAACCCCTAAACACCAAACCCTAAACCCCACACACTAAACCCTAAGCCCTAAGCCCTAAACTGTAAACCCTAAACCTTAAACCCTAAACCCCAAAGCCTACACCCTAAACCCTAAACCACAAATTATAAACCTTATACATTAACACCTAAACCCTAAACCCTAAACCCTAAACCCCTAAACCCCAAATCCTAATTCCAAACCCTAAACCTTAAGCTCCAAACCGCAAACCATAAACCCTAAACCATAAACCCTAAACCATAAACCCTGAACCCTGAACCCAAAACCTCACACCCTAAACACTAAACCAAAACCCCAAACCCTAAGCCCTAAACCCTAAACCCTAAACCCTAACCCCTAAACCCTTCACCCCTAACCCCTAAACCGTAAACCCCTAAACCCTAAACCCTAAACCCTGAACCCCAAACCCAAAACCTTAAACCCCTAAACCTTACACCCAAAACCCTAACCACCAACCCCTAAACCCCTAACCTCTAAACCCTAAACCTCTAAAACCATAAACCCTAAACCCTGAACCCCAAACCCTAAACCCCGAACCCTAAACCCTAAACCACAACCCCTAAACCCTAAACCCCAAACCCTAAACCCTAAGCCCTAAACCCTAAACCCTAATCCCTAAACCAAAAACCTTAACCCCTAAACTATAAACCCTAACCCTAATCCCTAAACCACAAACCCTAAACCCTAAACCATAAACTCTAAACCTTAACCCTTAAACCCTAAACACTAAACCATACACCTTACACCCTAAAGCCTAAATCCTAACCCCTAAGCCCTAAAGCCTACAACCTAAACTCCAAACCCTAAACCATAAACCATTAACCCTAAACCACAAAAACTAAATCCTAAACCCTAACCCCTAAACCCTAAACCATAAACTCTAAACTCTAAACCAAAAACCCTAAACCCCAAACCCTAAACCCTAAAACCTAAATCCTAAACCATAAACCCAAAAAATCTAACGATAAACCCCTAAACCCTCAAACCTATATCCTAACCCCTAAACCCTAAAACCTAAACCTTAAACCCTAATCCCTGACCCTAACCGTAAACCGTAAACCCTAAACCCTAAACCTCAAATCCCAAACCCAAAACCCTAAACTCTAAACCATAAACCCAAAATCCTAGACCCTAAACCCTAACCCTTAAACCACTAAACCCTAAACCTAAAACTCTAAACCCTAAACCACAAATCCCAAACCTTAAACCATAAACCCTAAACCCTAAACCCAAAACCTCACACCCTAAACCCTAAACCAAAACCCCAAACCCTAAGCCCTAAGCCCTAAACCCTCAACCCTAACCCCTTAACCCTAACCCCTAAACCCTAAACCCTTAAACCCCTAAACCCTAACCTCTAAACTCCAAACACTAAACCCTAATCCCCTAAAGCCTTAACCCTAAACTGTAACCCCTAAACCCTAACCCCTAACCCCTAAACCCTAAACTCTAAACCCTAATCCCTAAACCCTAAACCCCAAACCTTAAACCCTAAACCCCAAACCCTAATCCCTAAACCATAAACCCTAAACCCTAAACTCTAAACCCTAAACCCTAAGCCCTAAACCACAATCCCTAAACCCTAAACTGTAACCCTAAACCCTAAACCATAAACCCTAACCCTAACCCTTCAACCCTAAACCCTACACCCTACACCCTAAAGCCCAAACCCTAACCCCTAAACCTTAAAGCCTACACCCTAAACTCCAAACCCCAAACCATAAACCATTAACCCTAAACCACAAACCCTAAATCCTAAATCCTAAACCCTAAACCCAAACCCTAAACCCTAAAACCTAAATCCTAAACAATAAACCCAAAAACCCTAACGATAAAACATAAACCCTCAAACCTAAATCCAAATCCCTAAACCCTAAACCCTAAACCTTAAAACCCTAAACCCTAAACCTTAAAACCCTAAATCCTAACACCTAACCTTAAACCGTAAACCCTAAACCCCAAACCCCAAACCCTAAACCCTAAACCATAAAACACAAACCCTAACCTTAGACCCTAACCTTAACCCTTAAAGCCCTAAAGCCTAAAGCCTAAAGCCTAAACTCTAAACCCTACTCCCCAAACCTTAAACCCTAAACCCAAAACTCCAAACCATAAACCATAAACCCTAAACCATATACACTAAACCCGAAACCCAAAACCTCATACCCTAAACCCTAAATTGAAACCCTAAACCCTAAGCCCTAAACCCTAAACCTAAACCATAACCCATAAACCCTTCACCTCTAACCCGTAAACCCTCAACCCCTAAAACCCTAAATCCTAAACCCTGACCCTAAACCCTAAACCCTAAACCCCTAAACCCTTAAACCCTAAACCCAAACCCTAAACCCTAAACCCCAAACCCTAAACCCCAAACCCTAAACCTTAAACCCTAAACTTTAAACCCTAATCCCTAAATCCTAAACCATAACCGTAAACCATAAACCCTAAACCCTAAACTGTAACCCAAAACCCAAAACCCAAAACCATAAACCCTAACCCTTTAACCCTAAACCCTACACACCACACACTAAAGCCTAAACCCTAACCCCTAAACCCTACACCCTAAACTCTAAACCCTAATCCCTAAACCCTAAACCATAAACCCTAAACCCTAAACCCTAAACTGTAACCCAAAACCCTATACCCTAAACCCTAAACCCTACACCCTACACCCAACACCCTAAAGCCCAAACTCCAAACCCTAAACCATAAACCATTAACCCTAAACCACAAACCTTAAATCCTAAACCCTAACCCCTAAACTCTAAACCATAAACTCTAAACCTAAAACCCTAAACCCTAAACCCTAAACCCTAAAATCTAAATCCTAAACCATAAACCCAAAAACCCTAACGATAAACCTAAACCCTCAAACCTAAATCCTAACCCTTAAACCCTAAAACCTAAACCATAAACCCTAAAACCTAAACCATAACCCCAACCCTAAACCCTAAACCACAAACCCTAAACCTTAGACCCTAAACCCTAACCCTTAAAACCCTAAACCCTAAACCCTAAACTCTAAACCCTAAACCCTAGATCCCAAACCTTAAACCCTAAACCCTAAACCCTAAACCCTAAACCCCAAACACCTAAACCCTAAACCCTAACCCTAAATCCTAAACCCTAAACCCTAAAACCTAAACCCTAAACCCTCAACCCTTAACCCCATACATCAAGCCCTAAACCCTAACCCATAAACCCTAAACCCTAATTCCTAACACCTAAACCCTCAACCCTCAACCCTCAACCCTAAACCCTACACCTAAACCCCAAATCTTAAACCCAAACCCTAAACCATAAACCTTAAACCCTAAATCCTAAACCTAAACCCTAAACCTTAAATGCTAAACCCTAACCCCTAAACCCTAAATCATAAACTCCAAACCATAAACCATAAACCCTAAACCCTAAACACTAAACCCTAAACCCCAAACCCAAAACCCAAAACCCTAAACAATAAACCCCAAACCCTAAACCCAAACCCTAAACCCTAAACCCAAACCCTAAACCCCAAACCCTAAAGCCTAAACCCTAAACCCTAAACCCTAACCACTAAACCCCAAACCCCAAACCCCAAACCATAAACTCTAAACACTAAACCAAAAACACTAAACACTAAACCCCAAACCCTAAACCATAAACCATAAACCCTATGCCCTAAACCCTAAACCATATATCCTAAACCCCAAATCCTAAACACCAAACCCTAAACCTTAAAACATAAACCCTAATCCCTAAACCCTAAACACTAAACTCTAAAACCTATATTATAAACCCCAAACCCTAAACCCTAAAACCTAAGTTCCAAACATAAAACCCTAACCCTAACCCTAAACACTAAACCCTAAACCCTAAACCCCAAACCCTAATCCTTAAACCCAACACCCTAAACCCAAAACCCAAACCATAAACACTAATCCACAAGCCCTTAACCCTTAACCCTTAACCCTAACCCTTAACCCTTAACCCTAACCCTAAACCAAAAACCCAAAAACCCTAACCCTAAACCCTAAACCATATACCCCAAACCCCAAACCCAACACCCTGAACCCTAAACAACAAACCCAATACCCTATACCCTAACACCTAAACCTTAAACCTTAAACCCTTGAACCCCAAATCCTAAACCCAAACCCTAAACCCTGAACCCCAAACCCCAACCAAAAGACCATAAACCCTAAACCTTAAACCCCACACCCCAAACCCTAACCCTAAACCATAAACCCTAAACCCTAATCCTAAAACCTAAAACCTAAACTCCAAACCCTAAACACTAACCCCTAAACCGTAATCCCCAAACCCTAAACCCCAAATCCTAAACCCCAAATCCTAAACCTTAAACCCTCAACTCTAAACCCCAAACCCTAAACCCTAAACCCTAAACCCTAAATCCTAAACCCCAAACCCTAAACCATATACCCTTAACCGTAAACCTCAAACCCTAATCCCTAAACCCTCAAACCTAAACTCCAAACCCTAAACCCCTAACCCCAAAACCTAAACCCTAAAACATAAATTCCAAACCCTAAACCCTTAACCCTTAACCCTAAAACCTAAATTCCAAACCCCAAACGCTAAACCCTAAACCCCTGACAAAAACACTAAACCCCAAACCCTAAGCCTTAAACCCTAAACTCTAAACTCCAAACGATAAACCCTAAACCCTAAACCCAAAACCCTAAACCCTGAACCCCAACCTATAAACCCTAAACCATAAACCCTATACCATAAACCATAAAACTTAAACCCTAAACCCTAGACCCTAAACCCCAAACCCTAAACCCTAAACCATAAACCTTAAACTCAAAACCCCAAAGCATAAACTCTAAACCCTAAACACTAACCCCTAAACCATAAACCCCAAACCCAAACCCTAAACCCTAAACCCTAAACCCCAACTCCTAAACCAAACCCCAAACCCTATACCCTTAGCCCCAAACCCTAAAGCCTAAACCCTAAACCCTAAACACCAAACCCTAAACCTTAAACCCTTAACCTCACACTATAAACCCTAAA
Organism: Clitoria ternatea; assembly: GCA_037962975.1. Classification (NCBI taxonomy): domain Eukaryota; kingdom Viridiplantae; phylum Streptophyta; class Magnoliopsida; order Fabales; family Fabaceae; genus Clitoria; species Clitoria ternatea. The sequence goes on from CM075676.1 coordinate 64,125,615, forward strand.
ACACAAATTCCAAACCCTAAACACTTAACCCTTAACCCTAAAACCTAAATTCCAAACCCCAAATGCTAAACCCAAACGTGAAACCCTACACCCATCACAAAAAACCCTAAACCCCAAACCCTAAGCCTTAAACCCTAAACTCTAAACTCCAAACTCCAAACCATAAACCCTAAACCCTGAATCCAACCCATAAACCCTAAACCATAAACCCTATACCATAAACGGTAAACCTTAAACCCTAAACCCTAGACCCCAAACCCCAAACCCCAAACCCTAAACTCCAAACCCAAAACCATAAACCCTAAACCCTAAACAATGAACCCCAACCCTTAAACGTTAAACCCTAAACCCTAAACCCTAAACCCAAACCCCAAACCCTAAACTCCAAATCCCATACCATAAACCCTCAACCCTAAACCATAGACCCAAAACCCAAAACCCTAACCCCTAACCCTGACAGCCTAAACCCTAAACCCTAAATCCCTAACCCTAAACCCTAAAACCCCAACCCTAAACCCAAAACCCTAAAACCTAAAACCTAAATGCTAAACCCTAACCCCAAAACCCTAAACCATACACTCCAAAGCATAAACCATAAACCCTAAACCCTATACCCTAAACACTAAACCTCAAACCCTAAACCCCAAACCCTAAACCCTAAACACTAAACCCTAACCCTAAATCCTAAACTCCAAACCCCAAACCCTAAACCCAAAACCCTAAACCACAAACCCTAAACCCTAACCCCTAACCCCTAAACCCTAACCCCTAAACACAAAACCCCAAACCCTAAACCCCAAACCATAAACTCTAAACAGTAAACCCTAAACCCCAAACCATAAACTTTAAACAGTAAACCATAAACCCTAAACCCTAAACCCAAATCCTAACCCCAAACCCTTAACCCTAAACCCTAAACACTAATCCCCAAACCCCAAACCCTAAACCATAAACCTTAAAATCTAAACTCTAAACCCTAAACCGTAAACTCCAAACCCTAACCCCTAAAACATAAGTTCCAAACATAAAATCCTAAACCCTAATCCCTAAACTCTAAACCCCAAACCCTAAACACTATTCCACAAACCCTAAACCCTAAACCTCGAACCCTTAACCCTAAACCCTAAACATTAAACCTGAAACCCCAAACCTTACACCTTGAACCCTAAACCACAAACTATAAACCCTATACCCTAACTCCTAAACCCTAAACCCTAAACCCTTAAACCCCAAATCCTAAACCCTAATTTTCCAAATTGCATTGTTTTGATTATTTTTCTTTCCTTTTGCATTAAATCTTCTTCTTGTATCGTCTTAAAAATACTTTGGACATATTATGAAGTCATTAAACCTGATGATGTTTAACCACCTTAGATCCAATCATATAGTATCAATTTAAATAATTCTTTCCACTATTTTTAATTGAGGACTTTTTCATTAATCATTTTTAACTTACCTGCTCATATCTCTATATATGAGATAGGTCTTTTGTAACATCCCAAATTTTAAAATAGAGAATAAATTAAGGAAATAAATATTGAATAATTGAATGCGAATTATTTAATGCCCCAAAATATCAAAAATAATTACATTAAGATTTTTGGGAGTTGTTAGTAACTTATCTGGACCGAATAAGTAGAAAACTAATTCGGATAAAATATGAGTGTCCGACCAAGTATCTCTGATTGAGATGCCGTTGGTCAGGGCTGTAGATAATATTACTGGGAATCCAAATATGTATTTGGAATAATTTTTAGATAAAGTATTGGGCCCAAACAGAGAGCCTGTTTATTGAAAAATGGAAGAGTTTAGTGATGGGCTTAACAACTTAAACAAAACCTCACCTCTTTTACTCTCATTCTCGTGACTCTCACTCTCCCTTATGCAAACTCACCTCTTCTTCTTTGTATCACCTTCCCACTCATCTTCTTCACCCTTCTCTCCTTTATACACTTAAGAAAAAGCTTGGTGCCCTCTTCCTCCTTCACTTTCATTTTCAAGGAGCAAGAAGAAGACAATGGATGCTTGAAGCTTCTCCCATTCTCCTCTCCATTTTTGTCACAACCTCCCTTTTTCTTGATTCTCATTTTTGTTTTTGGAGCAAGAAGTTTCTTTCCTTTTCTTATGTTTTGAACCTAGAAAATAGGTAGTTATAATTTGGGAGAGTAGTTAAAGTAAGTGGGTATTGAATAGAAGCTTTAAATAAGGAAAACCAAAGGTGGGGTGAAATAAATAAAGGCATTTATGAGCAATAAATGGAGTGCATGAAAATAGGGTTGAAGAATGAGGAATATTATAGTCACTATGCCAATTATTGTTTTTTATAGCGTTTCTGCACAGCAATCAATGGCATTTCTAAATGCTTTTATTTCACGTGTGATAATAGGTGGCCATGTTATTACAACGTTTATAAAAAAACACAGAAATGCCATAATAAGCATGTTCTATGACAACGTTTATAAAACATGTGGAAACGCCATAATAGGAGTATTCTATTACAGCATTTATAAAAAATGTGGAAACGCCATAATAGGAGTATTATATTACAACATTTTAAAAAATACACGAAAAATGCCATAATAGGTATGTTCTTTTACAACATTTTAAAAAATACACAAAAACGCCATAATAGGTATGTTTTATTACAGTATTTGTAAAGCAAAACAGAAATGTCATAATAGGTATGTTCTATTACAACATTCATTCAGTAACAAGGAATCGCCATATTAGGTACAATGTTTAAAATAATTTTTATTTTACAAATGCCCACAAATTCCTTGCCATTATAAATTCCATAAAAATTATTTTTTGAATATTGTCGCGACCAGGATCGCGGCGGCACGGCCGACCCTCGAAATGATTTTAAAAATAAACAGGGAGTCACCACCAATATTTTTTAGGATAAAATACTGGAAAAACCTTTCGTTAAAGCACTGGTTATAAAAATGAAATTCCATGATTCGGGAGTCTGATTACAGGTGAGGAAGGTATTAGCACCTCACAACTGTTCGTTATAAAAACGGTTACCTCAATTTGACAGCGTGCATTATAATTAGCCCAATAATTATTTTAACTTCTTCATGAAAAGAAAAATGTATGGAACAACAAAATAAACAAAAAAAATAAACAAAAATCAACACAAAATATTTACATGAGACCAACAGGACGTCTCGTCCAAATTAATCTCGCTCTACCTTTTTTTTAAAAGAGATATTTAAGAAATATGAGATTAACAGGACGTCTCGTCCAAATTAATCTCGCTCCTCCTTTTAAAGAAATACTACAAAATATGAGATTAACAAGACGTCTCGTCTAAATTAACCTCGCTCCTTCTTTTTTTTAAAAAGTATTTAAAAAAATATGAGATTAACAGGACGTCTCGTCCAAATTAATCTCGCTCAACCTTTTTTTGATAACAAGACAAAAAAAGGGAAACTCTAAAAATTAAATAAAGAAAGATGAGCCCGACAGGAACTATTTCCCGCTCCTACGTATTCTCGAGCTTTCGAGAAATCAGGGTCATGTAGTTCTTTAAATATTTTATTTTTAGGAAAAAGATTAAGGAAATGTTGATGGGAATCATTATGGTGAGGAACCCATACAAGGCGAAGTTCTTCGCACGTGTACGAATCCTATAAAGGTGGTGTAGACGGAAGTATTTTCCGTACGACACTGACTAAGAATGATTTATTTTGATTTTTATTTAAACTAGTAAGAAAACATAGGAAACATTTATTTCCTTTATTATATTTTTAGTACAAAGCAAAAAAAGAAAGGTAGCAGAAGCTACAAGAGAGAAAAAGAGACAGTAAGTTCGGAAAAGGGAAGAAAAGAAAAAAAATGAGTGAAAACTGAGTGGGAGAAGAGAAAACCGAGTGCAAAAAATGGAAAAAATGAGTGAAAAATAAGAAAACCGAGTGAAACTATGAAAATCTGTGTGAAAACAGGGAAAGCCGAGTGAAACTGGAAAGATCCGAGTGGAAAAATGAAAATCCGAGTGAAAATAGGGAAAACCGAGTAAAAATAGTCAAATCCGAGTGGAACAACGAAAGATCCGAATAAAAAATAAGGAACACTGAGCAAAGATAGTAGAATCAGAGTGATAAGAGGAATACCGGGTGAAAATTGAGCAAAACCGAGTGATGATAGAGCAGGAAAGCTGATCCGAGAGGGAAAGGGGAATTAGAGGGAGTAGGAAAGTGCTAGGTGAGGTGCTGTTGAGTGGGAGGGAGGACGGTATTGGAGGAGAGAGAGTTTGAGGGACTGTTGGTATGAGTTTAAGGAAGGAGTGAGGGTGAGGGAGAAGTGAGAGGGACGGAGCTTAGGCAGAGTTTTTCCTCTTCAATGCGTGAATGCCCTTGGTGCTTCAACCCCTGCCTATTTATAGGCTTGTTTGAGTGGAAAGCCAGCTCAGGCTTCCACTCAGAGTGGAAAACCAGCTCACACTTCCATTCAGAGTGAAGTGGGGGAGAACGGCTGAGTGGGAATTTTTAATTCCCCCTACTTCCGCCCCTGTCTGCCACCCCCAGGATTCCTGGATCCACTTGGGTGATGGAATCCAAGTCAGCACGGGCGAACAGAGGGAGCCGGGTGGAAATCCAAGAGAGGATGGTGAAAATTCGAGTGAGAATGGTAGAATTCCGAGTGAGAATGGTAGAATTCCGAGTGAGAATGGTAGAATTCTGAGTGAAAATGACTCGGATCAGCCTCTCAGTCAACATTCATCCACATTAGGAGTCAATTCCGAGTGGAAAAAAGGGTCGGTCTTCACATTGCGTCCTAAATCCGAGCGGAAAAGGCCCCTTTTATGCTAAAGACCGAATGAAATCATGTTGGTGTTGTGCAATTGGATTGAGTGGGCAATCAAAGAAATTTCGATTGGAACATTCAGTCAGAACCGAGTGAAAACTGACTCGGATTCCCATTCTCGCTTGAGCGTAACAAGAACCGCTTGGGCGAAAGACCTGAAGAGCACTCAGAAATGATCGAAGGATTACTCAGAATTGAGTGAAAAGTGGGTCACTCGGTACTGAGATGTGTGAAATGGGTGAAAGATGTGTGAAATGGTGCTGTTTATACAAAAACCGAGTGAAGTGTGACTCGGAATTGGCTAAAGGATGACTCGGAGATGGGTGAAAGATGACTCGGGAACGGGCGAAAAGTGTCACTCGGAATTGGTAAAAAAAATGAGTCAGAACTAACCAAGAACTGACCAAGAATTGACTCGGAAATGTGAAGTATGGATCGAAAATTGGTGGAAATGGGGGCTCGGAATTGATTGGCCAAAGGGGCTCAGGAAAGGTTTAAGTATGGCTCGATAGTGGTGCAAATGGTGGCTCGGAAGTGATTTAAGGAGGGCTGACACGGAATTAGTTTGAAGAGGGCTGACTGAGTGAAGTATCACTCGGTTCCGACTGACTGAAGAGGGACTCTTGGTTCTGATTGAAGAGGAAACACTCGGAATTCCTTCAGTCGGATGTATTTTGCTTGGATCTCATCTGTGTGTGAAGCATTCACTCAGAATTTCTTCAAAAGTGATATAGAACTTCACTGCTTGAAGGATCTACTCGGAACTGACCTTGGGATCTCTTAATCTGAATGGAACTTGGACATTTTCACTCGGAATTTGCCTATTTTCCACTCAAAAATTGTAAGTTTGGCTATTTGCACTCGGACATGGCCTTCTCCTCACTCAGAATTTGGAGACTTGGCAATCTTCACTCGGATCCGGCCTTCTTTCCACTCAGGAATTGAAATCTCACTCGGAATTAACTCATTCTGAGTAATTCTACTCAGATTTGATCCTCCTAAGTCATTTCACTCGGATTTCTCTTCAACAGGGACATACTCCATTCGGCAATGCTCCAATCTGAGTGATTTCACTCGGGTTTCTCTTCAACAGGGACATACTCCATTCGACAATGCTCCAATCTGAGTGATTTCACTCGGGTTTCTCTTCAACAGGGACATACTCCATTCGGCAATGATCCAATCTGAGTCATTTCACTCGGATTTGATCATTCTGAGTCCTTTCACTCGGAAATGATCATTTCTGAGTCCTTTTTTTTTGGGAATCTTCTTCATTTGTGGATGGGCTGAAATAGGTGTTCACAGATGCCCCTCTTTACTTCTTTTCCATGAGAAAAGCATGAAGTTTTTTTTTGCTTTTAAAATAGAAAGGGAGTAAAGACGTGAACACCTTTGTCAAAGTATTAGATGAGGGGGAAAAAACCTAGGAATTGACACTTGAACCTTCAGTTAACAAGAGGTAAGAAGGTCAGGGTCGACTTCTGGTAGAATGGAAAGTAAAGGTTGCCTTCATAGGCGACTGAAAGTAAAGGGTGTCTGAATAGGCGGACAGGAAAGTAAAGGGTGCCTGAATAGGCGGACAGGAAAGTAAAGGGTGCCTGAATAGATTGCTGGAAGTAAAGGATGCCTGAATAGGCGGACGGAAAGTCAAGGAATGCCTGAATAGGTAGACGGAAAGTAAATAATGCCTGAATAGACGGACGAAAAGTCAAGGAATGCCTGAATAGGCGGACGGAAAGTAAAGGATACCTGAATAGGCGGACAGGAAAGTAAAGGTTGCCCGAATAGGCGGCTGGAAGATAAAGGATGCCTTGATAGGCGGCTGGAAAGTAAAGGATGCCTTGATAGGCGACCGAAAAGTCAAGGAATGCCTGAATAGGCAGACGAAAAGTAAAGGATGCCTGAATAGGCGGACGGAAAGTCAAGGAATACCTGAATAGGCGGATGAAAAGTAAAGGATGCTTGAATAGGCAGACAGGAAAGTAAAGGGTGCCCGAATAGGCGGCTGGAAGATAAAGGATGCCTTGATAGGCAGCTGGAAAGTAAAGGATGCCTTGATAGGTGACCAGAAAGTAAAGGATGCCTTGATAGGCGGCTGGAAAGTAAAGGATGCCTTGATAGGCGGCTGGAAAGTAAAGGATGCCTTGATAGGCGGCTGGAAAGTAAAGGATGCCTTGATAGGCGACCGGAAAGTAAAGGATGCCTTGATAGGCGGCTGGAAAGTAAAGGATGCCTTGATAGGCGACTGGAAAGTAAAGGATGCCTTGATAGGCGGCTGGAAAGTAAAGGATGCCTTGATAGGCGGCTGGAAAGTAAAGGAGATTGGGGGAGCTAACAAGACGTCTCGTCCAAATTAACTCACTGGTCCTAAAGGCTCGGGGTGATGCCCCAGTTCAACATGATTGAGAGAATTGCTCTTTGACTAAAAGAGAATAATCCTGAGGTGATGCCCCCAGTTTGAGATGGTTGGAAGGAATCTTGGGGAACTGCCCCTTGACTGGAACAGAAGAAATCTGAGGAGATGCCCCAGTTCGGCATGATTTGAATGGCTTTGGGGAAACTTCCCTTTGACTGCAAGAGGGTGAACTTGGGATGATGCCCCAATTTGACATGATCTGAAGGGCTTTGGGGAAACTTCCCCTTGACTGCAAGAGCAATCTGAGGAGATGCCCCAGTTTAAGTTACCTGGGAAGTATAGTTCTACTGGGGAAGAATTTGATGATTCGGGGTACTGTCCCTTGATTGAGAATGGAAAGTCCAGAGTCTATCGTGGAAAAAGAACTTGAGAAGTGCCAGTTTATGGCGATCTGATTCCACTGGGGAGGAGAGTTTGAGAGATACGGACTTTAACAATTGAGGATGAGACTCTGAAGGTGCCTACTTAGGTGATGGAAAAAGAAAACATTGAAAGGTGCCAACTTTGGCGATTTAGGGAAAGGACTTGAAGGACTTGAATGAGGTGTTAATACCTGGCATGACTGTCCATGAGATAACCTGCAGAAAAATGGTAAGTAGTGCAAGGATAAATTCAAAAAAAAAAAACTGGGTAGGTCCTGTGAAAACCGCGACTCTTGAGATGACTCATGGACGAAGTAGAACGAATGAAACAACCATAGTTTCGGAGCACGTGCCGGACCAAGTCTCTGTGATGATCACCCATGATGAGGTCGAGTAGCAGGAGCATCTTATCCCTTGCGACTTTAAATGTTTACCATTCTTCCATTTTATTTTATTAAAACACATGTTTTTTATCAGATCAACCAAATTCATAACACGTATCGAAGAGGGTGAATTTTATTCATGCACGTTAAACAAGTACAGAGAAAGAAAAATAAAGAAGGTAAATAAAATGAATGAGGTCACATAGAACAGGTCAAGGACAGGTGAAAACCGAGAAGATTCATGGATCCTTTAGTGAATCTCTGAGACTGATGAGAGCCTTAACCCCCAACACGACTTCATGTTCACCCTTCGACTTTGCTTTTGGAAAGGTAAGTTCGACAATGATTCACGTGCCCAAGCTTGGACTCATACTTCTTTGAGTCAGAGGTCTTATTTGCATTACCAGAAATTTGACCCTAACTTTTGCCTGAGCCACCCTTTTCGGGTTTTCGACTCACCGGGTCGCTCTAACTTTTGCCTAAGCTGCCCTTTCAGGTTTTCAGCTTAGCGAGCATTAATTTTCTTTTCTTTCTCCCTTTTTTTTGACTTTTTTTTTGACATTCCCTCCCTAAGCATAGTATTTTCTCACTGTATCTGTGTTTACAGGCATTGGCAAATCCTTGCCATCCATATTAGTGAGTATCAAGGCTCCTCCAGAAAAAGCCTTTTTCACAACATATGGTCCTTCATAATTAGGAGTCCATTTGCCCTGATTGTCCTTTTAAATTGGTAAAATTTTCTTGAGTACTAGGTCTCCCTCTTGGAACTGTCAATGTCGTACTTTTCTCTCGAATGCTCGTTTCATACGCCTCTGATACAACTGACCATGACAGAGGGCAGTCAATCTTTTACCATCAATCAAGTTTAGTTGGTCATGTCGAGCTTGAACCCATTCAGCTTCTTCTAATTTTGCTTCCATCACTACCCGAAGGGACGGGATCTCTACTTCAAAAGGCAAGACCGCTTCCATTCCATATACAAGAGAGAATGGGGTTTCCCCTGTCGAGGTTCGGACCGAGGTGCGGTACCCATATAGAGCGAAAGGGAGCATCTCGCTCCAATCTCTGTAAGTGACTACCATCTTCTGCACTATCTTCTTGATGTTCTTATTGGCCGCCTCAACCGCCCCATTCATTTTAGGCCGATAAGGAGAGGAATTGTAATGGTGAATTTTAAAGCTTTCACAGAGTTCCTTCATCATTTTGTTGTTCAAATTCGTACCATTGTCAGTAATGATCTGACTTGGTAGGCCGTATCGGCATATCAATTCTCGCTTGATGAATTTGACCACAACATTCCTTGTTACATTGGTATATGAAGCCGCTTCTACCCATTTGGTGAAATAATCGATGGCGACCAAGATGAAACAATGACCGTTTGAGGCTTTTGGCTCGATGGGTCCAATGACATCCATGCCCCACATTGAGAAGGGCCATGGTGCCGTCAAGACGTTTAGGGATAACGGGGGTGCATGAATATGGTCAGCGTATATCTGACATTTATGACATTTTTGAACATAGGTGAAGCAGTCTGCTTCCATGGTCATCCAGTAATAACCAGCCCTTAAGATCTTTCTAGACATGGCATGCCCATTAGCGTGAGTCCCAAAAGATCCTTCATGAACATCCCTCATGATTTCGTTTGCCTCATCAGCATCAACACAACGAAGAAGGACAGAGTCATAGTTTCTTTTGTAAAGCACATCCCTATTTAAGAAGAAACACATAGCGAGTCGTCTTAGGGTCTTCTTATCATTTTCTGTAGAACCCTCGGGGTATTCTTGACTCTGGATATATCTTTTAATATCATGGTACCAAGGTTTCCCATCAGACTCCTTTTCCATCATTTGACAGTATGCGGGCTCACAATGCTTCTTTACTTCAATGAGAGGCATATCGTAGTCACTACTTACTTTGAACATTGAGGCAAGGGTAGCCAAAGCATCAGCCATTTGATTGTCATCCCGAAGAACGTAATGAAAAGAGATCTCATCAAACTCTTTGATCATTTCCTTGATATGATCATAATAAGGAATCAACTTACTGTCCCTAGTTTCCCACTCGCCTTTCAATTGGTGGATAACCAAAGCAGAGTCCCCATAAACTTCCAATAATTTTACTTTTGCATCCAACGCTGCTTGGATTCCTAATGAGCATGCTTCATATTCAGCAATATTATTGGTACAGTCAAAACACAATCTGGCGCAGATAGGGATAAATTCCTTATTGGGTGAAATCAAGATAGCCCCAATTCCGTGCCCCAATGCATTAGAAGCTCCGTCAAATCTCAGGGTCCATTTCTCTTTCTGACCACCTTCTTCATTGAATAGTGTCATGATATCTTCATCCGGGAAGTTAAATTGCATCGGCTGATAATCATTGATGGGTTGGTGTGCCAAGTAATCAGCTAGGGCACTTCTTCTTATGGCCTTTTGAGTGACATATATTATGTCGTGCTCAGTTAATAGCATTTGCCAACGAGCGATCCTTCCGGTCAGAGCAGGTTTTTCAAAAATGTACTTAACAGGGTCCATTTTAGAAACTAGCCAAGTGGTGTGACTCAACATGTATTGCCTTAGGCGCTTAGTGGCCCATGTTAACGCACAACAAGTTCGCTCTAAAGCGGAGTACCTCATTTCACAATCAGTGAACTTCTTGCTTAAGTAGTAGATAGCATGTTCCTTCTTTCCAGTTTCATCGTGCTGTCCCAACACGCAACCCATGGATTCGTTCAATACAGTCAGATACAATATAAGTGGTCTTCCTGGGGTTGGGGGCACCAAAATCGGTGGTTCTTGTAGGTACTGCTTAATCTTTTCGAAAGCTGCTTGACAGTTCTTATCCCATCGCCCTGGTTGATTCTTGCGGAGTAACTTGAAGATGGGTTCACAAGTTGCTGTCAATTGTGAAATAAATCGGGCAATATAATTGAGCCTTCCCAAGAATCCTTGGACCTCTTTTTCTGTACGGGGAGGAGGCATCTCAAGAATCGCCTTGACTTTGTCGGGATCAACCTCTATCCCTCTTTTGCTTACTATAAACCCTAGCAGCTTGCCTGACCTTACACCGAACGTGCACTTGGCACGGTTCAATCTTAGCCTGAACTTTCTTAACCGTTCAAAAAGCTTCCTTAAATCGCTAATGTGCCCTTCATCTGTTCTAGATTTGGCAATGATGTCATCCACATAAACTTTTATTTCCTTATGCCTCATATCATGGAAAAGAGTCACCATTGCTCTCTGATAAGTCGCTCCAGCATTTTTCAACCCAAAGGACATCACCTTATAACAAAATGTGCCCCATAGAGTGATAAACGTAGTCTTATCCATGTCTTTAGGTGCCATTTTAATTTGATTATACCCCGAGAAACCATCCATGAATGAGAAAATGGAATGCTGAGCTGTATTGTCAACCAAAACATCGATTTGTGGTAGGGGAAAATCATCTTTGGGACTAGCCCTATTCAAATCTCGGTAGTCCACACACATCCGTACCTTTCCATCCTTTTTTGGGACAGGGACAATGTTGGCTACCCACTGAGGGTATTTTGCCACAGCTAGGAACCCAGCATCAAACTGCTTCTTAACCTCCTCTTTGATTTTTAAAAGCATTTCTGGCTTCATTCGACGCAGTTTCTGCTTTATTGGAGGGCACTCAGATTTTAAGGGTAGTCTATGCTCGACAATGCTAGCATCGAGCCCAGGCATATCTTGATAAGACCAGGCAAAGACATCACAAAATTCTATCAACAACTTGATTAAATCTTCTCTTTGTTCTCTACTTAGGGTAGTGCTGATCTTGACTTCCTTCTTATTTTCTTTATTCCCCAAATTAATGACCTCAACTATGTCTAGGTAGGGTTGAATCCCTTCATCCTCTTGCTCTAACAACCTTGTCAGCTCAGGCGATGGCTCACAATCTTTCCCACCTTCCTCATCGGCGTAATCAATTGGGTGATCGAAGTCGTGAAACAGGATTGCGACCTCACTCTCCTTAAGAGAGTCATTTCTGGATCTGCAATTTAGTGTGATATGGCCAATAATAAAAAAAAGGAACAAGCGAGTAAAAAGAAGGATTCAAAACAAGGATAAGGGATACAAGAAGAGTTTTTTTTTAGAATTTTGATACGCGTTTATTGATGAAAATGATAAAAACAAGTTTTTTTTTGTTTTGCCCTTATTACATGGAAGAGTCCCAAAGCCTTAGGCAGAGCAGAGGGACGAATAAGTACTTAAAGCATAAACAAATTACTTTGATGAAACATTCAAAGTCGTGGGGAATTCAATGGCCTCCCAGTTATGAAGTTCTTGGCCAGGTGGACAAGCAATCACAAAATCAACACTATCACAGGGACTTTCTTCAATGACAGCCACTTGGTCTGGAGGCATCAGTCCGGCGCTCTGAAAGCTCTGGTAGAGATCACAGATGGGGACTCTTGCAGTATGAGGTTTTCTGTCGGTAAGACGAGCAGCCCTTCTTTCCCTCTTCTCTTCCTCTACCCTTTTTCTGTCGGTAACCGTTGGCCGGTATCCTAATCCAAAACCATTTCTGTTATCAAGCAGGCATATAGGTTCTATTTATCCATTCAAAGCACGTCCTAGCCCTCTTCCAGGTTTATACCCTCCACGCAGCATAATCTTTGCCATCATTAAAGATGCACTTGGCATGTGAGCTTTTACCATCGTGCCTCCTTCCCCTACATAGGTAGCGTTTGCTATCTCTAATGCTTGGAAAGAAGTTTCAAGAGCCTCTTCTACTGCCTCGATGTAAGGGGTTGACAAAGGTTTGCTGACCAGAAGGTCTTCCTCACCAGAAACAATTATCAGCTTGTTGTCAACTATGAATTTTAGTTTTTGGTGCAGGGTAGAGGGCACCACTCCAGCAGAATGGATCCACGGCCTGCCTAATAAACAGCTATAGGCAGGCGAGATATCCATGACTTGAAAAAGGACCTGGAACGTGCACGGCCCAACCTGTATGGGCAGTTCAATCTCACCCATAACCTTCCTCTGAGTTCCATCAAAAGCTCGTACTATCGTGGCACTTGGCTTCATAAAAGTCCCATCAAATGGTAACTTGGCCAATGTAGACTTTGGCATGACGTTGAGGGACGACCCATTGTCAATAAGTACTTTTGCTAAGATGTAATCTCGACATTTTACGGAGATATGGAGAGCCTTGTTGTGCCCAATCCCCTCTGTTGGTATTTCGTCGTCAGTGAAGGTCAGATAGTTATCTACAACAATGTGCCCCACTATTCCTTGAAACTTATCAACGGGAATGTCATGACTGACATAGGCCTCATTCAGGACCTTCATCAACATCTTCCAATGTGGCTCAGAGTTCATCAACAATGATAACAAAGAGATTTTTGCAGAAGTATGGGTCAGTTGGTCAAGCACTTGATATTCGCTCTGGCGAATAAACATTAAGAATTCATGGGCCTCTTCATCAGTCACGGCCCTTTTGATTTCACCATTGGCCCCTTCTTTGTCCACCTTGGCATTTCCGGTAACCTGATCCTTCTTTGGCTCCGGAGGGGTGTATACTCTTCCACTTCGGGTTATACCTCTTACCCCAACAATATTTGTGACGGACGAAGGAGACAGGTCACTCGTTGCTGAGCTTGCAACGACCACATCTGCGTTGTACTTCCAAGGGACAGCCCGAGAACCTTTGAACGTAAACGGGGTGGGTGCTTGAATAGTGATGATTGGTTGTACAGAAACAGGAGCTGCTTGAGGGTTCCTAGTGTAAAAAATTGTCAAGGGCTTAGGGACCCGTGTCCCTGTTTGTTCCTCGATCATGTCGACCTCATTTCCATGGCGTTTACAGACCTGCACAATATGGCTGTCCATAAGGCTTTGAAGGACTTTACAGAAACCTTGGTGTTCGGCAGTCTGCTCGTAATCATGTTCCACACTCCAGGTCCCCTCAATTAGTCCCCTTTCAAGCAAAAGGGAATGAACTACCCTTAATGACATTCTTATGTCAACAACATTCTTAACGCACCCCTCATCATCTTCCAAGGCGTTGACTTCTGAATTGCCATGGTTAGGCAGGGGATTTGTGGCCACATTTGGGCTGCCTTCCTTAAAGTTAATCCAGTCGGCTTTGATCAAGTCTCTTACTTTATATTTCAAAGCCATGCAGTTTTCGGTGGAATGCCCTGGTGCCCCAGCATGGTAATCACCATAAGCGTTTGGGTCATATCCCCTTGGATAAGGAGGTTGCAACGACCTCATAGGGGTTGGAGCTACCAGACCTTTCTGAACGAGGATTGGAAAAAGTTTGGTATATGTTATGGGAATTGGATCGAACTGCACAGGGGGGCGCTCATTGTTGGAATTCCTTGTGTTCTGATTATGATTGGGTGGTCGAGTCACTTGCTGCGAGTGATGGTACGGCACGGGTTGCGGCGCTGGTGCTCTTACCATGGGTGGACGGAAGTGGGGAGTATAAGCCGTCGGGCCCTGAGTGGTAACGGCCACATAAGGATTGGGAGCTTGAATCATAGTAGGAAAGAATGGTCTCGATGAAGCCGTCTTTTGATTATAAGAGATGGAATTAGTTTCTCCATCCCTTTTCCCAGGCGTCGGCCTTCTTGTCATGCTTGCCCCAGATGAGCCCTGAGTGATCTTTCCTGTTCGTATTCCGCTTTCCACCCTTTTCCCAATAGTCACAATGTCGGAGAAGTTGGATGAAACGCTACCAATCATTTTGCCGTAGAAAGGTGATGGGAGTGTGTCGATAAACATCGCGACTATCTCTTTCTCTGACAGTGGGGGGTCCACTTGCGCTGCTGTCTCCCTCCAGCGTTGGTCATACTCTTTAAACGTTTCATTGTCCCTCTTCACCATATTCTGTAACTGAACCCTATTGGGCGCCATATCCATGTTATACTTGTATTGCCTAAGGAAGGCATCTGCCAGGTCCTTCCAACAACGAATATGATTTCGCTCAAGGTGAGCATACCATGTAAGAGCAGCCCCTGCTAGACTATCTTGGAAGCAGTGGATCAATAATTGGTCGTTAGAAGAGTAGGACGCCATCTTCCGACAATACATCATGAGATGGTTCTTTGGACAAGTCATTCCCCAATACTTGTCAAAGTCAGGCATCTTGAATTTGGGCGGGAGGACAACATCTGTTACTAGACATAGCTCAGAAGCATCTATCAGCCCAAAACCTCCAGAGTCTTCCATCATCCTCAAACGCTCCTCTAAGATTTCTATCTTTTCCTTTTGGGGAGCTGTAACTGTGCTATGACCGGCTACAGGGTTCATCATGCGGGTTGTATCTTGGAGATTGGTCATATAGGGGGTTACATATCCGCATGGATAGCCAAGCGGCTGGTTGAAAGGAGGCAATGCATGGGACTGGTTCATCAGGCATGTACTTGGTGAGGGCCTTGGGGTTGGGCCATAGTTTGTACAGCATAATTTGGTTGGGTCGTCTGGGCTCGTGTGTTTTGGGCTTGTGCGTTGTGAGTTGGCTGGGCCATCGGGGCCTGGGTGTTTTGGGTCTGGTAGGTTTGTGGGTCATGAGCTTGCGTGTTTTGGGTTTGGTAAGTTTGTGGGTCATGGGCTTACGGGTTTTGGGCTTGATGGAGCGATGGTATATTCGGCTGGGTAGGGTATGAAGCGTGAGGATTCATCGCTTGCTGGTCATGGGCGTCTTGTTGGTTAGCGAGCGGGGGATAGTATCCTGGTGGAAGGCCATAAAGTGGAAAAGGTACTGGGTTGCCGTCAGGACCGACAAATGTATGTTGTGCATAAGACTGGCTGTAAGGTAGCTGGGTCTCAACGGCAAGGTTAGGTCTTCCAACATGAATGGTGACAGGGGGTGTCATTGTGTTTGGTACTTGGGTCCTTGCTGGGTCGGAACCAAGGGGGGTGGTACAGTGGCAGGCTGCTGTTGGGTGTTCTCAATACCTGCAGAGGAGTCCCCTTCTGTGATTCTCTTTTCCAAAAGCTTGGTCAACTCGGCTACCTGTTCTTTCAGCTGATTGAACTCGTTTCTGAAATCTTCATCCCTGATTTCTGCTTCGGCCATGAGTCTCATTTGAAGTCGGGTCGGATAAGGATGTTTACCTGTAATGTTTAATGTAAGTCAAGACACAAAATTGTTAAAAAGAAAGCATTTAAATAAAAATGGTAAAAGAAAAACCATTAGTATGGTGCACGAATCTATCGCGAAACTCGGCCAGTATCCTCCAACCATTTCTCAGAACGTCATATTCAAGAATAATAAGTATGTGATAAATAGAAATTAACATGAGATAGTTGTGGAGACAAAAGAATCCTTCTTTCTGAATTTCAAAATACATTACTGCTGCCAATCTTTTTTTATGCAGGAAAAGTAAATCAGCCGTTCCTAGCTCGGGCAATCATGGCCCTCATTTTACAAATCCTTTCTCTACAGTAATCAAGGAAGGTTACAATTTCTTTTGGGGTACTAAGAGGGTTAACCATCCCCTCAGCTTGCTTAAGCAGGAGCGGGAGGTCTTCCAGAACTCCATTAGCCAAATGTGCCAAGTGGGCGAAGCGGTTCATCCATGAATGAATAACTTCATCTTGTTGTGTCATTTCAGTTTTCAAAATACGGATAGCCTCACGGCATTCTTGCTCAGTATCTATCTCGTGCTGTTGCTCGCCGTTTATCTCTTGTTGGCAAGCTTCTACCACCTCATTAAGCTGATGCTCTAATTGGCCAACTTGCAATTGTAGGAGCTCTTTTTGCACCAAGGCAATTTGCTCGTTCTCTTTGGCTTTTTCCAACATATCTCTCAAGAGTTGCTTGTCAGCTAGTATAGTATCCCTTTGCTTGCTCTTCATCCTCAGTTGGGTATTAGCTGTTCGGAGGCATTGACTTTGCTTCCTCAAGTAATCCCTTTCAATTTTCTATTTTTTTCCAATCTCTTTGATGGTTTGCTTGCTTTCTAAGTTCTCCCTTTTCTGAAGGGCGCATTCTCGTTGAGACTTTAGCAAGTCTTTCTCTAGCTTCTTATTTTTTGTAATTAACTTCTTTATCTTGGCTTTCATGGCCTCCTCTTCTAGGGTAGGTGAGGGGACAGATGTTCTTGTCGGGAGATAGGAGGGACTTTTGAAAGGCAGCTTGACAATGGAAACCCTATTCAGGATCCATTGGTAGTATTCGTCCTTCACGGCATGGCTTCGAGCTCCTTGTTCTTTTCCTTGCCTGTGGACCATCTTCCATGCGTTTGCTATATCTCGAATAGCAGAGGTACAATCTCCTTTTGAGTAGCGAAGGACAAAAGGAATAAGTGATTCTTCATCAGGTGGCCCAAGCAATGGATAAGCTAACTGCCGTTTGGCTATAACAGGGTTGTAGTTAATGCATCCTTGAGTGCCCATGAGAGGAACGTTCGGGTAGCTTCCACAATGATGAATAATGGTGTCAACCTTCAACCATTGTGGATACCACCTTACTTTGTCAGGTGTGAGCCCCATCAGGTGATTGGCCCATTCACGCCCATTCTTTGTTACTAACTGGCATAACTTCAGATCAGAAATAGGACATTTAACTTTGCTAACTTGGTGGAAAACATATGACGTGAGCCACACATACAGAGCAGGTAGACAACAAATGATTCTCTTTCCACCTTGTGTACAGCAGAAGTCCATGGTGCGGTATATATTTGCCAAGATAGCAGTGACAGGATTTTCAGATTTAAATTTGCGGGCAAGGAAAATACCAATGGCATCATAGTCTATATAATTGTCAATATTGGGGAACAAGATAACACCATAAATGGTTAGAGCCAAGGTATCCATGAAGGCTTCTCAATCTCCTTTCTCAGCCAGCAAGTGCATGTGCTTCTCAAAATATTCTCGATCAAACCCCATGACCTGATTTCTATTTAGTTGCTTACTTCTTAAGACTTCCGGGTTTATCCTTAGGATATCAGCGATGGTAACAATATTCGCATGACGTCCAAGGTGGCGGTAAGGCATTTGTCCTTCTAGCGGCATCCCCAAGATCCGTTCGAACTCCTCAACAGACGGAGCCAATTGAAAGTCTCGGAAGGTGAAACAACGAAGAGGTGGGTGATAGAACTGAATCAAAGCAGTAATTACCTTGACTTGTACCTCTACTTCTAGCAACTTTAGGATCCTCCTATATTTCCTTGAAAATACCATTTTCTGATTCATGTCCAATTTCTTGCCTAATGCTTGCAAACTGGTTGTATCAACTTTCCTAGCCTTAACATGCAGTAATTTTTTCAACCCGGGTATATTTATACCACAACTATCTGATCTCATGTTAATTTCCATATTTTCACTAAGAGGTACTGGCTAAGCTCTTGATAGCTTCCTGCAAGAACATAAAGAAATGAGAAAATCAATCATTAGAACTGACGTGTTTTGCAAATCGATACTCCCCTAGTAACTTTGAAAATATTTTTGTATTCAGGGAAGTTTCGATTTGACAAAACTTATGACAAATCAAGGGTCATGTGAGCTACGGATTTTCTGATCATTGTCAATAAAAAAAATTGATTTTTTTTTATTTTTTATACCTTTTTTGATTTAAAACATCCGTAACTCAAAACCCAAAGACTTGTGCATAAAAGGAAAGGACTACTTGCCCGTTAAAAGATCACTAGTTAAAAGTATGTCATTTTTTTGAAAAAAAGTAATCCACTAAATGGGCAAGTAGTCCTCTATTTCAGATCAGAAAAGAGAAATGAGAATGAGAGAAGGTATAAGTAAAGTTTGCCTTTTTTGTGCCTTAAGGTGGGTTTTTCTGGAGGTCTCCTAATGGTTCTAAAGTTTATCCATCAGTGATACCTCGCATTAGGTGGCTTGTTCTAAAACTTCTAAAGGTCACTAGAGCCAAGATCTTACTCATGATGTTGACCACAAATAGTAGGAAGTATACTAAGTGTGGGCACCATGAATAAGTCAAACTCTAGCTGAGATTCTCATGGTAACTAGACAGGAAGTACATCCCAAATGGCTCCGCTATCAACCTCCCCTAATCTTAAGTTTTATTTGGGCCCGGGTATAGGGTCCCACTCAAAAGTGTGTGCAAATTGTGAGTGTAGTATGTGAAAGAGGTATTCAATACCTATACCTTACTCACCCTGCACATAGAACAAACACAGAGCAACAAAATAAAGTCGACTACCCTAGGGTTCAATGATCATACAGATATTTACAGAACATAAATGATAGAATATAAACAAAACAGGAACTAAACATTGACAAGGAAATAAAATAAAAGAAGAAGTTAAATAATTAATATGCTAATTAAAACATGCGCTATCAAATTGACTGGCTTGACTCTCTTATCCCCAGTGGAGTCGCCATCTGTCGTGACCGGGATCGCGGCGGCACGGCCGACCCTCGAAACGATTTTAAAAATAAACAGGGAGTCGCCACCAATATTTTTTAGGATAAAATACTGGAAAAACCTTTCGTTAAAGCACTGGTTATAAAAATGAAATTCCATGATTCGGGAGTCTGATTACAGGTGAGGAAGGTATTAGCACCTTACAACTGTCCGTTATAAAAACGATTACCTCAATTTGACAGCGTACATTATAATTAGCCCAATAATTATTTTAACTTCTTCATGAAAAGAAAAATGTATGGAACAACAAAATAAACAAAAAAAAAACAAAAATCAACACAAAATATTTACATGAGACCAACAGGACGTCTCGTCCAAATTAATCTCGCTCCACCTTTTTTTTAAAAGAGATATTTAAGAAATATGAGATTAACAGGACGTCTCGTCCAAATTAATCTCGCTCCTCCTTTTAAAGAAATACTACAAAATATGAGATTAACAAGACGTCTCGTCTAAATTAACCTCGCTCCTTCTTTTTTTTTAAAAAAAAGTATTTAAAAAAATATGAGATTAACAGGACGTCTCGTCCAAATTAATCTCGCTCCACCTTTTTTTGATAGCAAGACAAAAAAACAGAAACTCTAAAAATTAAATAAAGAAAGATGAGCCCGACAGGAACTATTTCCCGCTCCTACGTATTCTCGAGCTTTCGAGAAATCAGGGTCACGTAGTTCTTTAAATATTTTATTTTTAGGAAAAAGATTAAGGAAATGTTGATGGGAATCATTATGGTGAGGAACCCATACAAGGCGAAGTTCTTCGCACGTGTACGAATCCTATAAAGGTGGTGTAGACGGAAGTATTTTCCGTACGACACTGACTAAGAATGATTTATTTTGATTTTTATTTAAACTAGTAAGAAAACATAGGAAATATTTATTTCCTTTATTATATTTTTAGTACAAAGCAAAAAAAGAAAGGTAGCAGAAGCTACAAGAGAGAAAAGGAGACAGTAAGTTCGGAAAAGGGAAGAAAAGAAAAAAAATGAGTGAAAACTGAGTGGGAGAAGAGAAAACAAAGTGCAAAAAATGGAAAAAACAAGTAAAAAATAAGAAAACCGAGTGAAAAATAAGAAAACCGAGTGAAACTATGAAAATCCGAGTGAAAATAGGGAAAGCCGAGTGAAACTGGAAAGATCCGAGTGGAAAAATGAAAATCTGAGTGAAAATAGGGAAAACTGAGTAAAAATAGTCAAATCCGAGTGGAACAACGAAAGATCTGAATAAAAAATAAGGAACACTGAGCAAAAATAGTAGAATCAGAGTGATAAGAGGAATACCGGGTGAAAATTGAGCAAAACCGAGTGATGATGGAGCAGGAAAGCTGATCCAAGAGGGAAAGGGGAATTAGAGGGAGTAGGAAAGTGCTAGGTGAGGTGCTGTTGAGTGGGAGGGAAGACGGTATTGGAGGAGAGAGAGTTTGAGGGACTGTTGGTATAAGTTTAAGGAAGGAGTGAGGGTGAGGGAGAAGTGAGAGGGACGGAGCTTAGGCAGAGTTTTTCCTCTTCAATGCGTGAATGCCCTTGGTGCTTCAACCCCTGCCTATTTATAGGCTTGTTTGAGTGGAAGGCCAGCTCAGGCTTCCACTCAGAGTGGAAAACCAGCTCACACTTCCATTCTGAGTGAAGTGGGGGACAACGGCTGAGTGGGAATTTTTAATTCCCCCCACTTCCACCCCTGTCTGCCACCCCTAGGATTCCTGGATCCACTTGGGTGATGGAATCCAAGTCAGCACGGGCGAACAGGGGGAGCCGGGTGGAAATCCGAGAGAGGATGGTGAAAATCTGAGTGAGAATGGTAGAATTCCGAGTGAGAATGGTAGAATTCCGAGGGAAAATGACTCGGATCAGCCTCTCAGTCAGCATTCATCCACATTAGGAGTCAATTCCGAGTGGAAAAAAGGGTCGGTCTTCACATTGCGTCCTAAATCCGAGTGGAAAAGGCCCCTTTTATGCTAAAGACCGAATGAAATCATGTTGGTGTTGTGCAATTGGATTGAGTGGGCAATCAAAGAAATTCCGATTGGAACATTCAGTCAGAACCGATTGAAAACTGACTCGGATTCCCATTCTTGCTTGAGCGTAACAAGAACCACTTGGGCGAAAGACCTGAAGAGCACTCGGAAATGATTGAAGGATTACTCGGAATTGAGTGAAAAGTGGGTCACTCGGTACTGAGATGTGTGAAATAGGTGAAAGATGTGTGAAATGGTGCTGTTTATACAAAAACCGAGTGAAGTGTGACTCGGAATTGGCTAAAGGATGACTTGGAGATGGGTGAAAGATGACTCGGGAACAGGCAAAAAGTGTCACTCGGAATTGGTAAAAAAAATGAGTCAGAACTAACCAAGAACTGACCAAGAATTGACTCGGAAATGTGAAGTATGGCTCGGAAATTGGTGGAAATGGGGGCTCGGAATTGATTGGCCAAAGGGGCTCGGGAAAGGTTTAAGTATGGCTCGGAAGTGGTACAAATGGTGGCTCGGAAGTGATTTAAGGAGGGCTGACACAGAATTGGTTTGAAGAGGGCTGACTGAGTGAAGTATCACTCGGTTCCGACTGACTGAAGAGGGACTCTCGGTTCTGATTGAAGAGGAAACACTCGGAATTCTTTCAGTCGGATGTATTTTGCTCGGATCTCATCTGTGTGTGAAGCATTCACTCGGAATTTCTTTAAAAGTGATACAGAACTTCACTGCTTGAAGGATCTACTCGGAACTGACCTTGGGATCTCTTAATCCGAATGGAACTTGGACATTTTCACTCGGAATTTGCCTATTTTCCACTCAGAAATTGTAAGTTTGGCCATTTGCACTCGGACATGGCCTTCTCCTCACTCAGAATTTGGAGACTTGGTAATCTTCACTCGGATCCGGCCTTCTTTCCACTCAGGAATTGAAATCTCACTCGAAATTGACTCATTCTGAGTAATTCTACTTGGATTTGATCCTCCTGAGTCATTTCACTCGGATTTCTCTTCAACAGGGACATACTCCATTCGGCAATGCTCCAATCTGAGTGATTTCACTCTGGTTTCTCTTCAACAGAGACATACTCCATTCGGTAATGCTCCAATCTGAGTGATTTCACTCGGGTTTCTCTTCAACAGGGACATACTTCATTCGGCAATGCTTCAATCTGAGTCATTTCACTCGGATTTGATCATTCCTTAAGTTATTTCAATCGGATTTGCTCCAATCTGAGTGATTTCACTCAGATTTGATCATTCTGAGTCCTTTCACTCGGAAATGATCATTTCCGAGTCCTTTTTTTTTGGAATCTTCTTCATTAGTGGATGGGCTAAAATAGGTGTTCACAAATATTTTTTATTTATTCAAATTTCTATTAATTATGCATATTCAAATTAAAAAGTTAATTAGGTGATAAGATTACTAATTTACAACTTAGTATTACTTACATAATTTGAAAATATGTTGATTAATTAATTAAACATAAAAATTTAAATATATCTACTTTCACATTATAGTCAACACAATCTAAATATTGAGAACATACACATTGTTATAAAAGAGACAAACTCATACACATTGGCAATCAAGTTATATATAGTCAAAGAAGAGGAAATATATTCATCATGTCCCCAAAATATCATCTTAGGTACTCATGATAATGAAACTAATTAAGTACATTGCTAATCATATGGCGAGTCCAGTCTTCCTTCACTTCATTTAGTTACTCATGAGAGTAAGTACGGCATCTATAATTAAGGAAATACTACAAGATAAAAACATTACAATAAGTAAATTACTATATTCATTTATAGTGAAAGCTTCTATTTGGGACTTACAAATGAAGTCAAAAGTATGCACACATATTTGAATATAACTCTCTAATCAAACAAAAGGAGCTAAAATGGATACAACAAAATAAATGAAAATAAGCAAATAGTATTTAAAACAAACAAAATTATGCTTTCAAATTTGATACCCTAAACAAAACAATTGAAAAGGAAATTTAGAGCTAAAAGTAAAAGACTAATTCCTATCCCACCTAAAATCCCAAACTCAAAATATAAATTTTGTTTGTTGGCTAAACATGTTTCCATGTCAACATACTTTTAGCATCCTAAACATAGTTAACTAAACATTTAATTCCAATCAAATCATATTTCAAAACTAGATCAACCAAAATTCACAAACCTCATTCAGAATTGTCATTTGATTTTGTAAGATAATTTCCTTCATGAATCTCATAACATAATATCCACAGTCAGTATCATTTCTTTGATGAAGGCACTAAAAATAAATGACAAACTTGTTAAAATAATATTTTTCTATTAAAATAATTTAATAAAACCAATAATACTACTTCTATAATAGTCTAGTTGGTTGCGTGTAGTTTAGATTTTGGCAATTTAGTTCCTCTTTGAGCTCGATAAATAGCCATAGCCCTATCATAATGACACAAATTATCATTGAGTTTTCATGAAGACATACCAACTCTAAATATATAATATTAAACAAAAATTTACCCATTGAACATATCCTTCATGATTGGGTATTGTGTAGGATGAGACTGTACTGAATTCAAAAAATATATAGTATCCATTGCAAGATTGATGACAATCAATAGCCAATGTCCCCTGCAATAAGTAAAAGTGTAATCGATCTTTATTCAATGATATTTAGATCATAACAAAGCAAAAATTGACTACCAAATAAATAACCATTTACCCACCCTGTATTAAATAGAGCCAAAAATAATTTGTCTTTATCTTTATTCTTTATAAGCACATCAACTATGTATTGTGATTTCCCCCCGATTGATGATGAAGTATGATGTGGAGATAAGAACCCAAACCTACTTGTCTTTTGAGTCGAGAGCATTAACTCAAAATACAAATACATAAATTAACATTTTATGTATATAAATTTGGCATGCACAATAGAAAATAATTAATATAAATTTCACTTCAAGATAATTAATCTTCTATTACCTGACATAGAAACAGATTACTGAAGCACTTAACCACTTATATTGAAGGATTTCATTGATTTTTTCTACCCCAATGAAATTTGATTTGCCTTCACCAAATATATCTTTGTCCATGGATATAGTGAGGTTTTTCGTTCGATCCAATTTATGTTGCACATGCATATCTAAAAATTGACACCATTTACCAATATTTTCCACTTTACTTGTATTATTTTTTGGTGTTGTAATTGATCAATTGGTTTGTTGTGATCCTTTACTCTTGAATTTACATGTTATGGATGTCTAAAATACAACAATTAAATTAACTATAGATAAATATGAAATAAAGTACAATAAACATGCTAAAAAGGGTAACTTACTTTTGTAGTCAACCCAATCAAATTAATTGTCCATGCTACAAATGCCCCTATTGCCTCTACTAATGTAGTCAGTTCACCATATTCATCAGGTACTGGTAAGGGTGCATTTTGCTCAATAGCAACTTCAACCATAACCTTTACATGATTAGATGGTAGTGGTTTATTATGCAATGTGTTATGTTCTTCTCCATGATATAACTTGCCTTTTCCAACCATTCGATGTGATAGGATTGATAAAAAAAGATTACATTCAAAGATGCCCTGAACCAATAACAAATAACAAATAGAATAAGTATTATATTCTGTAGTTATGGAAATTACCTATATTCAAGTGAAAAGTTAGTATAATAATGACTAGATAGAAGAATTGAATACCAAAGGGAGGTGCAAACTTGTAATTGTGTAACTATCGTGTATACTGCATGTGACTGCTATATCAACTTGTTTCTCTGCAACACTTTTCTCCATTGCTTCCTTTGCTTGAAGTTTACTTTTCACATCATCTAATTCACCTGCCATTTTTTCTAATTTAGCCTCAAGGTTTGCCACAACAGTAGACATATGATCTTTTTTTTCTCGCTGAAAATAATCTCTTTGACAAACTCCAAATCCTTGTGCTCTTACACGACCAGGATATTTTGGTCGAATGAAGGCTTTTGCAAGTATATCATCTTTACCATAAGAATATCGCTCCTCTTATGAAACAGATTGTGACAAGTTTTCCTAACATATGAGCACCATGAGAAATTTATGACAAGGTTATGCATAAAAAAGTCTATGACAAAGGCTTCCTAACATACAAGCACCATGACAAATTTATGACGATAATAAGTAAAACAAATAAAATGTCTACAATAATAAAATCCAAAACAAAAAAATACTTATATATTTCTCCCATACATTAGCAACATCTTCATCTACAATCACCCCTGATTTGTTAACATGAGCCGCCTTCCATAAAATATGTTGAGGTATGGAAGTAACATCTGAATCTGTCTCCTTCATCTGTATAATGAAACAATTAATTAGTTGAATTCATAAAATGAAATATACCTATGAAAAGATGGATAAGTAATAAACATTTACCAATTTTTGTTCAAGTCTCGCATATCCCAAACGTGACTTTCTATATTTATATGT
Source organism: Clitoria ternatea (assembly GCA_037962975.1). Classification (NCBI taxonomy): domain Eukaryota; kingdom Viridiplantae; phylum Streptophyta; class Magnoliopsida; order Fabales; family Fabaceae; genus Clitoria; species Clitoria ternatea. Next base: position 64,151,417 of record CM075676.1, read on the forward strand.
TGGATATGCTACACTTTGCCGGTTCTTAACACTCTTGAACTATATAATCAAATACTAAGAAAATGTTAATGCATATATAGTTATCTATAACAATGACATTTACACAAGTAACACTACCTTGAAAGCTCCAGATCCACGTTGTATAATAAAATCACTCCATTCTTCATCAGTAATCCATTCAGTATATTTCTTTGGAGGATGTTTTCCAATTCCATCAGCGTGATTGAAATAAAATTTGGCCATTTCAGTCCTAAAATTTCTATGCAGCTTGCCAGCTTCCATACATACCCATTTTTTATGGCTATCGTCAATGTTAAAACATGACTGGAAAAGGTTCATAAATGAATAATTATTGTATTTATTCTAATATAACAAACAACTTAGTAAAAACTATAGTTAGGTTTATTATTTTACCTATACATCTAGCCAAACTTGTTCTTTTAGAGGATCTAAATCTTCTTGTCTCCAGTTACTAACAGTAATTGGCACAAATTGTCGAGTGACAACCCCAATATAACTAGATAGTTCTTTTCTACCAGGCTCAATTGGCAACCCCTTATTATTCCAAGAAACCTAGTAACATAGGTAGAATAATAAATTTCTTTACTTACAAATGAAATAGATAGAATCAAAACTTATATGAGAGCATCACCTCAATTTTTTGACCCTTGTTTCTTGCATTGATAATCTTCTTTATAATGGTAACCCCAAGTTTACATTTATTGGTATCCATGCTACTCTCTTCATGGGGAGAAGTGGTCATCATCCTACAATATAAACAATGAAATTAAGAAATTTAGAGGATCCAAGTTTAACAATATGAAAAGAAATTCAGAAATTTAATTCATACATATTTAAGAAAATGAAAAAGAAATTAAGAAATTTAACTCATACATTTTCTTTTCCTTTTAACCAAAAGACTTGTTGGTCTTTTATGAACATGAAATGATGGATTGATCCAAATTCCATCGCCATTGTCATCTCTCATGTATAATTCTTCATCCATGGTTGGATCACTTTCAAGAATGTCAGATATCCTAAGATAAAGATTGTCATCAACATGAACATCTTCATCATTTTTACCATGATGGTCTTGAATTTTGTTGTTTAAAAGTACAATGGACCACTTCACATCAATAGGATCAGAAACATAAAATACTTGTTGAGCTTGAGATGCTAGAATGAAAGGTTCATCTTTATAACCCTCTTTGTTTAGATTCACTCGCATATATCCAAACTCATCAACTTGAACACCATTGTTATTGTCGACCCATTTACAAACATAGGAACTCGAAACTTTGTGTAATCCAACTCCCATATACGTTCAACGGCCCCAAAGTATGACATATCTGTATATATAGGATTTTTGTCTTTGGCACTTGACATACACATAGATTTTGCTATGAGTGTCACACCACTATTTTGCATAGTGCTTCAGTCATCTTGCTCTGAAGTGTAGAATGTATACTCATTGATCACATAACCCCTAAAAGATAAGACATGCAAACTTGGCCCACTTGCTAACCATCTCAATTGATCTGAAATTGAACTAGGATTTATGACCAGCTGAGTAATAATAAAATCTTTTAACCATGATATAAAAGTCCGATTATGTTCTAATGTAATCCAATTTTCAGACCTAGTTGGATGGGAATTCTTAAGGATCTCTTTGTGTCTTTCCACATATGGCTCAACCTCATCATCATTATGTAGAACATACAAATGTGCTTGCTCCCATTCTGTCTTTGTTATGGTCAAAATATCCTTTCCAATTGTCCCTTCCCCTATTGCCCTCCCTATACCATGAGAAATAGACAGCCTGATTGCTTCTACATTTATAAGGAACTTAGTGCAAAACTCAATAGCTTCTTCAACTATGTACCTTTCAACTATACAACCTTCGGGCCGACTTGGACACTTCACATAACCCTTCAAGATCTTCATATACCGCTCAAATGGATACATCCATCTCATGTAAGCAGGACCACATAATTGTGTCTCTTTAACAAGGTGAATAGTTAGATGAATCATTATATCAAAGAATGAATGAGGGAAATACATTTCAAGTTCACACAAAATCATAACAATTTGTCTTTGTAGTCTAGGTAAGTTTCTAGGATCAATGACTTTGCTACAAATTGCCTTAAAGAAGAAACATAACTTTTGTGAACACCTATTTCGGTCCGACCTAAATGAAAGAGACACCGGTCCTAAATGGAAATATAACCGGTCCAAATTCCAAAAGGGGGAACACCCACTCCGCCCAACTGTCCTCACCTCAACACTCCGCCCAACCGTCCTCACCTCAACTCTGCCCAACCGTCCTCACCTCAAGAGTCCGCCCAACCGTCCTCACCTCAACATTCCACCCAACCGTCCTCACCTCAAGAGTCCGCCCAACCGTCCTCAACTCAACATTCCGCCCAACCGTCCTCACCTCAACACTCCGCCCAACCGTCCTCACCTCAACTCCGCCCAACCGTCCTCACCTCAAGAGTCCGCCCAACCGTCCTCACCTCAACATTCCGCCCAACCGTCCTCACCTCAAGAGTCCGCCCAACCATCCTCACCTCAACATTCCGCCCAACCGTCCTCACCTCAAGAGTCCGCCCAACCGTCCTCAACTCAAGAGTCCGCCCAACCGTCCTCACCTCAAGTCCGCCCAACCGTCCTCACCTCAAGAGTCCGCCCAACCATCCTCACCTCAACACTCCGCCCAACCGTCCTCACCTCAAGAGTCCGCCCAACCGTCCTCACCTCAACACTCCGCCCAACCGTCCTCACCTCAACTCGGCCTAACCGTCCTCACCTCAAGAGTCCGCCCAACCGTCCTCACCTCAACATTCCGCCCAACCGTCCTCACCTCAAGAGTCCCTTAATGGCCGATGTCGCGGATCTGACAACAAAAAGACGAGTGAGTCCGGCCCAAGTAAGAAACGACGATCTCGTGGGCGGACTCAGGTCGAAATATAGGCACACCGGCTGGTAGTGGATCCAGACTAGGAATTAGAACACCGCCCCTGTGATTACATTGAAAGACTCAACCGGTGTGAAGACACAGGTAAAGGTTCTTGAGACACCACATCGGATCAGTGGAAACTCCGTCCAACTGATGTCTTTGCTAACCGATGTCACAAATTTGACAACGGATGGATGAGATCGGAAATTTGTGCGTGATGACCTGGAATCGCACTCCCCAAAAATGGCAGACAAGGGGGCGGTAGTGGAAGAATTAAAAATTTCCCATCTGCCATTGTCCCCCCACTATCTGTTAGTGGCCAGGTCGCTTCCACCAAGTGGAGTTTGAGCTGTCCACTCGGCCCATGTCCAAGAGCCCTCTATAAATACCTCTCAGGAAGAGGCACAAGGGGTTGGCTGGTAAATTCTTGACACGGTCCAGAGCTGGAAAGAGAGGAAACCTCTAAATTTCACTTCAAGAGTCTTAAGGAATTCATTCCCTTCACACAGTTCTGTCCCAATACCTCCCAATCCACACCGTCCCAATACCTCCCAATCCACACCGTCCCAATACCTCCCAATCCACACCGTCCCAACACCTCCCAATCCACACCGTCCCAACACCTCCCAATCCACACCGTCCCAACACCTCCCAATCCACACCATCCCAATACTCCCTAAACTATACCGTCCCAACACCTCCCAATTCACACCATCTCCATATTCCTTGAACACCACACCGTCTCAGCCTTCAACCCACATCGTTCTAACAGCATCCTCCCAATAGCACTGTCCTCCCTCAGATCCTCATCAACTCCACCGATTCACTGTAGCCCTTTACACCGATCTCCTAAATATACCATACTGTATTCATATTCCTGAACACCACCCAGTTCTGCCCTAATCCGTCCTAATCCCGCCACACCGTCCCAACAACTCCTGAACACTGTTCCAATACTCCTTAAACACTACACCGTCCCAATACCCCCCAAAATACAACACCATCCAGCAAATACATTGCCCATCAAGCCACAACACCGTCCCTTTCTCCCGAAACCGTCCTCACCAAAACCGACCTCCTCACCCCTTCTCCTACACCGTCCCAGTACTAAATTATTCCCCAGATTCCATACTGTACCTTACCTAGTCATTACCCTCGCCAATCCTCAACATCGTCCATACACAGCGCCCAGTCACTCCCTCACCTCGGATTAGCTCCCACCAATATCGGCTACACTCTTCAGTTTTCAGTATTCGTGCCCAACACCGGTCCAGTGCTTCTATCAGCGTGCAAGTCCGGAATCAGTTAGACACCGTCACTGCCTTTGACTTACACATCGGTTCTGAGCCCATCACACCGGTTCCACCCTGTTCCTTATTTCTTTTACTTTCAGCCTTTTATTTTCCTGTCAGTTCGCTGTTTGTTGGTTATGTTTGACTGTGTGCCATAGTTTACACTGTTAATATTTTTGTCCTTTTCCCTACAAGCACATATAATAAAAATAAGTGATTTTGTAGATATTTTATTTTCCAGTCTAAAAATTCTTTTTTTTTCTTCTTTTTTTTTTAAAAAAAAAATATAGTGTCGTATGGGGACACTCCCGTCTACACAACCTCCTTAGGATCCGTACACGAGCGAAGAACTTCGTCTTGTATGAGTTCCCCATCTCAAATAACTTCCATCATCATGTTCCGAGTCAAAAAAGTATTTTTTCTTAGAACTACGTAACCCTGATTTCTTGATAATTCAAGAATACGTAGGAGCAGGACTTTAACTCCTGTCGGGCCCATCTTTCTTATTTCATTTTTTTTTGATTTATTTCCTCACTTTCATGTTTCTTTCATAAATGTTCTTCTTTTTGGTCGCTTCCGTGAAAATCAATTTAGACGTGACGTCTTGTTGATTTCCCCCTAGTTTTTGCTCAAGCCTCGCCATAATTCATAGGGAAGGGATACTTAGGACGAGACGTCCCGCTTATCTCTTTCCTATCCCTGTTTTTTTATCTGAGAATGTCTAATTTAGGCGTGACGCCTTATTAGCATTCTCTTCCCCTCTCTGTCTCATATCGAAGTCGAGTTTAATTCGGATGAAACGTTCCATTGACCTCGCTTTGACATTCTATGTTTGTACAGTTCTCCCACTCCATTCTATCGTTTTCAAAATACAACAGTAAAAGGGAAGAAACCATGTTTTATTTAAGGCTATTTATATTGTGCTTTCAATCTTGGTACTGTCTTTGACAGGTGATGTAGGGTGCTAATACCTTCCCTACTCGTAACCGACTCCCGAACTTGAATCTCAATTTTTAACCAGTGCTTTACTGAACCTAGTTTTTTCCAATGTTTTTCCTATGGATAAAAACGTTGGTGGCGACTCCCTGTTTCATACCTTTTGGTAATCTCTCTTCGCCGCGCCGTCGCGATCCAGGTTGCGACAGATGGCGACTCTACTGGGGACACTTAAGAGAGTCAGGCCAGTTTGATTGAAAGCGCATGTTCTTTTTATATAGCCTTTGTTAGCTTGGATTTCTTCCCCCTTGTTTTATTTTCTGTTAATTGTTGTGAATGTTTGTTCTTGTTTTAATTGTATCTTGTTATTTGTTTCATTATCTATGTTTGCATGCTTGTTGAACCCTAGGGTAGAGGACTATGTTACTTTCCTGTAATTATTGAACCCTAGGGTAGACGACTTTGTATATTTGTTCTGTGTTTGTTCTTTGTGCAGAATGGGGTAAGGTAAAAGGTATGGACTGCCCTTCCACACACTACACTCACAAATTACTCGCACACACCTATGAGTGGCGCCATATACCCGGGCCCCAAATAAAGCTTAAGTTAGGAGAGGTTGGTAACGGAATCGTATGGGATGTACTTCCTATCCGGTGTTTGTGAGAACCTCAACCAGAGTTCGACCTCTCATGATATACGCACCTAGTGGTTCCCCACTGTTGCGCCCCTGTCATGGGTAGGATCTTGGCTCTGGTGACCTTCTAGAAGTCTAGAATAAGCCACCTCGTGTGAAGAGCCACTTTTAGACAAACCATAGGGCCTAGAGAAAACTTTCAGCAAAACCTGACCTAGGCCACAAAAGGGCAAACTTTACTTTACCTTACGTCATTTTTGCTTTCCCCTTTTATCCAAGAAAATGAATTATCTACCACCCGCAGATTTACTGAGTTATTGAAATAATGACTCGTTTTGAAACACACAGTATTCTTCGGGTGAATAGATAATCCTCTTTTGGTCGTGTACCCTTTGAGTATCTATGGAAATTGACATGGGATTGAACTTAAGAAATAAGGGCTGTAACTGCCCGAAGAAGATGTCTGAGCTAGAGGCTCCCGCCTCAGGATGAAAGATTTCTTCTGTCTTCACAATTATCCCATATTAATTTCTATGATTACCATACCTAGTACTTTTGAATGATAAATTCTAAGGAATGGTCAAAGGATACTCGCCAAAGTCTGTGATGGTTTCCCACAACATTATTTTTCTTTCTATTTCCACCTAACATTTTTTCTTCTTCTTTCTTTTAAAAAAAAAAGAGACACCAACGTCACGGGTAGGCATCCTTACCAGACCCGGCTCCAAAAGAAACTCATGGCTGAGGCAGAAGCTGTTGAAGGAAACTTTAGAACCGAGTTCGATCAGCTGAAAGAGCGAGTCGCAGAGTTAACTAAACTCTTAGAAAAGAAACTTACCGAAGGAGGCTCCTCTGCGGGTGTTGAGGATGCCCAACAGCAGCATGCCACTGCGCCACCTCCCCTTGGTTCTGACCCAGCAAGAACCCAACTCCCTAACACAATGACACCCCCTCTCACCATTCATGTCGGGAGACCTAACCCTGCCATTGAGGCCCAGCCATCTTACGGCCAGTCTTACGCACAACATACATTTGTTGGTCTAGACGGCAACCCAGTACCTTTTCCACTTTATGGCCTACCCCCGGGGTACTATCCCCCGCTCGCCAACCAACAAGACGCCCACAACCAGCAAGCGGTAAATCCTCATGCTTCATACCCCACACAACCAAACATGCCACCACCCCACCAAACCCAAAACACACAAACCCATGACCTACAAGCTCACCAGGCCCAAAACACACAGGTCCATGACACACAAACCCACCAAATCCAAAACACACAAGCCCCGATGGCCCAGCCAACCTACAACGCCCAAGCCCAAAATACACAAGCCCAGATAACCCAGCCGACTTATGCTGTGGCCCATCCTCAAGGTCCCTCACCAAATACAGGCCTAGTAAACCAGTCCCATGTGTTGCCTCCGTACAACCAGTCATTCGGTTATCCGTATGGATACGGAACCCCCTATGGGACCAACCTCCAAGATACAACCCGCGCGGTCGCGGCTCCTCGAAGGGAAAGGATAGAGATCTTAGAAGAACGTTTAAGAATGATGGAAGGCGCCGGAGGATTTGGACTAATAGATGCTTCGGAGCTATGTTTAGTCACAGATGTTTTTCTCCCACCCAAATTCAAGATGCCAGACTTTGACAAGTATCGGGGAATGACTTGTCCAAAGAACCATCTCACGATGTACTGTCGGAAAATGGCATCCTACTCTTCTAACGACCAATTATTGATCCACTACTTCCAAGATAGTCTGGCGGGGGCTGCTCTTACATGGTATGCTCACCTTGAGCGAAACCATATTCGTTGTTGGAAGGACCTAGCAGATGCCTTCCTTAGGCAATACAAGTATAACATGGATATGGCACCCAATAGGGTTCAGTTACAGAATATGGTAAAGAGGGACAATGAAACGTTTAAAGAGTATGCCCAGCGCTGGAGAGAGACAGCAGCGCAAGTGGACCCCCCACTGTCGGAGAAAGAGATAGTTGCGATGTTTATCGACACGCTCCCATCACCTTTCTACGGCAAAATGATTGGTAGTGTTTCATCCAACTTCTCCGACATTGTGACTATTGGGGAAAGGGTGGAAAGTGGAATACGAACAGGAAAGATCACTCAGGGTTCATCTGGGGCAAGCATGATAAGAAAGCCGACACCTGGGAGAAGGGACGGAGAAACTAATTCCATCTCTTCTAATCAAAAGACGGTTCCGCCGAGACCATTCACTCCTACCATGATTCAAGCTCCCAATCCTTATGTGGCCGCAGCTACTTATGGCCCGACAGCCCATACTCCTCACTTCCGCCCACCCATAGTAAGAGCTCCAATACCGCAACCCATACCATACCATCACCCGTAGCAAGTAGCTCGACCACCCAACTATAATTAGAACCCAAGGAATCCCAACAACGAGCGCGCCCCTGCGCAGTTCGATCCAATTCCCATAACATATACCGAACTTTTTCCAGTCCTCGTTGAGAGGGGAATGATAGCTCCATGCCCCATGAGGCCGTTGCAACCTCCTTACCCAAGGGGGTATGACCCGAACGCTCATTGTGATTACCATGCAGGAGCGCCAGGGAACTCCACAGAAAATTGCATGGCTTTGAAATATAAAGTGAGAGATTTGGTCAAGGCCGAATGGATCGATTTTAAAGAGGGAAGCCCTAACGTGGTCAAGAATCCCCTGCCGAATCATGGAAGCTCAGAAGTTAATGCCGTGGTGTTTGATAGTTTCGATAACAATGTTGATTTGGTGGCCGCTTGCCCACCGGAACGAGAGCTCAGTAGCTGAAAGGCTGTCAAATTCCCCACGATTTTAAATGGTTCACCAGATTAATTTATCATTTGCCTTAATGTCTTGTTTATCCCTCTGCTATGCCTAAGGCTTTGGGACTTTTCATGTAATAAGGGCGAAAAAAAACTTGTTTTACCAGTCAATCAATAAATGTGTATCGAAATTCAAAAAAATTTCTCATCCCTTTATCCTTGCTTTTGACTCATTCTCTTTAACTTGCTTTTCCTTTCTCTTCTTTATTTTGCCATAACACACTAAATTGCAGATCCAAAAATGATCCTCTTGAGACTAGAGAAATCACAATCCCGCTTCACGATTTCAATTACCCAATCGACTATGCCAACGAAGAAGGTAAAGGAAACCTGTGAGCCACCGCTCCAATTAACAAGATTGTTAGAACAAGAGGTTAAAGAATACCCCTAAGTCAAGAACAACTGAAGGAATCACGGGGGCAACCTATCAGAAGGCATGGAATAACAATATGGGCAAGTCCCGAATTGGACAAGTGGTAGGCCAGTCATTTAAGGAAACCTCAACAATTGAATAGGGGAAATCGCTTATGCCTATAAATGTAGACACAACTGAGGAAGACTTTGCCGAAAAAAAAAACAAAAACAAAAACAAAAACAAAAACAAAAACAAAAAAAAAGAACAAAAAAAAACAAATAATACAAAAAAATGAAAAAAATAGAGCCAAGCTCGAAGTCCAATGCACATACCAAACAGGGAAAGTCGGTTACGTCCAGATCATCAAGCAAGCTGTCATTTTCTGTATTGGGGGAATAAATGTCACTAGACCAAGAACTTGTGTTCTTATCATCATTAACACCTCAAAAGGTACGCTATTCCTCATGCTCATGTAACCAAGGAAATAGTCTATCAGATTGAGTTATTGCATCATCAAGGGCATAAAAAACAAAAAAAGGGTGGCAAACAAAAAAATGATGAAAAAAATGAAAAATCCAAAAATGAAATCAAAAAAAAAAGAAAAAGAAAAGAAAAGGGCCAAAATGATAACTCAGAGTAATTCTCTCATTGATGCTAAAAGACTCACCAATATTTCCTTGGGTACATAGCATAGGAGTAGAGTCTCCTATTTGAGAAGACATCAGTTCCCCAAAGGATCCAAACTAAATTTGGAAAAGGTTGGGCAGACTCAGCTGGAGTGTGATCAGTTTCAACCCTTTATTGTAAAGGATGCAGCCAAAAATAAGAAGAAGAGAAAAACATAAGAAAAAAGCTCGCAAGGTTGAAAACCTGAAAGGGCGGCCTAGGCAAAAGTTAGAGCAACCCAGTGAGTCGAAAACCTGAAAAGGCTGCTCAGGTAAAATTAGGGTCAAGATTTTGGCAGAGTAGCTAAAGTTTCCAATGCAAAACGCATAAACTGGGGGCATGTGGACCATGGTCGAACTACCCTCTCAAAGGCAGAGTTGAACGATGTACTTGAGGTCGTGACGCAGGATTAAGGTTCTCACTAGTCTCAGGAATTCACTGGAGGATCCTTGAACTTTCCTGATCTTGACCTATCCTATATAACTTTATTTCATCCCATCTATTTTCCCTATTGTCCGTTCTCTATATATTGTTTGACATACATGAATAAAGTTCATCCTTTTTCGATACGTGTTATGAATAGCATTGATCTGATAAAACATTGTGTTTTTTATAAAAATAAAATGAAAGAATGGTGAACATTTAAAGTCGTGAGGAACGAGACGCTCCCACTACTCGACCTCGTCTTAGACAATCATCGTGAAGACTCAGCCAGACATGCGTTTCAAAGCTATGATCGCCTCTTGTATTCTCTTCTGTCCATGAGTTGTCCTAAGGGCCGCGGTTTCACAGGACCTACCCAGTTTTTGAACTTATCTTTGCACTACTTACCACTTTTATGCAGGTTATCTCACAGACAGTCATGCCAGGCATTAACACCTCAATCAAGTCCTTCAAGTCCCCTCCTCGAATCACCTCAGAACTCCTTCCCTAAATCGCCAAAGTTGGCACCTTTTAGTGTTTTCTTCTTCCATCGCCTAAGCAGGCATCTTTAAAGTCTCTCGCTCAACTCCAAAGTCAGCATCTCTCAAATTCTCATCCCCCTAGTGGAACCTTCCTCGCCAAAGTTGGCACTTCTCGGAACTCCATCCTTAGATCGCCAAAGTTGGCGCTTCTCAAAGTCTCCTCTTTAATCTCCAAAGCAGGCACCGTTCTAAGCCTCTTTCGCCAAAGTTGGCAATCTTCAAAGTCTCCCACTCAACTCCAAAATCAGCACCTCTCAAATTCTCATCCCCAATGAAATCAATCGCCAAAGTTGACGCTCTTCTAGATCTCTTCCCCAATGAATCCCAAACTTTACATTCTCAATCAAAGAGCAGTATGTCGAATCACCCAAATTCTTCCCCAATAGAACTACACTTTCTTCAAACCATCTCAAACTGGGGCATCTCCCCAGATTTCTTCTATTCCAGTCAAGGGATAGTTCCCCAACAACCTTCAAATCACCTCCAAACTGGGGCATCTCCCCAGATTTCTTTTGTTCTGGCCAATTTCCAAGAATCCCTCCAATCATGTCAAACTGGGGCATCACCCTATGTTTCTCCTTTCTCAATCGAGGAGACGATTCCCCATGTTCCTTCTCTTACCGTCAAGGGGACGATTCCCCAAGATTCTCTTAAATCAGGTCAAACCGAGGCATCACCCCATGTTTCTCCTTTCGCAATCAAGGGGACGATTCCCCATGTCTCTCCTCCTACAGTCACAGGGAATGATTCCCCGAGATTCTTTCAAGAACCTTCAAACTGGGGCATCTCCCCAGATTTCTTTTATTCTGGCCTTTCCCCAAGATTCCTTCAAACCATCTCAAACTAGGGGGGAATCACCCCAGGATCACGCTCTTTCAGTCAAAGAGCAATTCTTTCAGTCATCTCAAACTGGGGCATCACCCTGAGCCTTTAGGTCCAGTGAGTTAATCCGGACGAGATGTCCTGTTAGCTTTCCCAATCTCTGCATTTCCTGTCAACTGAGGGTCAACCCCACAAGTTACTTTCCAGTCGCCTATTCAGGCATCCTTTCCTTTTCATTTGCCTATTCAGGCACCCTTTACTTTCCATTCGCCTATTCAGGCACCCCTTACTTTCCATTCGCCTATTCAGGCACCCTTTACTTTCCATTCGCCTATTTAGGCACCCTTTACTTTCTATTCGCCTATTCAGGCACCCTTTACTTTCCAGTCGCCTATTCAGGCACCCTTTACTTTCCATTCGCCTATTCAGGCACCCTTTACTTTCCATTCGCCTATTCAGGCACCCCTTACTTTCCATTCGCCTATTCAGGCACCCTTTACTTTCCATTCGCCTATTCAGGCACCCTTTACTTTCCATTCGCCTATTCAGGCACCCTTTACTTTCCAGTCGCCTATTCAGGCACCCTTTACTTTCCATTCGCCTATTCAGGCACCCTTTACTTTCCATTCGCCTATTCAGGCACCCCTTACTTTCCATTCGCCTATTCAGGCACCCTTTACTTTCCATTCGCCTATTCAGGCACCCTTTACTTTCCATTCGCCTATTCAGGCACCCCTTACTTTCCATTCGCCTATTCAGGAACCCTTTACTTTCCATTCTCCTATTCAGGCACCCTTTACTTTCCATTCGCCTATTCAGGCACCCTTTACTTTCCAGTCGCCTATTCAGGCACCCTTTACTTTCTAGTCGCCTATTCAGGCACCCTTTACTTTCCATTCGCCTATTCAGGCACTCTTTACTTTCTGTCCGCCTATTCAGGCACCATTTACTTCCTGTCCGCCTATTCAGGCATCCTTTACTTTCTGCTCGCCTATTCAGGCACTCTTTACTTTCTGTCCGCCTATTCAGGCCATTTACTTTTCGTTCGCCTATTCAGGCATCCTTTATTTTTCATTCGCCTATTCAGGCATTCCTTTCCTTTCCTGTCCGCCTATTCAGGCATCCTTTACTTTCAGCTCGCCTATTCAGGCACTGTTTACTTTCTGTCCGCCTATTCAGGCCATTTACTTTTCGTTCGCCTATTCAGGCATCCTTTATTTTTCATTCGCCTATTCAGGCATTCCTTTCCTTTCCTGTCCGCCTATTCAGGCATCCTTTACTTTCAGTTCGCCTATTCAGGCACTCTTTACTTTCTGTCCGCCTATTCAGGCACCATTTACTTCCTGTCCGCCTATTCAGGCATCCTTTACTTTCAGCTCGCCTATTCAGGCACTCTTTACTTTCTGTCCGCCTATTCAGGCCATTTACTTTTCGTTCGCCTATTCAGGCACCCTTTATTTTTCATTCGCCTATTCAGGCATTCCTTTCCTTTTCTGTCCGCCTATTCAGGCATCCTTTACTTTTAGTTCGCCTATTCAGGCACTCTTTACTTTCTGTCCGCCTATTCAGGCCATTTACTTTTCGTTCGCCTATTCAGGCATCCTTTATTTTTCATTCGCCTATTCAGGCATCCTTTACCTTTCCAGTTCACCTATTCAGGCACCAGTTACTTTCTAGTTCGCCTATTCAGGCACCAGTTATTTCTCGTTCGCCTATTCAGGCATCCTTTACCTTTCCAGTTCACCTATTCAGGCACCAGTTACTTTCCAGTCGCCTATTCAGGCATCCTTTCCTTTCCATTCGCCTATTCAGGCATCCTCTACCTTTCCAGTTCGCCTATTCAGGCACCAGTTACTTTCCAGTTCGTCTATTCAGGCACCACTTTACTTTCCAGTCGCCTATTCAGGCATCCTTTCCTTTCCATTCGCCTATTCAGGCATCCTTTACCTTTCTAGTCTGCCTATTCAGGCACCCTTTACTTTTCCGTCGCCCAAAGGTGGCATCCCTCATCGCCAGACGTGGCATAGCCTCGCTCCACTTTTTCCAGTGAAAAAAAAAGAAGACAAAAAAAAAACAAAAACAAAAAAAAACAAAAAACAAAAAACAAAAAACAAAAAACAAAAAAAAAGAAAGAGGGAGAGAGAGAGAGAAAAAGAAGAAAAAGAAAATAGAGAGACAGAAGTGGGAAAAGCTCGTCTTTAAAGAGAAAAAGGTCACACTGACTAGTGACTGCCAGCACCATCAGACGCCATACCGATCAAGAGGTCCCATTTATCCCCTACATCGGTGTTCATGTCTTTACTCCCTTTTCACCTCGGAAATACGAAGATTCCGTATTTCTCTTGTGAAAAAGGAGTAAAGAGGGGCATCTGTGAACACCTATTTCAGTCTGACCTAAATGAAAGAGACACCGGTCCCAAATGGAAATATAACTGGTCCAAATTCCAAAAGGGGGGAACACCCACTCCGCCCAACTGTCCTCACCTCAACACTCCGCCCAACCGTCCTCACCTCAACTCCGCCCAACCGTCCTCACCTCAAGAGTCCGCCCAACCGTCCTCACCTCAACATTCCGCCTAACCGTCCTCACCTCAAGAGTCCGCCCAACCGTCCTCAACTCAACATTCCGCCCAATCGTCCTCACCTCAACACTCCGCCCAACCGTCCTGACCTCAACTCCGCCCAACCGTCCTCACCTCAAGAGTCCGCCCAACCGTCCTCACCTCAACATTCTGCCCAACCGTCCTTACCTCAAGAGTCCGCCCAACCGTCCTCACCTCAACATTCCACCCAACCGTCCTCACCTCAAAAGTCCGCCCAACCGTCCTCAACTCAAGAGTCCGCCCAACCGTCCTCACCTCAAGTCCGCCCAACCGTCCTCACCTCAAGAGTCCGCCCAACCGTCCTCACCTCAACACTCCGCCTAACCGTCCTCACCTCAAGAGTCCGCCCAACCGTCCTCACCTCAACACTCCGCCCAACCGTCCTCACCTCAACTCGGCCCAACCGTCCTCACCTCAAGAGTTCGCCCAACCGTCCTCACCTCAACATTCCGCCTAACCGTCCTCACCTCAAGAGTCCCTTAATGGCCGATGTCGCGAATCTGACAACAAAAAGACGAGTGAGTCCAGCCCAAGTAAGAAACGACGATCTCGTGGGTGGACTCAGGTCGAAATATAGGCACACCGGCTGGTAGTGGATCTGGACTAGGAATTAGAACACCGCCCCTGTGATTACATTGAAAGACTCAACCGGTGTGAAGACACAGGTAAAGGTTCTTGAGACACCACATCGGATCAGTGGAAACTCCGTCCAACCGATGTCTTTGCTAACCGATGTCACAAATTTGACAACGGATGGATGAGATCGGAAATTTGTGCGTGATGACCTGGAATCGCACTCCCCAAAAATGGCAGACAAGGGGGCGGTAGTGGAAGAATTAAAAATTTCCCATCTGCCATTGTCCCCCCACTATCTGTTAGTGGCCAGGTCGCTTCCACCAAGTGGAGTTTGAGCTGTCCACTCGGCCCATGTCTAAGAGCCCTCTATAAATACCTCTCAGGAAGAGGCACAAGGGGTTGGCTGGTAAGTTCTTGACATGGTCCAGAGCTGGAAAGAGAGGAAACCTCTAAATTTCACTTCAAGAGTCTTAAGGAATTCATTCCCTTCACACAGTTCTGTCCCAATACCTCCCAATCCACACCGTCCCAATACCTCCCAATCCACACCGTCCCAATACCTCCCAATCCACACCGTCCCAACACCTCCCAATCCACACCGTCCCAACACCTCTCAATCCACACCGTCCCAACACCTCCCAATCCACACCGTCCCAATACTCCCTAAACTATACCGTCCCAACACCTCCCAATTCACACCATCTCCATATTCCTTGAACACCACACCGTCTCAGCCTTCAACCCACATCGTTCTAATAGCATCCTCCCAATAGCACTGTCCTCCCTCAGATCCTCATCAACTTCACTGATTCACTGTAGCCCTTTACACTGATCTCCTAAATATACCATACTGTATTCATATTCCTGAACACCACCCGGTTCTGCCCTAATCCGTCCTAATCCCGCCACACCGTCCCAACAACTCCTGAACACTGTTCCAATACTCCTTAAACACTACACCGTCCCAATACCCCCCAAAATACAACACCGTCCAGCAAATACATTGCCCATCAAGCCACAACACCGTCCCTTTCTCCCGAAACCGTCCTCACCAAAACCGACCTCCTCACCGCTTCTCCTACACCGTCCCAGTACTAAATTATTCCCCAGATTCCATACTGTACCTTACCTAGTCATTACCCTCGCCAATCCTCAACATCGTCCATACACAGCGCCCAGTCACTCCCTCACCTCGGATTAGCTCCCACCAATATCGGCTACACTCTTCAGTTTTTAACATTCGTGCCCAACACCGGTCCAGTGCTTCTATCAGCGTGCAAGTCCAGAATCAGTCAGACACCGTCACTGCCTTTGACTCACACATCGGTTCTGAGCCCATCACACCGGTTCCACCCTGTTCCTTATTTCTTTTACTTTCAGCCTTTTATTTTCCTGTCAGTTCGCTGTTTGTTGGTTATATTTGACTGTGTGCCATAGTTTACACTGTTAATATTTTTGTCCTTTTCCCTACAAGCACATATAATAAAAATAAGTGATTTTGTAGATATTTTATTTTCCAGTCTAAAAATTCTTTTTTTTTCTTCTTTTTTTTTTAAAAAAAATATAGTGTCGTACGGGGACACTCCCGTCTACACAACCTCCTTAGGATCCGTACACGTGCGAAGAACTTCGTCTTGTATGAGTTCCCCACCTCAAATAACTTCCATCATCATGTTCTGAGTCAAAAAAGTATTTTTTCTTAGAACTACGTAACCCTGATTTCTTGATAATTCAAGAATACGTAGGAGCAGGACTTTAACTCCTGTCGGGCCCATCTTCTTATTTCTTTTTTTTTTTGATTTATTTCCTCACTTTCATGTTTCTTTCATAAATGTTCTTCTTTTTGGTCGCTTCCGTGAAAATCAATTTAGACGTGACGTCATGTTGATTTCCCCCTAGTTTTTGCTCAAGCCTCGCCATAATTCATAGGGAAGGGATACTTAGGAGGAGACGTCCCGCTTATCTCTTTCCTATCCCTGTTTTTTTATCCGAGAATGTCTAATTTAGGCGTGACGCCTTATTAGCATTCTCTTCCCCTCTCTGTCTCATATCGAAGTCGAGTTTAATTCGGATGAAACGTTCCATTGACCTCGCTTCGACATTCTATGTTTGTACAGTTCTCCCACTCCATTCTATCATTTTCAAAATACAACAGTAAAAGGGAAGAAACCATGTTTTATTTAAGGCTATTTATATTGTGCTTTCAATCTTGGTACTGTCTTTGACAGGCGATGTAGGGTGCTAATACCTTCCCTACTCGTAACCGACTCCCGAACTTGAATCTCAATTTTTAACCAGTGCTTTACTGAACCTAGTTTTTTCCAATGTTTTTCCTATGGATAAAAACGTTGGTGGCGACTCCCTGTTTCATACCTTTTGGTAATCTCTCTTCGCCGCGCCGTCGCGATCCAGGTTACGACAACTTTGTAATGCTTCCCCTAACTTTAGTTGGCAAAATAGATGTATACCAATTGGTAAAAAATGCTCCATTAGAACATGACAATCATGAGACTTGAGTCCTTTTAGTTTCAGGTCTTTCATTAAATTAAGGTTCTTAATTTTAGAACAAAACCCTTCTGGGACTTTGATTCCATGAAGGAACCTACAAAAAAAAATTTTCTCATCTCTTGAAAGAGTATGGGCTGCTGGTGGTAGATATGTCCGACTTTTGTTTTTAATCGGCTTCAACTTTTTCCTTGTTTCCATATCAACCAAGTCTAACCTTGCTTTGACACTATCCTTAGTTTTCCCTTGTACATGAAGCAATGTACCAATAAGACTATCACAAATATTTTTTTCAATATGCATCACATTAAGGAAGTGTCTTACATACAATGATTTCCAATATGGCAAGTCAAAGAATATTGATCTTTTCTTCCACCCACTAGTGACAAGCTCTCTTGAGAAGGTTTACCAAACTTGACATTTACATCCTTTACTTTTTCAAAAAGTTTATCACCAGTCAATGGTAAATGAACTCTATCTTGTTTAATATTCCCATTAAATACTTTTCTCCACAACTGGTAATGATGATTTGGAGGTAGAAATCTACGATGTCTCAAGTAGACATGCTTCCTACAATGCTCCAACCATTTCTATTGTGTATCTTCCTCACATATAGGACATGCACATTTTCCTTTAACGCTATATCCTGACAAATTACCATAGGCTGGAAAATCATTAATTATGCCAAACAATATTGCTTTTAAGTTGAAGCTTTCTTCCCTATATCCATCGAACACATCAACACCTTTTTCCCATATTTGCTTCAAATCTTCTATTAATGGAGACAAAAATACATATACATTATTTCCTGGTTGTGTAGGCCCAGAAATTAACATAGACAACATCATGTACTTGCGCTTGATACACAACCATGGTGGTAGGTTATAAATCACCAACATCACTGGCCATGTACTATGGGAGCTACTTTGAACACCATGAGGATTCATACCATCAGTGGACAATGCGAGACGTAGATTTCTTGGTTCATCTCCAAAATCAGGGTATTCATCATTAATTTTTCTCCATTGAGGAGAATCTGTTGGATGCCTAAGCATTCTATCTTTAATCCTTTCATCTTCATCCCAAGTCATGTGTTTTGCAGTTTCTATGTTACGAAACATGCGTCTAAACCTCGAGATTATAGGGAAATACCATAAAACCTTTACCGGAGTTGACTCTTTTTTCTTATATCGTGAGGTGTTGCACTTTGGACACACATTAAATGCTGCATATTCATTTCGAAATAAAATGCAGTCATTTGGTCATGCATGTATCTTTTCATAGCTCATTCCAATAGATCGTAGAATTTTTTTTGCCTTGTATATATGACCAGGAAGCACATTATCCTCAGGCAACATATCCTTCAATAGTCTGAGTAACTCTATGAAGCTTTTATCAGACCATCCATTCCCTGCCTTCAAGTTATACAACTTCAACACTGCTGAAAGTCTTGTGTACTTAGAGCAATCACGATACAACGGCTTTTCAGCATCATTTACTAGTGCGTCAAACATTTGAGGACAATCTCGAAGGTCTTCTTCTAGCACATTTGGAATATCTTCAGTTCTGTCTACCTCTGATCTATTTTCATTTCCATTATGTGTTATAGACCTTCCACTATAGTCAACACTACCACCATTAATTGTGCTTTCACCGTGTCTTGTCCAACATGTATAGCTTCGATCAATTCCATTGCATATTAAATGTTCCTCCATCTCTAACGTTGTAACTCGTTTTGCAAAACAACATTGTAAGCAAGGGTAAATTAGTCTATTTAGATGTTTTGCATTCGCAACTGTGAATTGAATAAACTCTTTCACTCCATCTTCATATTCTTTTGTCAAGCGATTGGCTAACATCCATTTCCGATCCATACTATCCTATGCAACAAAGTGAATGATAAACTAATTAATATAGAAGGTAGTCATTATATAAATCCTTGTTATTATCATAAATAGTCAAATTATGTGCAAAGAAGGGTTATTGGAGGAACATATATGTAAAAGAACAAAAAATTATATGCATTTTTAACATAATAGTAAGTATAAATGAAATCAGCCAGGTCAAGTAAATAAGTGTAAAATCAGAGACCTTATAATACTATAAATAAACAACCAGAGTTTAAAAATTTATGTAGCATTGAGATGAATAAATTAATTAACCTGTGTAGAGTCAGAAATTAATAGCTACAGAGGATTATTTATAGAACCCAACAGCTCAAGCTTCAACAAAGGAACGAGAACCTTTCTTGAGTCCAACCTGTAATTATGAACATATTAACAAGTCAGGAATCTTTACAATACAAAAAAGGGTTATAGTCCAACCTATGATAATTTCCATTATATTTAAGTCCTCAGCGCCGGAAACCTGTATATAGCTACCTAATAATCCAACCCACACTTGCTTATAATTTGTTCTTCTACAGATCAATATAATTAAAAATAAGGTTATCAATTGCAAGATAAGTGTTGTTCATGCCGAGGAAAAGGCTTACAATGCAATCAATTCCACAATTTATATAATTATATTGACAACTAGCATGCTTAAGTTCTAACCATTTAAACTTATAATTAGCCAAATAGCTAGGTGTTGCCATTTCATAATAGATATATATATACTACATTATAATGTAAATAATATTACTCCACAAAGCAAGTGTTTTACTCTGTTTTCATAACCATAAGATTGTAAAAAATTTTAGGGTATCAAGGGTAAAATGCAGCCGGGAACAAAACACTCATTTTCAGTATTTTACATATTAATTAAGAACTTGTTTGTACTTACATTCAACAGGTCAAAATCGATTTCACCATATCGAAATCTTTTCCATTTTGTCTATCAAACTTTGGGAATCCTGCTCCAATAATTATCAATAGCTATAAATCAACTTTCCTTAATTCAATTTGCATTCAAATAAGCTCTCAATATTTAAACAAATTAAAGACTTTAGTGTGCTAGCAGCAGACAGAACAGTTCCAATCAATTCTCAAGATCACTTGGCCTAATAAATATATTTTATTGTATAATTTAGATGTAATTATAATATTTATATGTATACCATGGAATGAATGTATCAGTTTTTCCTAACATGACAGTGATCTCAGTTTTAAATTTTAAAATATCTAATACTGTTAAATATAAGAAAAACTTTGTCATTTATAATAATTTTATTGATCTGACTTAAATTCAAATAAAATATACCAAATCAAGAAAAAAAGTATATATCCATAAAGCAGAGCATGAAATAATCTATAATGTTAGGCGCAGGATTAATATACTATACATACTGAGGTTTCTATGAATTGTCATTTTATAATGAAGATGTCCTTCACGTGGAGATCAATGTCAATAGTATTTATTTCGTACTAGTTTGCTTGGATTCTTTCGTGAAAACTCATGGCAACTTTATGTTGTGCTACATTGGATATCCCAGGATCTAACACTTAACAGGGGAGTAAAAAGTGTATAATCAATTTATAGAACAACTTTTTGTTTTTAAGAAGTTTATACTGTCCAAATTCAAAACTAAAAACACAATAGACACAGAGCAATGCAATTGATTATCAATTTGAGAAAGTAAAAACAAAAATTCAAAAGACACTTGAGAAATCAAATCTGAAAAGTTGATGTCAAATTTGAAATAATGAATATCAATTTCAAAACATGAAAAAGTGAAAATAGTATAGAAGTTAAAACCAATACCTGAAGTAGATAGACCACCTAAAAAGATGATTGATAACCTATAAAGTCAAATAAAAAAGGTGGATCTATCTTCAATATACCCTTTAAGTTTGTGTAGTTTAATATGCCAGGTTAGTTAATCACTAGTTATTGAAGCTGAGAGTACTTTATTAAATTGTTGTTTTTCTCCAATGTATTTTTTAATAATGCAAGGACCCCAATATTATGACTGGTAGTAATGGCAATTAATATTGATACTATCATTTAAATCCTAACAAATTACTGATGTAGAGAGATTTATATTTGGAACTTTATTAACATGGTTTTCTTTTGTCTCATTAACATGGTTTGAGCGAAGCTTGTGAACCCATTCTTGAAACAATGATTTGAAACCAAAGACCTATTTTGCTTTTAAATAGAAATAAAATACTTAATATGTGCACATGTATGTAATATGTACAGTTGAAATCAAATGAAAGATGTATTTGGGAAGGCAAGTGCAGTACTAAAGGGTTAATTGAAAAACCAGTATATATGTTGTCTTTCTTTCACAGCTCTGTGTTATGGCATTCTAAAGTGGTCCTCTAAAACAAGCAATAGCAGTAGCGTCTCTAAGGGCTTAACTCACACTCTCTAACAAAGGTGTTTGTTAAGCTTGTGTCATATACTACTTAGTTGTTTAGAGTTTAGTACTTAAGATTTGTCGTTTGAAAGATATAAGCTATAATTAACGTTTCTTATTCTTTAAAAACAATGTGTTTAACAAAAACTAAAGCTATTCCCACAGTATAAGTATGGATATACAACTCATTAGTATATATGTATGTATGGTCCACAACATGTCAAGTGCAAAATCAAGAGATATTGCTTGTAATCTTATGGAATTAGAAATCATAAATTGCAGAAGAATTTAATTGCAATATATACATTATTATTGTTGAGATTTAATTATGAATTCATCTAGATAAAAAACTTGATTTGATAAAAATTATATTCTATATTATATATTTTTAAATATTTTTATTAATTGATAGTATAAATTTTTTAAGCTGATAATATTGCTTCAAAATTAAACTATTTTGTTTAATTAACTAGTCCTCGTGTAATAATAATGTCTGCAGGTTTAATCGACACTTGAGAATTATATTTAAAATTTAAAATTTAAAAGAAAATACAGAAAAAGATGAAAAATGAGATGTCATATTGTAGTGGTTTTTTTTTCTTTTTACAATCAACACAACAAGATTTAAATTTAAACAATGAGAATTTGAGAGAAGACGAAATGGAAATAGGTTCTGATTTGCATTCTGTTACTTAATATTCAATGTGATTTATTTAATTTACAGAAAGTGCCTAACGCAAATTAGCTGCACACCAAAAATAACTAACCGTTTATTTTCACAAATAAACCAAACTAACTTAACAAAAGTTTCAATTTCGATTTGTTCATATAACTCAAGGGAGTCCTATAATAGCCATCTCATTCTTCATATTCACCAATTTTGGGCAATTTCATTAAGATATTTGATCTGCCCTGAACCGGGGTCAAGAGTTCCGGTGTCGGGTCAATCACGAATAGTAGGGAGATTACGTCTCTGAAGACCGGTTATATGAGTACCCGGTTTATATATCCGATGTCACTGTATGAGAAGAGAGCGGATTGGACGTCCTAGAGGTCCTTCACACCGGCCTAACGTGTTGATGTGGGTGAAAGGTGGTGTCACCTGCGAAGATTCTCCGACGCTCAAGTCAGTGATAACATTCCAAGTCAGGAATATATT
Source organism: Clitoria ternatea (assembly GCA_037962975.1). NCBI lineage: Eukaryota > Viridiplantae > Streptophyta > Magnoliopsida > Fabales > Fabaceae > Clitoria > Clitoria ternatea. Next base: position 64,174,031 of record CM075676.1, read on the forward strand.
CAGAGAGTAATTGTAAGTTGATAGAATAGTCGAAGATCCCCCCTTCATTGATGAAGAGAGTTCATATACCTGATTGGCTCGATATTCGAGGATTCGTTAGTGGGGAACCACTAACCTCCAATAACACTTTAAATTATTATTTTATTGCGCACTTACCAGTATGATTGGGTCAAGTGACCATTTTATATTGAGCGTAGGGAGTATAGGCTGGAATTAAGGGACAAATTGACCATTCCCGTGAGCAGATTTTGGCTTGTAGTGCAGGGAATTATTGATCGGTCCCTGTAGCAATGCCTTTTGTCTTCTGCATAGTGACATGTGTGTTATCCAGTGTCATGGCGTTATCCTGGACAACCGGTATAGGGAGAGCACCTGATACGGAATTAGAGTCCGGATGTATACCGATGACACTGGTTGCACGTTGGCGAATTGACAAAGACGTTGAAATATGTCTTGTAGATCGGATACCAGTATCAAGACCGGATCATATGTCCCCTAGCTTGTGTGAGGGACTGTGCAGTTGTTCACATGAGCTACTCAACCTGCGAAAGGTCTAGATGCCGGTATAGGTATGTAGGAAACGTTTTTATGCATGTGTGCTGTTCAGCATCATTATATCATGAGGAACCGTCCTAGGGATGAACGTTCCGTTGTCATGATGTTGTTATAGCGGTTTCAGACAAAGATTCTCAGCAGGAGAATGCCAAAAGTTTTTTGAAAACTGAGGACTCTTGAAATTCGAGTAACGTCTGTAAATCATAAATTGCGTTGCATGATTAGACATTAAATGCCTTTAATCACGTGTGCGAGCAGTTATTGCGTCTGAGATGTAAATCTCAGTAACCGTCATTTGGGGCTTAATGGGCCTACAATTTTTAAAACTTCTGGGCCCAGCGGAGAGGCCCTTTGACGAATTGATATTGTTTTGGCGCCCATGAATTTAAAATGATTGTGTCATTTGACTTGTAAACCGACGCATTTAGTCGTGAATGACACACCCTCAAGAGTTAGTAACCGAACCCTTTCGTTTCCTATAAAAGAAACACTTAGTGGATTCTGGGAACTGCTCACTTCTAATTTCTTAACAAAACTCAGCAAAAATTTCATAAGGATGCTTGCTGCTTGTTTTGTGAAGCTTTCTCTGTCTTCATCTTCCTTATCATCTGAGGTAACCACTTTCTTCCCCCTGTTATTTTCGTCTTCTTTTACTTCTGTTTTTGCTTAAAAAGAATGTATCTTACGAGGGGGAGATTAACTTCTCGCAACCCTAATTATCATGGGGGAAGAATCCCTGTGATTCTTCCGAGGGCTGAGTCATGTTGCTCAGAAAGGGGATCTTACTCATGGTGGAGAGTGACTTTTCCCTTCTCAGAGTCGTCCTCTAATTGTAGTCACTCTTTGAAAAGTGAGGTGAGTAATGATTGTTACCCTTCTGACGATATGACTTTTTATCGTAGAGCAGAGATTTTTGTTCACGCTACTCAAACGATGACTGGAGAAGGAACCTCTGGAGATCAAACTGTTCTGAAAATAGTAGAAGGTCTGTACAGCGTAGTTGCCTCTCGGCTAAACTGGGAAGAACTCCAGGCTAAGTGGCCCTTCTGTTGGATAGCTGACAAGTTTAAAAACTTAGCTTCCCATCACGCGAATGAGGACGGAGCTCGGATTCAGCCAAGGTTTACAGTTTACGCCAAGGAGGAAATGAAAAAATGGTTCAGGGTATTTCCACCGCTCCCTACAGAACGGATATACCACGTTATCCCAGATGAGCGTTCGGTATATATGCATGATTTTGTATTTCATCACCTCGGAGTTCGTTTCCCCTTATCCGAGTTTCAAATGGGTGTATTAAGGTTCCTAAATTGTGCACCTTCTCAACTTCATCCGAACGGTTGGGGACTCGTCCGTGCTCTAGAAGTATTGGGTGACTACTTCAAAGCATTTTTGTGTAGACGTCTTTTAAGTAGTTCAAGTGCAGTCCGGGATGAATATTTACGTAATTCCTATTTTATTCCTTTTTTCCTCCTTTGTTGATTGTATTGAGCATTTCTTTGTTGCTAATACGTTTTATTTATGCATGTAGGTGAAATAGAGCAAAAATCTCCAGACATGGACAAGCTAAAATCCTTGAAAGCAGGAGGTAAATCCGTAGCTGGTGAGAATGAAATTCAACCTAAGAAGGATTCTGTGAAGGGTTGTTCTGAGTTGATCATTCTGACCTCGGATGTCGAAGGGGAAATTCCGTTGGTGGAGGGTGATTCGACTGGTGTTGATGCAACTACAAGTCAACCCAAAATAACAGAGAGGAGGAGGAAGATCAAGAATGACCCTTCAGGAAGATCAACGAAGAAACATAAACCTTCAAGGAGTCCGGAAAGAGCAAGGGCCTCAAAAGGTAAAGCTGTAGAGACCTCGGATGCAGCTGAAGTTTCCACTGAACTCCATAAGGGTATTCTTTCTAGGGTCTTTGGATCTTCAAGTCCGATCTCCTACCCAACTGCTTCGTTCCTTACTCCCTTCCTCTCATACCGAGGGACAACCCCAGTGATTCTCCCTCAGCCATTATACAAGCTCTGGCCCACGCTTAAACGTAAAGAAATCAAAGAGGCATGTGAGGCCGGAAAATGACAGTTAACAGAGCTTACTAGGATGCTTCACACGCTCAGTTTATTAGTTGGTGATGCTGACAAGGTTGATAAGCTGAGTGATAAAGTAGAACAGCTCAATCTCTCGGCGGGGAAGGATAAAGCTGCCTTAAAACTAGCTAAAGATCGCCTCACCAAGTCTAAAGAGTTCAGAGATTTTATGAACAAGGAAAATCTCAAGCTCAAAACCATGCTTAAAGACTTAGAGGGTAAACTGGCAGAGAAGGAGGAGATGCTTGGTAAATCTCAAGAAGAACTCCGTAGCAGTCAAGCTAAACAAGCTGATCTTGAAGATAAAAGCAAAGCTGCTATGGAGGATTATTTTAAACAAGCAGAGGAATGGTCCCAAAAGGAGAAGAAGTTCCTCCTTGAGATTGAGAGACTAAAGGCTAGGAGTACGGAACCTCAGGGATCAGGTGGAGAACTTCTGAGGTTGCGGGAAGAATTAGCTGTGGCTAAAGCTGAGGCAAAGGAAGCTATTGATATATGCACTCAAGCAGTTGAAGAATCCTTTGACCTAGCTATACGCCAAGTTTTCTACCGTAACCCCACTGTGTCGCTTAACCTCTATGGTATGGATCCGTTCTATGAATTCCATGGAGGGAGGTTAGTCGCAGTGGTTGATAGTCGACATAAGGATCCTCCGGAGTCCTTATACGGTTTGCTCCCTCTTCCTAAGGGTCAAAGTATGGGCCCAGATTTTGTTATTCCTATGCCTGAGGTCGCCTCATCTACAGGAGGTGCGAAGGCTCCAGAGGAGAAGATTCTAGAGGAAATCCCAAAGGAAGGGACACAAGAACTTGGAGAAGGGGAAGGACAGAAAGAGACTGAAGAGCAAGTTCCCCCTCCGTAGTTCTGTTATTTTTTATATGTAAAGTTGTGTTCCGGGATCAACTCCGGTATTACATGTAATCTTGATTTTCATGAGTGAATAAAATTCCCTTCAGAAATTTGTCTTCAATACTTCATGAAAAATAGTATGACTTAGATGTATATATCATATCAGTAATTGATAATCTGCTCTGTTGGGCTAACGTTGAGGTTAGATTGAAATAATCACCTCAGAAAATCAGATAATTTTGGAATGGAAAGATACATACATGAATACTGTCCCCAAGTACAGGTATGTTAAAGAATAGGTACCTGTCATAGGGCATCATCCTTAATTCTTTTGGGGAGAAAAGGAGTCGATCTGTTGTTCACAGAAGCGGTGTCTCAGGACGGATGACTAGTATTAATTCGTATTATTCTCATTGGAGATGAAAACGTTGTCCAATGTGAGAGTATTGTTCCGGGCTTGGGGAACTACAAAGATACATAAAGATGATGGTTGGATCTTCCATCTTAAAGATGATGATGGGAATTTGTTCACGCCAGGAGTTACATCATTAAATCGCAGATTAGGTGATTGAGATCATCTGTCCTGGGAAAGTATATCACACCAAGAGTTACATCACCAAATCACAGATTAGGTGATTGAGATCATCTGTCCTGGGGGAGTATATCACACCAAGAGTTACATCATCAAATCACAGAATAGGTGATTGAGATCATCCGTCCTGGAGGAGTACATCTCAATCGTAAGAGTACGGATTGAGTCTTCAGAAGCTTCCATCATAAGGATGATGATGGGAATTATCCTTGCCAGGAGTTACATCGTCAAATCACAGATTGGGTGATTGAGATCATCCGTCCTGGGGAAGTACACCACGCTAGGAGTTACATTGTCAAATCACAGAATAGGTGATTGAGATCATCCGTCCTGGGCAAGTACACCACACCAGGAGTTACATCGTCAAATCATAGAATAAGTGATTGAGAGCATCCGTCCTGGGGAAGTACGTTTCAATCGTCAGGGTACGGACTGAGTTTTCAATTTCGTGTTCAAATCCGATATCGAGACAGGGTCATCACTCTATTTGTCCCCTAGCTTGTGTGAGGGACTAGTAAAGTGGCTCATATAAGCTACGTCATTTAGAAGAAGTCTAGATGCCGGATAATATACGTTGTCACGTAGATATCCGTTCTTGGAACGAAGGTTCCGTCGTCATGGCACTCGTGAGGATGGATACGGACAAAGATTCTTTGTGCGAGAATCCCAAAAGTTTTTGAAACTTGCAATCCTTGGTATTCGAGTAACAGTTGTAATGTTTCTCATGATTGGATATTTAATGCCTTTAATCACGTGGGCGAGCCATTATTGCCTTAAATGCACACGTCTTTATAACCGTCACTAGGGAGCTTCATGGGCCTGAAATTTAAATTCTGAGGCCCATTTGAGAGGCCCTTTTGACGAATTAACGCTGATTTCGTGCCTTAAGGTTTAAAACGACAGCCTTGGATTTACCAAAAAGGCGTCGTTTAGTGGCAAACGACATAACCTTCGACCCGTAATTGAGTTTGTTGACCCCTTATAAAAGGAATACTTAGTGAATTCAGAAATCACTCAGTCTTGCTTCCCTGACGAAACTCTGTAAAAATTTTGAGAAGACATTGTTTGCTTGTGTGATACTTGATTCACCACCCTTCTTCATCCTTAGGTAACCTTTCCTTCATCTTCTCGTATTTTCTTCTAGTTTTTCTAAATGTTTGGGAGAGGTTTCGCTGGCTCGAGCTGCGTTGGCCCTAGGCGAAGAGGAGGAAGAGCGTTGTCTCAAATTTCCTTTAGTCGTGGTGGGAGGATCCCCGTGATCTTCCATTCAAACCCACTTTATTCAGAGAGGGAGGCGTTGCCCTATTCAAGGCGAAGGGTGATAATACCCTCTTCAGAATCCTCTTCTAGCGAGAGTGAGGAGAGCGCTAATTTATACCTCTCTGATGATGTGAGGGCGTTTAAATTAGCTGTAAAGAAGATGACTGGAGAGAGCGCCTCTGGCAGCGGAGCACCATCTCAGCAATATATAGTGAAAACAGCTTCTAGACTGTGCAATGTAGTTGCACATCAGATTAACTGGGTGAAGTTTTAACAGGAACGTCCATATAGCTGGGTTGCTGATGAATTTCGTGACACAGCGTCCATCCACACTAGGGAGGACGGAGCGAGGTTGGAGCCTCGCTTTACAGTCTTCAAAAAGGAAAAGTATAAGGAGCGTTTTATGGTATTGGCTCCACTTCCATCAGAACGGATATGTTATACACCGAATGAAAGGTCAATATACATGTATGACTTCCTCTTTCTGAATTTAGGTGTGCGCCTTCCCTTAACGAAATTTCAGATGGGGGTCTTGAGGTTTTTGGACTGCGCCCCCTCTCAGCTTCACCTCAACAGATGGGGTTTGATTCGTTCTTTTGAAGTGCTTGGTGAGCACTTCAACTTCACGCCGATGGTCGCTATGCTTTTTTATTTCACACAAGTGGTCCGTCGTGCAAATAAGGAGAAGGAAGGAGTAAGTTTGATAACCCTCTGGACTAACTCCAAAGTCATCAACTTCGAGTCATACACTGACTCCGCCAAAGTAGATGGGTGTTCCTTTAAGTCTTATTTCACCAGGATCCGTGTTAAGCCTGAGGATCTAATTTTTTGGTTGAATAAAGATGGGATTCAAGAATTTCCGGTGGCCTGGACTCATGAACACTTTTTGTTGACGTCCCAGGCTTATTACACTGATGAGGATGAGTTAACCCCAACATCGGTCTCTTTTCTTTCTGCTCTTCAATCATACACCGCCTCGCACAAGTTTTTCTCTTGTAGGCGTTTGCTAGGGTCGGAAACTACCCGCGAAGAATACTTGCGTAATTTTCCATGATTTTTTGTTTTCTTTCTTTTTATGTCTTGATATCTTCTGTTACTGATGGTCTTTTTATCTAATTATGCAGTTGAAATTGAAGCTGAGTCACCAGAGATGGAGAAGTTAAAGGGCCTCAAAGCTGGAGGGAAATTCGTCGAGGCTGAAAACAATATTCAGGCAAAGCGGAATTCCAAGAAGGCTACCGTTGAGACTATCATACTCACTTCATCCGCTGGTGATGATATTCCTTTATTAGAGGGCGGATCTGACATACCGACCTCTAATGTTGAGGGAAAAAAGACCGATAAGAAGAGGACGAAAGCAGAACATGACTCTTCTAAGAAAATGGAGTCTCAGCCCTCCCCCAAAAAACTAAAAACTTCCAAAGAAGCAGTCGATCTTGGGGCCTCTAAAGGAAAGGGAGTAGAAGGGATGACAACGGCTTCCCCCAGCAATGTGGTTACCTTTGGCGCCAGACCAATAAGTTCCTACTTTGTGCCCAAGGTTTCCTGTCCCCCTCCAGGCAACTCCAATCTTGCCCCATACTTAGTGTATGAGGGTCCAGTTCCTGAATGTATCCCCGATTCTCCGTATAAGCTGAAGACTTCTCAGCGATTTTTGAATAATCCTGAGTGTGATACTTTAGCGCAGGATTTCACCGAGTGAAGCATTTTCGATCAGGATATGACCGAGTAAAATGTATCCGATTCCCTCGTGGCATAGCACCGAATAGAGAATTTCTGAATAGGAAAAACTCCAAGTGAATAGGATATCACTGAGTGAAATATCTCCGACTCCTGCATGGCACGGTACCGAATGAAGAATTTCCGCGTGAAATGCTTCGGGTGAATACGCCTCAGATAAAGACATACCCGAGTGAATTATTCCTGAGTCGGAAATCATGAGTCGGGCTTCGATAAAATATGACCCGAACTTTGAAGTTAAAATGTCTTCAAATAAAGAATTTCAAGAGAAAGTATTACCGATTGAAGAATTTCCAGGAGAACTGCTTCTGGGAAATTTAAAGTTCGGTGTAACTTACTTGTTGTATATGGAGTTCGATTCGATCCTACAGTCCAAGCCTTTCATTAGGGTTCGGTTTTTTCCTACTAACCGTTCTTCAGTCGGTGTTAGGTTTTATCCATTCACCGTTCTTCACCGACGTTCGGCCAAACCTACTAGTCATACTCGGACTTCGGTTCAATCCTACAATCCGAGTCTTCAACACGGGGTTCAGATCAGGGCTAATCCTGAACCTACTGCACCCGTTACTCAGGGTTCAGCATGGTCTTGTAGAAGAACCAGCTTACTGCGCCCAAGCCTTCTCCGGTGTTCGGCGATACCTACTAACCCTACTTGGAGTTCGGTTTAATCCTACAATCTAAGCCTTCAACGGTGTTCAAACAAACTTACTAACCGTACCCAGAGTTCGGTTTAATCCTACAATCTGGGCCTTCGAATGGGGTTTGGTACAGCCTTATATAAAGGTCTGATCCTACTGCGCCCAGGTCTTCCTTTATTTGCACATATTCGAGGAGTTACATCGTCAACTACAGAATGGGTAGTTGAGATCATCCGTCCTGAATATGTTTGTGCACGCCGGATAAACTGAAAATCACAGCATAAGGAAAAACTTGAAAGAGTTAAGTTGGCGTATGAAATTCTTATTAAACAAAAATAAGAATTACAATAAAAGCGTAGCTGGGATCATGATATAAAGATTTCTCCGTTGAACAATCTCAAGTGAGGAGAGAAGAGTTTGTATTCGTTCCATCAGCTAGCTGTAATAAATGTGCAAGTTTTGGGTATTCCATTTGTTTCAGATTGGAGTGCCATCAAGGTTTTCAAGGCGGTAAGAGCCTTTACCAGCAATCTCGGATACCCTGTATGGGCCTTCCCAGTTTGGGGCTAGTTTGCCTTGATGAGCGAATTTGTTTCCCACACTTGCTTTCCTCAAAACCAAATCTCTGATGTTGAAAGTCCTTGATTGGACTCGTTTGTTGTATCGAAGGGCGACTTTGGCTTTGATGGCCTGATCTCTAATGAATGCTTCTTCTCTGAGTTCTTGTATGACATCCATTTCTGATGCCAAGTTAATGTTATTGCTTTCTTCAGAGAAGTACTTGACCCTAGTAGAAGCAATTTATAGTTCCACAGGTATCATTGCCTCTACCCCATAGGTCAAGCGATATGGGGATTCATTGGTGGAAGAATGAGGCGTTGTGCGATATGCCCAAAGGACGTGACACAACTGGTCTGTCCATCCGCCCTTGGCTTCACCAAGACGTTTCTTCAGTCCTTTCAGCACCTCCCTATTGGCCACCTCAACCTGGCCGTTAGTTTGGGGATGTTCGACGGAGGAAAATATCTGGGTTATTCCTAACCCTTCAAGTAAATCTGTAAATTTCCTGTCCATGAATTAGGTGCCATTGTCTGTAACAACTCGTGCTGGCACTCTGAATCATGTTATAATATTTTCATACATAAAACGATGAGTTCGGGCTGAAGTAATATGCACCACCGGCTCTGCTTCAATCCACTTAGTGAAATAATCGACCCCTACAATGAGATATTTGATGCCCCCAGGAGTAGTTGGGAAAGGGCCCAAAATATCCAATCCCCATTGGTAGAACGGCCATGGAACAGCATGTGAAGAGTTCTTCTGCCGGTGTGTGGTGAAGATTAGAAAATGTTTGGCAGGCATCGCATTTCTTAACAAAGTCAATGGAGTCCTGCTTCATTGTGGGCCACCAATATCCCGCTCTGAGGATTTTTCTCATCAAACTTCTTCCTCCGGCGTGGTGTCCACATTGTCCTTCATGCACTTCCTCTATTACTCCGTGTACTTCATTCTCTCTTAGACAGATTAAGTAAGGTACTGAGAGTGCCCTTCTATAGAGGTTACCATCTATCATAGTGAAGTATGGCAGTTCTCTTCTTATTCTCTTCTTTTCCTTTTCATCAGTAGGTAACTCCCCATCGGCCAAATAACGGATGTAGGGGGCCATCCATGTGTCACCATAAAGGGAATTGGTCATTATGGCATTTAAAGAAGGGAAAAGAGGAATGTTGGGCGACGTCAGTGTGCTTTGGACCAACGTTGTGGTGCTTTCTGGCCTTTTGGTGCTTGCCAATCTGGAGAGTATATCCACTCTTGTATTCTCTTCGCGTGGAACATGTTTAAATTCCATTTTTGAGAATTTCTCTCTCAACTCCTTGACACAGTTTAAATAAAATTGGAGTTGAGGCTCACGAGCTTGATAATCTCCCAGGATCTGTGAAATCACGAGTTGTGAATCACTACAGAGCGTTGCCTCAGAAGCTCCGATGTCAATCGCAGCTCGTAGCCCAGCCAAACAAGCTTCGTACTCAGCTTGGTTGTTGGAAGTTTTGAAATTAAAACGAAGGAAGATCTCTAAGTGTACTCCATCATCACTTTTAAGAACTACACCTGCTCCAGAGCCCTTTTGATTCGATGAACCATCAACATATATGGTCCAATGAACACGAGGTGTATCTGGATTTATCCTTGTCATTTCCATAATGAAATCGGCCAGGACCTGAGCTTCAATAGCGCCTTGAGGTTCATAGGATATATCAAACTCTGAGAGTTCAATGGACCATTTGATCATCCTACCAGCGAGGTCAGGCTTGATTAACACAGAGCGGAGTGGTAGATCCGTTCTTACCATGATGGGATGGGCATGGAAATAAGGACGTAACTGTCGAGAGGCCCAAATAACAGCGAGGCCTTTTCAATTTTTTGATACCGGATCTCAGCACCTTGTAATGTTTTGCTAGTGAAGTAGACCGGTCTCTGTCCATCAGGAGTTTCCTTTACTAAAGCTACGCCCAAAGCTTCATCTGAAATAGCCAAGTATAGGATAAGCGTGTCCTCAGGGTTAGGCTTCGTTAGAATAGGAGGTTTGGACAACACCTCCTTAAGCTCTTGGAATGCTTGTTCTTGTTCCTGTCCCCACTCGAATTTCTTGGACTTTTTTAGCACTTTATATAGAGGAAGTGACCTGTGAGCCATCTTTGGCATGAACCTTGCCAAGGCTGCTACTTTGCCATTCAGGGATTGGACTTCTCTCAGATTTTTTGGACTCTGCATGTTGAGAATCGTTTGGCATTTCCCTGGATTGGCCTCGATATCGCGTTGAGTTAACATGAAACCCAAAAACCTCCTAGCTGGGACAGCGAAAGTGCATTTCAATGGGTTTAGCCTCATGTTAAATTCTCTTAAGTGGATAAACACTTGGCGTAGGTCTTCAATATGATCACCTCCAACTGGTGTCTTGGCTATGATGTCGTCGATGTATACCTCGACAAGCTTGGTGTGCATTCCTTCAAACACCTTATTAATCATGCGCTGGTATGTAGCCCCAACATTCTTCAGGCTTAAGGGCATAACGGTGTAGCAAAAGACACCATGATCATTGATGAAAGCTGTCTTCTCTTGATCCTCCTCACACATGGGAATTTGGTTGTATCCTGAGTATGCATCCATGAAGCTCAGGTATTGATAACCAGAGGAATCATCCACCATCCGATCTATGTTAGGAAGAGGATAAGGATCCTTTGGACAGCAACGGTTAAGGTCCACATAGTCAATGCATATTCTCTATTTGCCGTTGGCTTTCCAGACCATTACTACATTTGAAAACCAAGAGGAATAACGGATTTCCTTGATAAATCTGGCCTTCAGCAATTCCTCGGTTTGTTGGCAAGCTACTTTCTATTTCTCTGGTCCCAATCTTCTCTTCTTTTGGGCAACCGGTCTCGTCTCTGGGTAGACAGATAATTTATGACAGTAGAAAGTAGGATCTATGCTAGGCATATCAGCTGCAGTCCATGCAAAGAGGTCTTTGAACTCCTGTAGGAGCATCAACAGTCGCTGCTCCATTTCTTTATCTAGCTTGTCATTAATATGGGTGACCTTTTCTGGAGAATCTCCCAATACGATGTCCCTGGAACTTCCACCCAGTGTGGGCTTTGATGGGTTGGATGGATCAATGCTCAAATCCGCCCTAGGGTCCAGGTCGACAAGGCTCACAGAACCAGTAGCTGTTCCAGAATCGTTGAGTTTCCTCTTTTTGTTGGAGGCTTCCAACTTTGTCATATTTAGGCTCAGGTTGTAGCAGTACCTGGCCATCTCTTGGTCACCTCGGATGGACAAAACAGCATTGTCCTTATCGATAAACTTGATAAGGAGGTGTGGAGTTGACACGACTGCCTCCATAGCATTCAAGGTGGGGCGGCCTATGATGCCGTTAAATGGTGACTCAACATCAATCACCAATACTCTGGATTTAACCGTTCTAGCCCCTGGCTCACCTTCAAAAGAGATAAGGGTGTCAAGATACCCTTTTGTTGGTTGCTTTGCACCATTAAAAGCTGTTAGTTCCTGTGTGTAAGGCTGTAAGTCTGAGTCACTAAAACCCATTCTTTTAAAGCAATTATAAAAAATAACATCACAGGAACTTCCCTGGTCAACAAGGATTCTTCGGACGTCCTTGTTGGCTATCACTGCAACGATAACTACAGTATCGTCTCCACCAGGAATGGTAGGACCAAAATCCTCATCAGAGAATGAAATTATTGGAGCTTCAACCCCTCCTCTGTAAGGACGATTGTCTTTAAATTTTCCTTGTACAGACAGAATCATTCTATGATGATTCTTACGGGCTGTAATTGAAGCTCCTCCCCAGCGAACCCTCCAGCGATCATATCAATGACTTCACGCTGGCCTTGACTTTGTTGCTGAGGCATGTCATCTCTGTGTGCTATATCATCAGTCATTGCACCTTTCTGTTTCTCCCCAGAAGAGAATTTTCTAACCGGATTACGGTTATTGTCGTCCCCTTCATCTGGATCTCTTTCTCTTTTTTCATTCCGATCCACCCTGTCAAAGGATTTTTCTTTGAACAGGTATTGCTTTAGTTTGCCTTCTCTAATTAACGTTTCAACTATGTTCTTTAGAGCTTGGCATTCATCAGTGGAATGACCTGTCTGTTCATGAAAATCACAGTACTTAAGGGGATTCCTTGGTCTCTTCACAGGGGCTGGCCTTCTAATGCCATAGGTGCTAAAATCTGGCCATCCAACCTCTCTCAAAATCTGAGATAGCCTGGCTGAGAGTGGTGCATAATGGCTAAAGGAATTAACACGCCTTTCTCGAGGTCGAGGAGAGGAGTTATTAACTTTGGGGTTTTTGAATGGCCTCTCCATGCGTTCTGACCTTATTTTCTCCTTATCTCTTCGTGGCTGTGGAGGTGGTGTTGGTGGCTTTTTCTTTGCAGCCATAGCTTCTAGGTGCACCTCTATACCCATATACTTTGAGGCTTTTTTCCTGAACTCCTCAAATGTTGTTGGCGGGCTTTTTGCTAGTGAGAGAGCAAAGGCTGATCCTGGCTGCAGTGCCTCGATAACGATATGCAGCTTAATGGATTCATTGAGGTTAGGGACCAGGGATGCTTCCTTGTAGAACCTCTTCAGGAAATCCTTTAAGGTTTCATTATCACCCTGCTTAATTTGGGCCAAAGTATAAGATGTCCTAGGAACATCTCTAGAGATGACAAAGTGAGTTTCAAAAATAGCTGCCATTTCAGCCCAGGAATCTATGGATCCAGAAGGTAAACCTTTGAACCAGCTGAGGGCCTCTTCTGACAATGTTCGCGGGAACATCCGACACATCACGTCTTCATCAGCCCCCAAGTACATGGCTTCAAATACGTAAGCATCAAGATGCTTAGTAGGATCAGTTTCGCCATTATACTTTCCAATGGAAAGAGGCTGAGTGGTTTGCAGATGTTTGGGGATGTGGATACTCATAAGTTTCCTTGAAAAAGGAACTTTGAGCTTGTAAGTCACCGGGGGTACTGTAATTAGCTCCCTCTTCCCGCGAGTAGCTCCATCATCAGAATCATGGGACTATTCTCTCCCCTCAAACGTGGGGATGTTTTAGTATTGGAGAGTTATGGATTTTTCTCCATCGGTTGTATGGGGAGTGTCTCTTATGCGAGATGACTCCTTGTCCTCACTCTGCCTTCTCTCTCTTCGAAATTCTACAAGTTCTTTCTGGAGTTGACTGATCAACTCATCACGAGGATCAGGGCTAGACACTGGTACTACCTTCTTTGAGCTGCCCCCATAAGAATCGAAGTTAAGCTTTCTGAAGGCGTTGGGGTTGGTTCTGCCTTCAGGTTGATTCTCCACGAAATCATGTGCTTCGCCTTCCATTGATGATCACTTGTTGTTTCTTAGGATATGGGAATATCTTTATCGAGTCCCACCGGGCGTGCCAATGATCTGTCCTGAACCGGGGTCAAGAGTTCCAGTGTCGGGTCAATCACAAATAGTAGGGAGATTACGTCTCTGAAGACCGGTTATATGAGTACCCGGTTTATATATCCGATGTCACTGTATGAGAAGAGAGCAGATTGGACGTCCTAGAGGTCCTTCACACCGGCCTAACGTGTTGATGTGGGTGAAAGGTGGTGTCACCTACGAAGATTCTCCGACGCCAAGTCAGTGATAATATTCCAAGTCAGGAATGTATTCAGAGAGTAATTGTAAGTTGATAGAATAGTCGAAGATCCCCCCTTCATTGATGAAGCGAGTTCATATACCTGATTGGCTCGATATTCGAGGATTCGTTAGTGGGGAACCACTAACCTCCAATAATACTTTAAATTATTATTTTATTACACACTTACGAGTATGATTGGGTCAAGTGGCCATTTTATATTGAGCGTAGGGAGTATAGGCTGGAATTAAGGGACAAATTGACCATTCCCGTGAGCAGATTTTGGCTTGTAGTGCAGGGAATTATTGATCGGTCCCTGTAGCAATGCCTTTTGTCTTTTGCATAGTGACATGTGTGTTATCCGGTGTCATGGTGTTATCCTGGACAACCGGTATAGGGAGAGCGCCTGATACGGAATTAGAGTCTGGATGTATACTGAGATGTCCCCAAAAATAGGGGAAAATTTTTCACGTTTTTGAAGAATATTAATTAATCAATAATTAGAGTAATGAAGTACCATCTCCATTCCCCTGGATCTATAATAAACCACTCCCATATATGAAGATATGAGAGGGTGTATAACTTTAAAACAAGACTTTTATTTAGATAATCAATCACATAATCTTCAACAAGAATAGTTGAAATATACGTTAATTCAAGAAGCACAAATGATTATGAAATGTGGTTCAAGGATACTTCAATTGATTTCTAAAATTAGGATAAATATATGAATATTTAGTCTTAGAATTTAATGGGACATGTCATAAATATCACCTATTAGTCCCAAATTGAAAGTCATAAAAAGTTGGGTTTTAAGCCCTCTTAAACTTGAATTTTCCAACGCAGTGGGTTCGGTATTTTATGCCTCATGAGAGTTTGAAAACTCCAATTGAGGTAAGATTAATTTTCACACCTCCGTGACTTAATTGTCTACAACTTTCATGAAGAAGTCGGAGGCCAAAAATGTCATTAAGATGCCCAAACGGCCCAAAAACAGCAAAGAGCGCTTATTGGGCAATCCTGTTGTAGCTAATCGATTAGCCCAAGTACCTAATCGATTACAATTGACTCAGAAGGCCTGTAATCGATTACGAATACCATTGTAGTCGATTACTCATGAAACAGAATGCCTGTAATCAATTAGGAACACCTTTGTAATCGATTACGCATACCAGGATGCAGAAATTATGCAGAAAATGCATAATTTTGGAACTTCTAACCCCCCTAACTTTTTCATATCAACTCCAAATGCTACCAAATTTTGGTACCAACTAAAATACACCAATTGTGACGTGTGGCCACCGGCCTCACCCAAAAATTCTCAAAAATGAGAAAATTATGCAAATAAATGCGTTTTGTCCATTCCTGAGCCTTTTTAAGTAACATAGGGGTCTATTCTCAATGGAATTGACCCGCTCCAGTTCCTATAAGTCACAATTCATGTATTTAAGCTATTGGATGAAATCATGCATTTAGAAAAGTTACCCCCTCCTACCTCAAGTGAAGTAGTGATCTACGCGGTTTGATGGTCCCGCCTCGCCAATGGGGTCACTTCCTACATCACAATACATTATACAATCAATTTTCTACTTACTCATTACGATTCAAATACTTATATATCAATAAATGCTTGCTGTTTTTATTATTATAACTCTCAAAACTCTTTTATTTCATTTTATCCACCATGACCACCATGGTTAGGTGCTACCCTTTATTATTATGCATTCAACAACCAAACCCTTTCATGGGTTTCTCCATTACAATCTTCCACCAACAAAATATCATCACCAATGACCCTTAAACATCATATCTCACCTTTATCATCAACAATTAATACTCATCAACCTCCATTATGCATTTCCCCCAAATTCATGAAGTTAGGGTTTCATAAAATTTCCAACAACCTTTATAAATATTCTTCTCCTTCCAACAATAAATACATCCACTTCCTTACTTCACAAAGGAACCTTACTTTTATAAAATCCACATTAAACCCTTGCATTAATTACTCTTCTCAAGAACATCCATTCACATGCATAGCTCCCAAAACACATAATACCACATACTCTTAACCAAAACCTTAGCAAAAATATGGGTATACTTACCTCAAAACCCAAAAATGAAAATGGGTTCACTAGAGGGAGAGAAAGCTGTGAAAATGAGGAAGAAAAGGAGGAAGACAGCAGCTCCACAAGCCTCCTTCAAGCTCCACTTCAAACGAAATTAAGAAGGAGTGGAAGATGAAACCAAAATGCTAGGGTTTGGAAAGAAGAAGAGAGGAAAAATGGAGAATATGATGAAGAGAAGAAGAAGAAGTAAAAATACCTAATACCATCAGTAAACACACGTGAGTAGGCAAGGGAAAAATAGAATTTCCAATTTATTTTTAATCCACCTCATTAAAACTTCATCGTTTCTTAACCAACAGGTTCTCCGTTCGGGCTCAAACATCATCTAAAAATTATTCCAAATACATATTCGGATTCCCAATAATATCTCTTCAGCCCTGACCAATATCATCTCATTTCGAGATACTTGGTCCGACACCCATATCTCAACCGGGCTTAATTTCAGCTCAACCGGTCTCTAAAAATTACCAAAAATTCCCAAAATCTTAATTTAATTATTCTCAATAGTTTGGGATGTTAAATACTCCATATACCAATTTCTAATATTTATTCTGGTAATTAATTCTCTCATTTTAAAATTTGGGATGTTACATATACCGATGACACCGGTTGCACGTTGGCGAATTAGATCGGATACCGGTATCAAGACCGGATCAATATTTTTTCTACTTATAATAGAAAACTAAGGAGAGTAAAAATTATTAAAGTTTTATCTCTTTCAATCAATTTCATATTCCTCCAAGTCAAATGAGAACCAATTGTAAGTTTTCCTTTGTTAAATCAATGCAATCAAAAGGTCAATGCATATGGAAGAAGTTAAGGAAAAAGACAAAGAAGACTATAAAGGTACATTGTATTATAATAATATCATATATTTGACATTAAGGTTTTATGAATACACACATGTACTGGTCGTGAGAAAGAAGAAGGTCCTTTCTTTAGTCTTGAGCCAAGGGCACCTTTCTGTAGAGAAGCTATGCGGCAATGTCAAAAAGTGAAAAAAAAGGAATACATTGTGAAAAAAGGCAATACCTTGCGCACAAAATAGGAAAACCGAAGAGAGATGCTATGAACGAAAAGGTTTGTGCGGCAATGTGAACAATGAAGAGGTCACTAATGGAAAATAGACCTTTTACACCTGGGTTTTCACACCGGTTGTAGTGTGACCGGTGAGAAATATAAGGCGGTGGCAGTTTTGTAATTATTAACAAACTTTAGACCGGTCTACATTTTGGACCGGTTAAAAATAGTTATGTCTGTACCAGTCTAGCATTTGGACCAGTGAGAAATAAAAACTTTGTACCGGGCTTCTATATGGACCGGTGAGAAATAAAATAGGTCATACCGGTCTTGCATATAGGACCGGTGAGAAATATTACGTTATCATTTTGGAGCCCCTTGCTAATCCGTCAGTCTCCCTTCCTCGAAAGCCCTAGACTGTTACGAAGCTCACTCCTCTCGATTCAGCGAAGCCCTCTCCCTCAAGCATCCTCACCAAGCTCATCCTCTCAAAGCCCCTTCCCTCTCGAACCAAAGCTGCAAAGCCTTCTCTCTCAAGCCTCAATCCTCACGAAGCTCATCCTCTCAAAGCCTCTTCCCCCTCGAAGGTCATTCTTTATGTGTTAGTGTAGCCCGAGACGTTACAAAGCCCTCTGTGTGGATATTAAACTCACAGAGTTACAAACACACACTTTGCTTCTCACTCTCATTCACTGTGTGGATTTTGAGGATTTGAAACCATAAAAATCGAACAACCCCCAAGCCTGAAGTGAAAGAACAACTGGGTATGCATTTTCTCTCTTTGTTGCTTCCTCTGTGCCAACATTGTGCTCTAGTTGTTCCCTCATTCTGTTCTTCTTGTTTTCTATTCTTTCTTTGTCAATGCAAGGTTTTAACTTGGATTCTGCATTGTCCTTCTTGTTTTTTCATTTTCTGCGTTTGTCATTGTGTTGATTTAGTGCTGAGAAGGAATTATGACTTTATACTTCTTGTAGTTTCTTTCATTGACTGTGGTCCTTTTTTCCCTTTGCATTTGGATTAAATAGTTTCTGATTTTTGTTATTATTTCTTTGAGAATGTTTCAGAAATGGGTGAAATTTTGCAGCTTTAGTAGTGGGTTTTCTTACTAGGTGCTTTGACTTTTGCGTTTGAATTCCATGAAGGAGTGATGATTTGTATGGGTTGTGTTCATTCGATTGGTTAAAGTTTGACTCATTTTGTTCATTTTTTGTGATCCTTCCAGCAATGTGTTTAGTTGTCTAACTGGGTATTAGTTAGATTATGCTTTTATGTGGAATGAAGTTAAGAGTTGAAATAGCAGTTTACTTTTGAGATTGCAGTTTGCAGATGCAATTGCATTGGTTTCAACAATTTAGAAACTATTTTTGTGTAATTTATCTTTCTTTCATAGGAATCTTATTTGATCTTGTTATTTAAACTTTGGACTCTTCCATTTACTAGTTCTGTGTCTTTTTAATACAATGCATCAATGCTACAACATTGTAATCCCTCGAAGGTCATCCTCAAAGCTGTTACAATTTAAATTGGACATGTGATGATAATAAAAAGAGTGGAAACTTATGGCCGGTCCCTGTGAATTGAATGTTACTTGCAATATAATTAGATTCAAAATTTCATTACAAATTAAAATTCTGAAAGCATTGTCTGAGGACTTTGTAACCAACTGTTAGGATCAGTGGGAATTTTGCCATTGTTAGGAGTCGAACACCTTTAAAGGAATTCCCGCATCTCATATTCTACAGCAGATCGATAATTCAAAATATCAGCTAGATCTGATTCCTTCTCCATTTGGTCCAAATCATGAAGAACATCATCATCAAGTGGCTGCTCATGTTGGAGAAAATCCAACTTAATCTTGTACAAGTTTATATATTTCCGACGGTAAGTTAACCGATCTCCTAGGTATTTCCATGAAGTTTTCTTTAGTTTCCTCTGAACATCTGAAAGGACTGATTCCTGTGCATAGTGCCACCTATATATTTGCCAACCTTCATATTTTCTTGGTAATGTTCTCCTTCCAATTTAATATTGCTTGCTGAGTAAGAGTTACCTATACTGTTCACAGTTACTAAGTCCATTGAACTTGGAAACATTCTGGAATAAAATTCCAGTCCCTTCACCTCTATAATTTTATGTTCATGGCCCATTCTCACACTTCCATTTGAAGACCCAATAAGATTTTGCTTCATTGTCAAGCTAGTAAACTTTAAACCAAACATATCATGCCCCAGATCATTCGGGACATCGTTATATAATACATGAAAATTCTGGATGTCTACTTGAATGCTGTCAAGGATCTTTGCAGTGACATCAGAAATGAATGATTGTCCAGCATGACTACCACAAACACGTATGGATAACTTTCCCAACTCTGCTGCAGCTAGCTTAGCCTTTTTACCAGTAAATTGTCTTTTTTCAATAGCATCAGCACTCCACTCTTGGTCACCTCACTGTTTTTCAAAAAGCCCTTTCAAATTCCTTCCCTCTCGAAAACACTCTCACTCCCGAAATATACTTCTCAATCTGCAAAACTTTCCTAGTTTCTTTGGTGCATTATCGTTTAATTGTTTTCTTGAGTTTATGTGAATGGGGTTTGTGCCTAGTGAAGGATGGCATTACATTGGCATTAGCAGTTGAGTGGGATTAAATCAATTTGATAGTTTGCTTGTTTTGGGATATTTCTCTATGCCGTGTTAATTTGATGGATGAAATGAAATCTTGCTTTCCCTGAATTATTCGCTATTGGACACAGTCAACATTTAATTTCAGTGGTTTTTCTTAGAAATCTCTTATAGAAATAATGATAATGCTTAGTTCATTCTCACAAGTAGTTTTAGCTTAGGTGTTGACTCTGGCTAATTTGTGAAAGTGTGAAACACTACTCTGCCAAGTTCTGCATTCTGCCTGAAATTTCTCAAGTTCATTGCCAATGGTGTAAATGGTAGTTAAAATCACAAGTTGGATTATAAGATATGATCTTCTCATATGCCTTCGATCCCGATTCTGCTAAAAACCCCATTATTTGGAAAGAAAAAAAGAACCTGCTTTCTGAAATACCCTGGACCTGTTTGCAACATAAAAATAGCCTCAATCATTACCCTTTCTCACTTTTAAAGATTTCTATTGGAATCTTTTTCAATAATGACTTCTAGTACATCTCTCACCCTCTTCTTGTCTTCTTTTTGACTTTGTTTTTGTTTCTCACATTATTATTCTTCTCATCTGTCACACACACAATCCATCATTATTCATCATTACCTTTTCTAACATCTCAATTAATCACCTGTACAACTTCTATTATATATCCTCATTCACTTTCAAAACTCAACTAACTCTTCTATTTTTTGTACTGACATAAAACTCTTGAGTAAGGTTCATACGTATATATAATGGCTGGCTGATATTAATAGCAGGCATGGACTTTAATTAGGATATACTATGTTGTTAGTTCAGAAAGTTTGATTGCGAAAGAAAATGCAGCTGATAATTATGAGGAATGAATTTTACGTTGTGATGTGATTGGAAGTGAATTTTGTTTCTGATTTAATGGAAACTGGGAAGTAATTGAGGAAATGTTATTTAGAATTTGGGTTCTTTTTTACTTGTTTACTTCTTAATAACTTATATGGAAGCTCAGTCCATGCCTATATATCCAATCTAGTGAACTATTTAAGCCTCCCTTTTTATACACGTTCTATGTGATGATGAGAATTATAATTTATAACAGCCACCTTTTCAGTTGTGTTTTCTCCTAAATTGGTTTATGACAGGCTCATATTTTCATGCTAGTCAGTTTATCATTTGCAACTTCTTGTAGGTTGAAGGGCAAACTGAGGAAGTAATTTTTGACCATTTGCATGCAACTGCTTTCCAGTACACTCCACTTGGTAGAACAATTTTGGGACCTGCTCAAAATATAAAGACAATTACCAAAGATCATCTGCAAAACTACATTCAGGCACACTACACAGCTCCTAGGATGGTATGCAGGAAATTATTGAGGTCCTGCTTGTATATATCATGATTATTGTCTTGTTGGTCATGGATGTGGGTGGCAGTAGCCTTAGGACATTGTTATCTTGTGACTTGTGTTCAGTATAGATTATCATTTAATACCTTAATAATAAGTGACCTTATGGTTGTGCTGTTTGGTCTGCTTGCCCAGGTGATTGCTGCATCTGGAGCTGTCAAGCATGAAGATATTGTTGAACAAGTAAAAACATTATTTACAAAGTTTAATTAGGATATACTACCTTGTTAGGTTCAACAAGGTTTGATTTTTGTCATCATAAGACTACTATTGAATTCTTCAATGTTGGTCTCTATTTTGAAATCCCGCTTCTTCGTCACTTAAATCCTTGTGTCACAAAGTCATCCTGCAACGAGTTCAAGGAAAAAAAATTAGAAATTCAGATATATAGGCTGGAAAAGTGAAAAACCTTTATTGGCAATTTGCCTAATCACAGAGCGAGGTATATTACACCTATTTTTCACAGACATCTCTTCACGGAGAAAAAGTCAGAACAACGCCACGTATCTGAAATAGAAAATGAAGATAGTAAAAGAAATTAAAGAAAGATTAGATCACAGACATCCCTGCTCTTGAATTTGTTGCATGTTGTAAATAAACTTTTTGTTAAAAGGAAGCAACAAATATAAAAAGTAAAGTTATTATTATTATTCATGAGTATGATTGAGTGTAGAAATTAATTAGATTACATCACTAACAATATTTATTGTTACAGAATCTGGTTTAGTTTTTATAGGACCTCAGCTTTTGAATCGGCTCGGCCTCCGCTTCCTCAGTAAGTCAGTGCAGTACAACTATAGTCATTTCCTTGCAGCTGGTTGCTTCTTAGCTGCACCCTTTCTTGTTATCCAGGTAACTCTATCATGCTAAGACATAGACTTCAAAAAATATTCTTATTCTTTAACTTTGGTTCACACCTTGAATTCTTGTTTGATGAGCCTCCTTGCTTTAAATTTTTTGAGGCTGCAACTTTGTCTTTTGTTATTGTTCAATCTGAGTAGTTTAAATTTTTAAGACTTTATACATATATAGTTTCTAAATAGTTTTTTAAGACTTTTAGAGAACCTAAACATATTTCCACTTAGTTATATTTTTTACATTTTCTTTTTCTTTCCCTACTTAATATAATTTTATTAGTAACGATTTTGTAACCTTGTATCAAAATTAAGTAGTCCTAGATTCCTTTGAATCCAACTTTAAACTATCATCCTAATGGATATGATATTAATATCTATGAATGATATTTGTGTCATATGTGTTCATTGTTTAAGTAGGTTGTTTCAACTCATGGATCGTAGTTGGATGAGTGCACTACGTACAACCGAGGAGTATGAGAATGGGGTTGAAGCGTTTCTTGATTATGCTACAAGAAATGTTGATGACTTCAATGGAAGATTATATTGCCCCTGTGTGAACTGTTTAAACAAGACTCGGTTGAAAGTTGAAGAAATTCGAGAGCATCTCCTCTGTGATGGAATTATGCTAAGTTATAAAAGATGGATATGGCATGGAGAGGCACTATCTACCATGTCAAGTGCACCCCAAACCGACCGAGTAGATTCAGATATGGAAGATCGACTAGAGGACATGAGCAATGATATTGGAGTCGAGGCTTTCCAACAGGCACGTGTGTATGATAATATACGCAGTGACGCCAAAGTGCCTTTGTATCCAGGTTGTACTAAATTAACACGAATGTCAGCCGTGCTAAAGTTAGTCAACCTAAAGGCAAAAAATGGATGGACTGATAAAAGCTTCAGTGAATTGCTACAATTGTTAAAGGAAATGCTACCTGGAGGTAACACACTTCCGAATCGCACCTATGAGGCGAAAAAGGTTTTGTGTCCGGTGGGTCTGGAGTATAAGAGGATACATGCGTGCCCAAATGATTGCATATTATACAGGAAGCAACATGAAGACTTGGATGAATGTCCTGTTTGCCATTTATCATGATACAAATTGAAGAATGGAGGTGTTAAATGGGACGACAACAGAAACAAGCCTCCAGCGAAAGTTTTATGGTATCTTCCAATAATTCCAAGGTTCAAGAGGTTATTTGCTAACCCAATTGATGCAAAGAACCTTACATGGCATACAGATGAGAGGCAACGAGATAACAAGATTCGCCATGTAGCTGATGGTTTACAATGGAAGAAAATTGATGAATTATTTCCAGAGTTTGGTGACGATCCAAGAAACCTTAGGCTTGGGCTGGCTACAGATGGGATGAACCCTTATGGCAACTTAAGTAGCAGACATAGTTCATGGCCTGTTCTTTTGATTATCTATAACCTCTCCCCAAACTTATGCATGAAACGCAAGTATGTAATGTTGTCTATGATGATTTCAGGACCAAGTCAGCCTGGAAACGATATAGATGTATATCTCAGCCCCTTAATTGATGATTTGAAGATGCTTTGGGAGGAAGGTGTTGAGATTTTTGATGGGTTTCGACATGAAAAATTTAAATTGCGGGTGATGTTATTTGGTACAATTAATGATTTCCCAGCATATGGGAATCTTAGTGGGTACAGTGTTAAGGGTCATCATGCATGCCCTATATGTGAGGAAGGCACATGTTACTGTCAACTTACTCATGGGAAGAAGACTGTTTACCTTGGTCATCGAAGATTTCTCAAACCTAATCATTCATACAGGAGATTAAGAAAAGCTTTTAATGGGTCCCAAGAGAATGGTATTGCTAATTTAAAGTTACTTTATTGTAACATGTAGATCACATATGATGTTCCGAACAACATGGAATTGAAACGAAAATGTCTTTCCTATGTGGGGGAATGTTGGAAGCAATTCAAGACACAGTTGAGTAGTGGATGGGTGTTTGGAAAAAACAAAGACAAGTCTCCTTGTGATAAGTGGACATTCATTGATGAAGAAACATGGAAGGAGTTTGTTAAGAGTCGCCAACATGTGAACTTTATTGTAAGTGTTTCTAAACCCTAAATATGACTTGGGTTATTTTATAAACATTATACTATTTAATTGGTAACTTTGATTTAATCAACTTAACATAGGGGAAAAGAAAAAGAGCACAGGAGATTGCAGCAATGAATAAGTATCCTCATAGACTATCTCGTGGGGGTTATCCATTGCTTGAGGAGAAGATAATGGCTAAAAAGAAGAAAGAATATGAGGAAGCATCCCAAGCAGACCCATCCATAGTACTTCCTCCCCCATCTCCGCCTAAGCGTTATGAGAAATGGAAGTTAGCACGGATGAAGGAGAATGGAGAATATACATCTGCTGCAACTCGTGAGATTGTAGACAAAATTGTAAGTTAATTAATTTATTCATGCTTAGGACAAGATTATAACTTAATTGCTATTTGTATATTTTGCATGTCATACATGATTTAAAATGGTTTGTAGGATAATTTGACATCACTCAGCTCGGAAGGATCCTTCATACCATCTGGTCGAGAAGATATTCTATCTATTGCTATTGGACGTCCAGAACACAATGGTCGTGTTCGTGGAGTTGGACAACGTGTGGGTATACGTCAATACTTTAGAAAACCTCCAAGCAGAAAAGGACTTGGATCCTCTAATGTGACTCGGGATGAGATTATGCATATTAGAGATGAGATAAGGCAAGAAGTCACTCAATAAGTTGAAGAGCAAGTGACTCAACGAATCACAGAGCAGGTCACAGAGAAGCTGAGGTTGGAGTTTAGACAAACTTTGGAGTCCTTAGGCATTCCTTCTCTATTCACAAAAACCCAAGACATAGGGAATCCGCCTTCAAATAAATATGTGAGCACAAAAGGTAGTAATTATGTTCCGCAAGGTGAGGACATACCAGAAAATAATATCATTGATGTCCCAGAGGATTGTGAGTTATACATAGAGAATCCTTATCATTTAGTAGCCTCTGGAAAGGTTTATAACTTGGGATCCACCGTACACCATAAACAATTAGATGATCATAATGTTAGAGTCGTGGTTGAACGGATTGAGGATGGAGATGCCCATGTCCCTATACCCACTGAGGAGGTATCAACAGATGGACAGGCCCTTAACCACTTCATTATGTGGCCGAAAAATCTTATCATCTTACTTGGAGCCAAGGTATTAATGATAATTTGCTCTATATCTTTAACAAATACTTTATATATATCTAATGAATTTATTAAATTGGTTAGGAGGGCAAAGCTGATTTTCCGCAACAACAAGAGCAAGACCTACTTGAGCGTTTAGGGACATTGGCTGTGAAAATTGGCAAGACCCCTTTGAAGTTGGAGTTAGGAGTTGAGGTTATAGGAAAAGATATTCCTATCCCATTGTACATCACCAAGCATGATGTTTTGGAGGTCGCTTTAGGTGATCAAATGTTAAACGTATCTATCATACAATTTTGGATGATGTAAGTTAATTTATAATCTTAGTGTGTTGTTTTGTATTTATGTTTAAGGTTTAAATGTTAATAATCCAAGTTGTTCAATTAGGTACCTATATCACTTGTGTAAGAAGAAGGAACTCATAAATACCTATGGATTCATTGATCCTGTGCTTATTCATGATAAAGGAAACAAAAGGGAGGACATACAAAACTACATTCAAAGCCGATTATCAGAAGGAAAATTGTGTTACCTTGCACCGTATTTTATTAACTCGTAAGTAATATTACATTTTATATGACTTTATGTTACCTATGGTCTTCGTTTTAAAAATCATGGATTTTATATGACTTTATGTAGGTCACATTGGCAGTTGATATTAATATGTCCAAATCAGAATTTGTGTGTGTTACTATGCTCAACAAAGGGTAAACCATCCAAAGAACTCAAACAACTTCTACAAGTGTAAGTGTTAATCGTTATCTCAATGAAACATATCATCCTGTGTATATATATTATTATTAAGCTTATTAAGTTAAGTATTTATGTATTAAATTGTTTTTTATTGTAGACCAATACAAGCATCTCAGTTGTTGCTAGGTCGACACACAAAATGTTTAAAACCCCCTAAATGGATCAATCTAAGTGTAAGTTGGATGTTCATGTTTTTTATTGGTTTAGTTGTGATATTTTTATGCTACATATTTCAATATTAATTGGTGTTATTTTTATAGTGCCCAACACAACCAGTAGGTAGCATGCAGTGTGGATATTATGTAATGAAGCACATGTTGGATATTGTCTTGGCAAACACCCTTGATTCATGGGAGAAGGTAATTTTTTTCAAAATATAGTTTTCTAAATTTGTTCAACTTGCATGTGCTTTATGTTCTTTCGGCTAATGCATTCTGGTTTTGAAATTGCAGAGATTCGATCGAGAACCATTTTCTGATGATGAAATCAAAGACATTCAAAAACGATGGGCAAGATATTTGTTTGAAGTGTTACCTCCTTCATTCTAGAGATGTATGTTAAGATCATTGTTGATTATCTAGTGGTTTCATTAATTTCTCATTGTTTGGATTATTTCTCACAAAGTTTTTATTTTGTTTATTAGTGGGGGTGTTTAGGCAGTTAAAATGTACACATTTTGTTCCATCTATCTTTTAAGTTTAGGTAAGGTTTGCATAAAAGACATATATTGGGCTAATTGCTGGAATTCATAAAAGGTAGAGGTTTGCATGATGTAAGTTGTTGGGTGTTTTAATATGAAAGGATGGCCATGTTGTTCTCTTAAAATGTTCCAATTCACTACTACAGTTCTGCCTAGAGTTATTCACTTTTTGGTTTCAGAATGGAATAATTAGATTGGATACTAGAAAGTATTTCTTGCAACTGATTATGTAATGACTTGTGTATATATTATTGTACAGCTGAATGGTGAAATTATGAAGTTTCCTGGCCCTATATGCAACAACTTTTCATACCATCCCTTAGGACTTGGCTACTTTAACTAAATAGCATTCTATGAACTGGGTCTCCTTTTGCTGTGTCATTTAATTAACCATGTTCCACTTTAATCATTTCATCTGGATTTAATTAACAGTTGATAGATAAATGTTAAGAGGTTTCCATGATATGGTATGCTGATTGATGTTGGATTTTATGGTATGTAAAGATGGTACTGTGATTGATGTTGGATTTTATGTTGTACTGTAGGTGAAGCTGATATTGGAGATGTTAGAGTGAGAGGCGTGGAAACAGACCCACTTTTGATTGAAAGTAGCCATATATGCATAAAGTTCTTTCAAAAGAATGACACTATTTTTTTTGGTAACAGTACTGTTTTCTATGCCTATGTAGTTGTAAAGAACAAGTTGAAAGGGAATGGAAATTCTGTTTTTTTAGCTTTCTTATGTTTATTGATGATGCTTTCTAAATTGAAACGAAAGTGTGTGACAGGGATTGAAATGCATTGAATCTAAAATTGTAACGAAAGTGTGACAGGGATTGAAATGCACTGAATTTAAAAAAAAATTGAATTTGTTGTACCGGGCGTAAACATAGGACCGGTGAGAAATGTATAGCTTTGTACCGGTCCTAAAGAACAAAACCGGTGAGAAAAATGTACACTTGTACCGGGCCTAACGAAAAGAACCGGTGAGAAAAGTCTAACCGTGTATCGGGCGCAATAAAAGGACCGGTGAGAAAGGTTTAACTTTGTACCGGGCCTAATGAAAACAACCGGTGAGAAAAGCCTACTTTTGTACCGGTCGCAATAAAAGGACCGGTGAGAAAACTAGTATTTACACCGTTTGTAAAGAAAAGGACCGGTGTAATTGTCATTTTTTATACCGGTCATTGGAAAAGGGACCGGTGTAAAAAACTGTTTTTCTCACCGGTCCCAAAACCGGTGTGAAAAGTCTATATTTTTCTCACCGGCTCCATCCACACCGGTCGTAAAACCGGTGTAAAAGGCCAAAAAGGACCGGTGTAAAAGGCCTTTTTTCCATTAGTGGGTGAAAAAGTGAAAAGTGAAAAGTCAGAAGCGGGGAATGGGAAATTGGGATTGAAATTTATAGCGTTTTAAAAAAAAGGAAATGCTATAAATTGAAAAACTATTATAGCATTTTATGTTAAAAAATACGGAAATGCTATAAATTCAAAAACTATTATAGCGTTTCATATAAAAAATGTGGAAATGCTATAAATTCAAAAACTATTATAGCGTTTCATATAAAAATCCAGAAATGCTTTAAATAATGTTACCTATTACGTCATTTTTTAACATAAACGTTGTTATTTTCCTGAAATAATTAATATAAAACAAAGTTAAAGCATTTTCTTAAGCAAACGCTGTTAATATATCTAGTGTGTTATAGCATTTGATAGAGGAAATGCCATAAAATCATCCATCATTATTTTTTATAGAATTTTATTATTATAAACGCTTTAATATGAGTGTTGTAGTATCTCATTTTTGGAATAGTGAGTGTATTTATGAAATGGATGAGTTTTAATAAAACCCTAACTTATGAAATTAGGGGAAATATGTAATTTGAATGTGAAATGCATTAATTGATGGTGAGAATGTTATTAATGATGAGGTATAGCCATAAATGATGATTGGTGATGGTGGTTAGAAGCCATAAATGAAAAACCTACTTAAAATGAGTTGAGTGTGGGGTTGGTATATGTGGTAACTTAACTAATTAGGTTGTTGCCTTGATAATAATGGATGATAATTAAAGGGAAGGAATTCTCAAAGCCTAATTAGGCAAATGAATAAAACCTATAAATAGTTTCTACATGATAAGAATCATGTGTACGTATATATGTATATGTATATTGAAATGGTGTTTGAATGAATGATTAATGTGGTCCTATGATTGATTGTGTAGGCCTTGATAACAATTGTGAGGCGGGAACATTAAACCCGGAAGTCTACTTCTCTTGAGGTATAAGAGGGGTGTATTTTCTAAATGTATAATGCCTTGTATGTTGATAATGTATGTATTGATGCCAAGTTACATGTTTTCCTTGAATGGATGTAGTGTCTTAGCTATGGCTTAATGAATATTTGAAATCCTTGATTAGGTTTACTTTTGAGCACTATGAATGATATGTTTTGGAAGAATGATATGTATGATGAATTGCGTGTTACTAACATTGTGATTGAGTATGAGCTATACCCTAGATGAGAGGGTGAGAAAATCCTTATGAGATTGAGGTATGCATGAGCATTAATGCATATATATATATATAGCATGGCATGTATAAGCACATTTGTAATGTGAATAACCTTACGGGGTTCCATGAAGGGAGTACCTGACGTGATGATGTCGAAATATTATTATATGAATAACCTTGCGGGGTTCCACAAAGGGAGTACCTGACGTGATGATGTTGAAATGTTATGATATGAATAACCTTGTGGGGTTCCACGAAGGGAGTACCCGATGACAATACGAAATTGTAATGAATGACCTTGCGGAGTCCCATGAAGGGAGTATTCCTTGCGAGGTGGGAAACCGACATGATGATAATTAATATAAGTGGTTGTGATCACTATTGGAATGAAATTCGATCCGTGTATATGCATCTTTAAACATCAGCATGTGCATTAGCCATAGAAGCATGGCATTGAGTGATACCCCAATGAGGAAGTTATGTAAAGTGTATGTGCAACCCAATTGATCACTATCAATATTTGTGTCTATTGGTTTTGTGTGACTCAAAGAAATTGTATGGATATGAGTGTTCTATGCATTGGACGATTGAATGATTTTAGTGTCACTTGAACTTTTTTTAGGAGGAAGATGTTAACTTGCATTCACATGTATATTATCACTAATTGTTAGATTTTTCATTCATTGAGAAAATATACTCACTCTCCATGTGGTCCATCTTTTTAGCTCTTGTGTTGTAGGGCTTGCCCATGGAGCTCTGGTGTGGAGAAATGGTGTGAAGGAAGTTCATTTTAGGTAAAGAATGCCTTGGCCGACAAATGTTTGATTTTATGGCTTTTACGTAGGCTTTTGTAATGTATGTAGATATAATGACATTTTGTATAGCTACAAATTAATATGGATAATTGGTGTGGATGATGAATATATGATGATGATTTTTGGAGGTCATGTATGGAAAATGAGACCCTAGTACTTATGGCTTATTTTCATTGGTGACCTTAACTTTGATTAGATAATGAAAATAATGTATGATGCAGTTAGAATTGATGAATGAAGGTTTCTATAAGAATTGTACTTTATAGAACATATATAGTAATAAGCTTAATTAGAACATGATTCATGAGTTGGAATGAAAATTTATAGGTATGATGGTTTGGAATGAGTTTTAAAGGCTTAACATGATGTATGTGAGGTGATGAATTTAACCAATTTGACTTGAATTGAGTTTTGGTATGTTGAGTTGTTTAATTCCCCTGTTATCTATGTTTTTACTGGTATGCTCGCTCAAGCAAGATGGGATCTCGCTTAGGCGAGAATCCCCTGTGTTGGTATATAGCCACTGGCCAATTCTCACTTAGGCGAGAGTGGGTCTCGCTCAAGCGAGATTGCCCACGCATCTGATGTTACCCACTGGAGAAAAATCGCTCAAGCGAGTAGGGTCACACCCGAGCGTGAGTGAGGTATTTTGCCACTGGACCATTTTCGCTTGAGCGAAAGGCCTTTGGATGTGGCACTTACTCAAGCGAGTGAGCGTATGCTAGATTCTGGACGAATTTCGCTTACGCTCGCTTGCCTCGCCCAAGCGAACTCTAAGAATCTCGCTCAAGCGAGTTAGGGCTTGCTCAAACGAGACGACCCCTGATACTCTTCTTCTTCTTTTCGCTCAGCGTGTGCCATAGCTCGCCCAAGAGCCCCACTCGGTCTCGCTCAAGCGAGTGCGACTACTTGAGCGAGTTATGCTCTGATTCTCCAAATTTCATTGTATAATTATTTTCCCTTCTCTTTACATCAAATTTTCTTCTTGTACCATCTCATAAATACCTTGGGCATATTTTGAAATCATCAATCCTCATGATGTTTAACCTCTTTAAACCTAACCATATACCATAAATTTAAATAATTCCTTCCGCTGTTTCCAATTGAACATTCCTCATTAATCATTTTCTTTAACCTACCTTCTCATATCTCATATATGAGACAGGTCCTTCATAGATCCAGGGTATTGATGACAGCTTCACTCCTTTATGTTTTCATAAATTAATGATATTAAGATCGCGAAAAATTTACCCCTATTTTCGGGGTGTTTCATCTTTCATAAATCCAGGCTGACTAATTAAAGCTTCAACACTTTATGCCCTCCTTAATTAACGATGTTAAAATCACGGAAAATTTACCCCTATTTTTGGGGTGTTTCACCTAAACCCCAAATCCTAAACCCCAACCCTAAACCCTAAACCCCAAACCCCAAACAAAAGACCCTAAACCCTAAACCCACTCTAAACCCTAAACTCTAAACCGCAAACCATCAACCCTAAACCATCAACCCAAACCCTAAATCCAAAACCCCACACCCCTAAACCCTAAACCTAAACCTCAAACCCTAAGCCTTAAACCCTAAATCCTAAACCCTAACCCTAAACCCTAACCCCTAACCCCTAAACCCTGAACCCCTAAAACCCTAAACCCTGAACCCCAAACCCTAAACCCTAAACCCTAAACCCCAAACCCTAAAACCTAACCCCTAAACCCCAAACCCTAAACCCCAAACCCTAGACCCTAAACCCTAAACTCTAAACCCCAAACACTAAACCCTAAACCATAAACCCTAAACCATAAACCTTAAACCCAAAACCCAAAACCCAAAACCCTAACCACTAAACCTCAAGCCCCAAACCCTCAACCCCAAACCACAAACTCTAAACACTAAATCACTAATCCACAAACCCAAAACCCTAAACCCCAAACCCCAAACCCCAAACCTTAAACCCTAAACCATAAACCCTTAACGCTTAACCCTAAACCCTAAACCATAAACCCCAAACCCTAAACCCTAAACCCTAAACCCTAAACCCTAAACTCCAAACCCTAATCCCTAACTTCTAAACCCTAAACCCTAAACATAAACCCTAAACCCTATATGCTAAACCCCAAACCCTAAACCCTAAACCCCAAACCAAAACCCTACACCCTAAACCATAAACCCTAAACCATAACCCCTAAGCCTAAAACCCTAAACCCCAAGTCATAAACCCCAAACCCTAAACCACACACCCTTAACACTAAACCCCAAACACTAAACCCTAAACCCTAAAACCTATACCCCAAACCCTAAACCCTAAACTATTAACCCCAAACCCTAAACCCTAAAACCTAAATCCCAAACCCCAAACCCTAAGCCTTAAACCCTAAAGCCTTAACCTTTAACCCTAAACCCTAAACCCTAACCCATAAACCCTAAACCTCAACCCTAAACTCAAAACCCAAAACCATACCCTCAACCCTAAACCTTAAACCCTAAAACCTAAACCCAAAACCCCAACTCCTAAACCCCAAACCCTATACCCTATACCCTTAACCCTAAACCCCAAACCCTAAACCCTAAAACCTAAATTCTAAACCATAAACCCTAAACCCTAAAACCTAAATTCCAAACCCTAAATCCTAAACCAAAACCCTAAACCCTAAACCCAAACCCCAAACCCTAAACCTTAAACCATAAACCCTAAACCATTAACCCTAAACCCTAAACCCTAACCCATAAACCCTAAACCATCGACCCTAAACCCTAAACCGTAAACCATAACCCTTAAACCCTAAAGCCTAAAGCCTAAAGCCTAAACCCCAAACCCTAAACCCTAAACCCTAAACCATAAACCCTAAACCCTAAACCCTAAATGCTAACCCTAACACCTAAACCCTAAACCATAAACTCCAAACCACAAACCATAAACCGTAGACCCTAAAACCTAAACCCTAAAGGCTAAACCCTAACCCCTAACCCCTACACCATAAACCCTAAACTCCAAACCACAAACCATAGACCCTAAACCCTAAACCCCAAATCCTAAACCCTAAACTCTAAACCCCAAACCCCAAACCCCAAACCCTAGACCCTAGGCCCTTAACCCTAAACTCCAAACCCCAAACCACAAACCCTAAACCATAAACCATAAACCCTACACCCTAACCCCTAAACCCTAAACCTGAAACCCTAACCACTAAACCCCAAACCCAAAACCCTCAACCCAAAACCCCAAACCATAAACTCTACACACTAAACCATAAACCCAACACCCTAAACCCCCAACCCCAAACCCGAAACCCTAAACCCTAAGCTTTTAACCCTAAACTCTAAACCCTAAACCCTAAAACCTAAACTCCAAACCCTAACCTCTAACCCCTAAACCCTAAACCCTAAACCCCAACCCCTAAACGCTAGACCCTAAAGCCTAACCCCAAACCCCTAAACCCTAAACCCTAAACCGTAAACCCAAAACCCCAAATACAAAACCCCAAATCCAAAACCCTAGACCCGAATCCCTAATCCCAAAACCCAAAACCCTAAACCCTAAACTCCAAACCCTAAACCCTAAACCCTAAACCCTAAACCCTAAAACCTAAGTTCCAAACACAAAACCGTAATCCCTAAACACTAAACCCTAAAACCTAAAACATAAACCCTAAACCCAAACCCCGAAACCCAAAACCCACACCCTAAACACTAATCCACAAACCCTAAACCTTAAACACCAAACCCCAAACCCCAAACAAGAGACAATAAACCCTAAACCCTAAACCCTAAACCGTAAACACTAAACTCCAAACCGTAAAACATAAACCCTAAACCATAAACCCTAAACCCAAAACCCAAAACCACACACCCTAAACCCCAAACCCTAAGCCCTAAATCCTAAACCCTAAACCCTAACCCCCTAACCCCTAAACCCTACACCCCTAAACCCTAAACCCTAACCCCCAATCCCTAAACCCTAAACACCAAACCCTAAACCCTAAACCATAAACATAAACCCTAAACCCTGAACCCAAAACCCCAACCCCTAAACCCTAAACCTAAACCCAAACCCTAAGCCCTAAACTCACCCTAAACGCTAACCCCTAACCCCTAACTCCTAAACCTTAAACCCCTAAAACCCTGAACCCCAAACCCTAAACCCCAAACCCTAAACCCCAAACTCCAAACCCTAAACCCTAAAACACAAAACCAAATCCTACACACCAAACCCTAAACCTTAAACCCTAAGTCCTAAACCCTAAACCCTAAACCCCAAATCCTAAACCCCAAACCTGAAACGCTAAACCCTAACCCATAAGCCCTAAACTCTAAACCCAAAACCCAAAACCCTAAACCCTAAACCCTAAAACCTAAATACTAAACCATAAACCCAAAAACCCTAACGATAAACCCCTAAACCCTAAAACCTAAATCCTAACCCCTAAACCCTAAAACCTATTCCCTAATCCCTAAAACCCTAAACCCAAACCCTTAACCCTAAACCTTAAAACCTAAACCATAAACCCCAAAACCCAAACCCTAAACCCTTAACCATAAACCCTAAACCGAAGACCCTAAACCCTAACCCTAAAACCCTAATCCCTAAGCCCTAAAACCCTAAAGCATAAACCCTAAACTCTAAAACCTACACCCTAAAACCTAAACTCCAAACCCTAAACCATAAACTCTAAACCCTAAACCACAAACCCTAAACCCTAAACCCTAAACCCTAAACCCTAAACTCTAAACCCTAAACCTAAAACCCTGAAACCTAAAACCTAAATACTAAACGATAAACACAAAAACCCTAATGATAAACCCCTAAAGCCTAAACCTAAATCCTAACCCCTAAACCCTAAACCATAACCCATTACCCATAAACCTAAACCCTAAACCCTAAACCTTAAACTCTAAACCCTAAACCCTAAACCCTAAACCATAAACCCTAAACCCTAAACCCTATACCCTAAAACCTAAACTCCAAACCCTAACCTCTAACCACTAAAACCTAAACCCTAAACCCCAACTCATAAACCCTAAACCCTATACCTTATACCCTTAACCCTAAACCCCAAACCCTAAACCCTAAAACCTAAATTCTAAACCCTAAACCCTAAACCCTAAAACCTAAATTCCAAACCCTAACCCTAAACCCTAAACCATAAACCCAAACCCTAAACCCTAAACCTTAAACCCTAAACCCTAAACCTTAAACCCTAAACCCTAAACCCTTAACCCTAAACCCTAACCCATAAACCATAAACCCTAAACCATCGACCCTAAACCCTAAACTGTAAACCCTAACCCTTAACCCCTAAAGCCTAAAGCCTAAAGCCTAAACCCTAAACCTTAAACCCTAAACCCTAAATGCTAAGCCCTAACACCTAAACCCTAAACCATAAACTCCAAACCACAAACCATAAACCCTAAACCCTAAAGGCTAAACTGTAACCCCTAACCCCTAAACCATAAACCCTAAACTCCAAACCACAAACCATAGACCCTAAACCCTAACCCCCAAATCATAAACACTAAACTCTAAACCCCAAACCCTAGGCCCTAGGCCCTTAACCCTAAACTCTAAACCCCAAACCATAAACCCTAAACCATAAACCATAAACCCTAAACCCTAACCCCTAAACCCTAAACCCTAAACTTGAAACCCTAACCACTAAACCCTAAACCCCAAACCCTCAACCCCAAACCCCAAACCATAAACTCTATACACTAAACCATAAACCCAACCCCTAAAACCCCAAACCCCAAACCTGAAACCCTAAACCCTAAGCTTTTAACCCTAAACTCTAAACCCTAAACCCTAAACCCTAAACCCCAACCCCTAAACCCTAAACCCTAAACCCAAAAACCTAAACTCCAAACCCTAACCTCTAACCATAAACCATAAACCCTAAACCCTGAACCCCAACCCCTAAACGCTAAACCTAAACCCTAAACCCTAAACACTAAACCCCGAACCCTAAACCCTAAACCCTACACGACAAACCCTAAACCCTAAACCCTAAACCCTAAACCCTAAGCCCTAAACTCTAAGCCCTAAACCGTAAACCCAAAATCCCAAATACAAAACCCCAAACCTAAACCCTAGACCCGAATCCCTAATCCCTAAACAATAAACCCCTAAACCCTAAAACCTAAACTCCAAACCCTAAACCCTAAACCTTAAACCCTAAACCCTAATCCCTAAACATTAAACCCTAAATCCTAAACCTTAAACCTTAAACCCTAAACCCAAACCCCAAAACCCACACCCTAAACAATAATCCCGAAACCCTAAACCTTAAACCCCAAACCCCAAACCCAAACAAGAAACAATAAACCCTAAACCCTAAACCCTAAACCGTAAACCCTAAACTCTAAACCACAAAACATAACCCTAAACCCTAAACCCTAAACCACACACCCTACACCCCAAACCCTAAGCCCTAAACCCTAAACCCTAACCCCTAACCCCCTAACCCATAAACCCTAAACCCCTAAAACCCTAAACCATATACCTTAAACCTCAATCCCTAAACCCCAAACACCAAACCCTAAACCCTAAACTCCAAACCATAAACCCTAAATCATAAACCCTAAACCCTGAACCCAAAACCCCACACCCTAAACCCTAAACCTAAACCCCAAACCCTAAGCCCTTAACCCACCCTAAACGCTAACCCCTAACCCCTAACTCCTAACCCCTAAACCCTAAACCCTAAACCCCTAAAACCCTGAACCCCAAACTCTAAACCCCAAACTCCAAACCCTAAACCCTAAACCACAAAACCAAATCCTACACACCAAACCCTAAACGCTAAACCCTAAACCCTAAGTCCTAAACCCTAAACCCTAAGTCCTAAACCCTAAACCCCAAATCCTAAACCCTAAACCCTAACCCCTAAACCCTAAGCCTTAAACTCTAAACCCAAAAACCCTAACAATAAACCCTTAAACCCTAAAACCTAAATCCTGACCCCTAAACCCTAAAACCTAATCCCTAATCCCTAAAACCCTAAACCCAAACCCTTAACCCTAAACCTTAAACCATAAACCATAAACCCCAAACCCCAAACCCTAAACCTTAAACCCTTAACCACAAACCCTAAACCGAAGACCCTAAACCCTAACCCTAAAAACCCTAAACCCTAAACCCTAAATCCTTAAACCATAAACCCTAAACTCTAAAACCTAAACCCTAAATCCCAAACCTTAAACCCTAAACCATAAACACCTAAACCCTAAACCCTAAACCCTAAACTCTAAACTCCAACCCTAAACCCTAAACCCAAAAGCATAAACCCCAACCCCCAAACCCTAAACCCTAAACCCTAAACTCCAAACCCCAAACCACAAACCGTAAACCTTAAACACCAAACCCCAAACCCCAAACAAGAGACAATAAACCCTAAACCATAAACCCTAAACCGTAAACACTAAACTCCAAACCGTAAAACATAAACCCTAAACCATAAACCCTAAACCTAAAACCCAAAACCACACACCCTAAACCCCAAACCCTAAGCCCTAAATCCTAAACCCTAAACCCTAACCCCCTAACCCCTAAACCCTACACCCCTAAAACCCTAAACCCTAAACCCTAAACCCCAATCCCTAAACCCCAAACACCAAACCCTAAACCCTAAACTCCAAACCATAAACCATAAACCATAAACCCTAAACCCTGAACCCAAAACCCCACGCCCTAAACCCTAAACCTAAACCCAAACCCTAAGCCCTAAACCCACCCTAAACGCTAACCCCTAACCCCTAACTCCTAACCCCTAAACCCTAAACCCATAAAACCCTGAACCCTAAACCCTAAACCCTAAACTCCAAACCCTAAACCCTAAAACACAAAACCAAATCCTACACACCAAACCCTAAACCCTAAACCGTAAACCCTAAGTCCTAAACCCTAAACCCTAAACCCCAAACCTGAAACCCTAAACCCTAACCCCTAAGCCCTAAACTCTAAACCCTAAACCCTAAACCCTAAACCCTAAAACCTAAAACCTAAATACTAAACCATAAACCCAAAAACCCTAATGATAAACCCCTAAACCCTAAAACCTAAATCCTAACCCCTAAACCCTAAAACCTATTCCCTAATCCCTAAAACCCTAAACCCAAACCCTTAACCCTAAACCTTAAACCCTAAACCATAAACCCCAAAACCCAAACCCTAAACCCTTAACCCTTAACCACAAACCATAAACCGAAGACCCTAAACCCTAACCCTAAAACCCTGATCCCAAAACCCTAAACTCTAAAACCTAAACCCTAAACCCTAAACCCTAAACTCCAAACCCTAAACCATAAACTCTAAACCCTAAACCACAAACCCTAAACCCTAAACCCTAAACCCTAAACTCTAAACCCTAAACCTGAAACCCTAAAACCTAAAACCTAAATACAAAACGATAAACACAAAAACCCTAATGATAAACCCCTAAAGCCTAAACCTAAATCCTAACCCCTAAACCCTAAACCATAACCCATTACCCATAAACCTAAACTCTAAACCCTAAACCTTAAACTCTAAACCCTAAACCCTAAACCCTAAACCCTAAACCCTAAACCATAAACCCCAAACCCTAAACCCTAAACCCTAAACCCAAAAACCTAAACTCCAAACCCTAACCTCTAACCACTAAAACCTAAACCCTAAACCCCAACTCATAAACCCTAAACCCTAAACCCTATACCCTTAACCCTAAACCCCAAATGTAACATCCTAAATTTTAAAATAGAGAATTAATTACCAAAATAAATATTAGGAATTGGTATATGGAGTATTTAATGTCCCAAACTATTGAGAATAATTAAATTGATAATTTTGGGAATTTTTGGTAATTTTCAGAGACCGGTTAAGCTGAAATTAAGCCCGGTTGAAATATGGGTGTCGGACTAAGTATCTCGGAATGAGATGATATTGGTCAGGGCTGTAGAGAATAATATTGGGAATCTGAATATGTAGACGACGTATTGAGCCCGAATGGAGAACTTGTTGGTTAAGAAACGATGAAGTTTTAATGAGTTGGATTAAAAATAAATTGGAAATTCCATTTTTCCCTTTCATATTCACGTGTGTTTGCTGATGGATGGAGCACTTACACTTTTTCTCCTTCTCTTCATCATCTTCTTCATTTTCCTTTCTTCTTCTTCCAAACCCTAGCAATTTAACTTCAACTTCCACATCTCCTTCCCATTTTCGTTGGTGGAGCTTGAAGGAGGCTTGTGAGCTGCTGTTTTTCCTTCTCCTCTTCCTCATTTTCACAGCTTACTCTCCCTCTAAGGAAACCCATTTTTGTTTTTGGGTTTTGAGGTAAGTATACCCATTTTTGCTAAGGTTTTGGTTATGGGTATATGGTATTTATGAGTTTGGAAGCCATGCATGTGTATGAATGTTTTGAGGAGAGTATTTAATGCAAGAGTTTAATGTGGGTTTTGTATGAGAATGAGGTCTCTTTGAGAAGTAATGAAGTGGATGTAATTATGGTTGGAAGGAGAAGAATATTTATGATGGTTGTTAGAAATTTTATGGAACCCTAACTTCATAAATTTGGGGGAAAATGTATAATGGAGGTTGATGAACATTTATTGTTGGTAATAAATGTGAGTTATGATGCATAAGGGTCAATGGTGATGGTATTTGGTTGATGGAAGTCATTAATGGGGAAACCCATGAAAGGGTTGGTTGTTGAGTACATAATAATAAATGGTGGCACCTAACCCATGGTGGTTATGGTGGATAAAATGAAATAAAAGAGTTTTAAGAGTTATAATAATAAAAACAGCAAGTATTTATTGATATATAAGTATTTGAACCTTAATGAGTAAGTAGAAAATTGATTGTATAATGTATTGTGATGTAGGAAGTGACCCCATTGACGAAGCGGGACCATCGAACCGCGTTGACCACTACTTCACTTGAGGTAGGAGGGGGTAACTTTTCTAAATGCATGATTTCATCCATTGATGATGTGAAAATATGTATATGTGATCATTTTAATGATTGTTTGAATGGATGATATGGTAATGTTATGATTCGAATGCATTTAGAATGATGATTGTGATATGGCACTGTGTTTGGGATAATATTGTGATGTGGTGATGATATTATTTTGATGAAGTATGATGATGGTTTAAAACCATGTGTGAAATGGAATTACGATGTGAATATCCCAAAGATATGTGCATGATTTATTGAATGTGTATGCCACTAACTATTGACGTGAATGAGTGAAAAAGAGAATTGGGATTGGATGAGAATGATGAGAATATTGAAATCCACCAAGTGGTGGTGATGAATGATTGAATGTGGAGTGGCATCTAGGATGCATAGTGTGAGGATGCACTTGATTTGCATTTGCATAGCATCCATGGCATATCATAGCTGTTTATGTGGAATATTAGGGGGTTCCACTAGGCAGGCCCAGTGGGAGGGCGGCTCAGTGCATAAGCGTATTATGACTTTCCCCTGTGACTCGGTGTATGAGTCACGAAGCTGTCCATAGTTTGGTGACGAGGCACCCTATGTGGCAGGCCCAGTGGGCGGGCGGCTCTATGGTGAGCGAGTTTACCTCGTTGTCCGATGGGGCACGGCTCTCTCGATGTGTGTTCGGGAGGGGCCCGTAGCACTTGTGGTAGTTGAGGCCACGATGTTGATCCGCAAGTCACAGGGTGACTAGTGCTATAGATGGGCGATAGCGGTTTGGTACCAGTAAAATTATGATGATGATGTAAGCATGCATAAATTGAGATATATGTGTACACAATTTTTCTACTGCAGTAGAGGCATAGTAGCACACCTATGCTTGTCCCACAATTGATTTAATGATATATTTTCCCACAGCCGGATCCGCATTGTTTGATAAGAAATTCTTGTGCATATGCATTAGCTTTAAGAGCATTTGCATATAGCTGGAGATATGCCTAGGTGAAAGCCCTTGGTGGCAACGGATGAATGAGAATTGAAAAGGGAAGGAGTTGAATACTAACCCGATGTGTGTGTTTGGCAATCCAAATGATTGATAATATGAATGTATACTTGAAATTATAAGATGTATTGTGAATAATGTATGATGTGGTGTAATGATTGCTAATTGTGCAAGTATACATGTATTTCATCATAATGTATGACTTTAATTCATTTGGATTATGTTACTCACCTCCCCGTTGCCATTTTTAAAGTTGATGTAGGTATGAC
The DNA here is from genome assembly GCA_037962975.1 of Clitoria ternatea. Classification (NCBI taxonomy): domain Eukaryota; kingdom Viridiplantae; phylum Streptophyta; class Magnoliopsida; order Fabales; family Fabaceae; genus Clitoria; species Clitoria ternatea. Next base: position 64,215,156 of record CM075676.1, read on the forward strand.
TTAAATCCTATAACTTTTGGAGGCCGAGTATGAAGAAGGTAAAATATGGATAGGAATGCGTAAGCCTTGGCCGGCATGAAATCTATTTTGTAGAGTATATGAGGTTTATATACTCAATTTTGTAATGTTGATAATTTTGGAGGTCATGGGAGAAAATTGGACATGTTTGTGTAATGACAATTTTCATTCATGACCCAAAAGTTGTAAAGAATGAATCTGAATACTTGACTTTGATCAATGAATGAATGCTGTGTTTTTTTTATGCTATATTATGGAGCTTGTGGAATGATGTGGAATATAGATGTATGTAGGGAGTGCATGTGGTTTGACGATGAATTTAAATTATATGCATGATGTAACACCCTAATTTAACAAAATGAATTAAACCCAAGGACGGGAAAATTTTCCAAAATTAAGTAAACCAAATAGACTATAAGGCAACCGGATAACAAAAGGGGCGGAGTGCAAGGAAGGACAAGGGAAATGAGAGATCATCCACACGCATATGGCAAATAACAGAAGGCTAAGACTGGAACCGGTTCATTTGGTTTAATATAACACACCAGCGCCAGGGCGGATTACATAATATCGTTGGCTCACTCAGGCGGGGTCTGATACCGCCTGGGCGGGGTATGGTAATGCAGCGGCGGATGGAGGGGGATTCATAAAGAAAACCCCATATCGGTCCTTACTCGTCTTCTCGAAGAGGATCCACAAAGAAAGCTTTTCCACGAGTAACACTAGTCAATCAGTAGAAGGAAATAGGTAAGGGGAAGGAGAAGGGAGATGTACATGTGCAGTAGTGGATTGTGGAGGAAAGAGGGGCCCGAACTCATTCCGCCCAACTTGACTAGATATGACAACGCCTGGGCGGACTCAACCACAACGCCCAAGCCGGGGTCAACACCGTTGTCGGGGACGCATTAGCGTCACAACGGAGAGGAAGGGTAATTAGGCGGTATCCCACTCTGACAACTACTCGCTCCAGCGCGAGTCCTCACGCTTGGGCGAACTGCTCTAGTACCTCAGGCGAGGTATGACTCCGCCCAAGCGTATCCGACATAAGTCTTCCTAGTCCGTACTCGCTGGAGCGAGTATACTGCTCGCTGGGGCGAGGGAACTTCACTCGGGAATACAGACTCTCCCCCACTCGGGTTTTACTTATATTTCTCACTCAGTGGTCATCTCTCTCACCATCACTCAAGGATTTTACTCGTTTCTTACTTGAGGTACGTTGAGGACCTATTCAGAGTACTCATAGCTTATTACTCGGGAAGATCTCCCACATCGATCCCCACTCAGGGTTGCATACTCCCATTCACTCAGATCGTTTAAGACTCTCTTCCTAGAGACGATTTATAATTCACTCTGACTTGGCCATGGTATGCTAAATCATGCTGTCCCTGCGTATCCATTAAAGCACAAGTATGAAATAAGGTATCACATAGCATGTCACACACGAAACCATACATATATATATATAAGAGCGTATGTTAACATTTACAAACACAAAATCGGATTCCTCTTTGTCCATAAGGTTCTATTTGTCCAAAACACTAACATCCGGCATGAACCGGTCAGAGCTTAATCTAACATCGCATTAATTAAGCCTTCCTAATGCATCAACACTTCACTCAGCGTTCCAGCTCTGCTTCTGATCCTCATCTCGAGAGACATTCACTGAAAAATGGCCACTGCCGGGGTGAGCATCTTAGATTTTAAATGATAGATACCGACTCAGGTTATCTCCCAATCATACAACAATACATATACGTACAAACACGATTATACCAGAGCAACATCCATTAGCCAAGACATATATACATAACTCTTACCGTTCGATATTCACCAATCCTCACTCGGCTGTACTCATAACATTTTCAATGACACGGATACGCTTGCATACATATATACATATATTCATGAAACAGTTTTCATTCAGCATCCAAGGCACGTACACACGGAATGGATCACTCGGCATACACATTCATTATCCTCATACACTATATCAAATGCATAATCAAATAACACATACACGGAGCATTCACTCAGTCCTACGCATTCATCCATTCACTTACCACTCGGCATACCTAGCCAATTCCAAACAACATTAACAGTAGTAACAATATTAACAGTAGTAACAATATTAACAGTAATAAGCACATAAGGTTTCACTCGGTTCCGCATCGTGTGTATCGGTCAGACGTTGCAACGTAGGCATCTCAGCCTTTTTATACATAGCTCTCAGCTATCAAATCAGCTCCCAGCTGCTTGGCCGTTTTACGGGTACCCAACCGTTTGCCCACAGGTGACACCAACACTCTCAGCGCCAACGGGGGTGTTCACAGGCAGCCCGAGTCCCACTCAGGGCTACCCTGAGTCCCACTCAAGGATTTTGCAGCGTCCCACGCTGGATGACCGAAGGTAGTGTCCCACACTACGTGCTCCCAGCACAACGTATCTCATGCGCCACACGCGGATTCGACACACAACATTCGTTTCACGCATGCATTCTCTTATTCAAGCACACATATCATGCAATCGGTAATACATATTATCAGGATTCAGCATGTCAGTTTAACACATATAGCTTTCATACAATCCATTATCATTCCATGGTAACGTATGAGTCCCATGCAATCGGTATTAATCCATATCAAGCATCCATAAACATTTTCGTTCAATCAAGTGTGACATGCAATCGGTTTACAGCACCATTTAACCTTAAACAACGCATGCATCATTATGAAAATCACAAGTTCACTCAAGCATTTCAAGTCATCACAACATAACATGCAATCGGTGTAGGACAGTGTCAGAACCCGGTTAAAGCAGGCATTTCTTGTACGCAAACAAGTTCATTAAAGCATTCATATCAACACATGCATTTCTATGACATGGATAGCTTCAATCAGACATTCATATCAACACAACTCAACATGCAATCGAGATCCTGCAACACATGCATTTGTAAGAAAGATGTTAACATGCAACTATTCCTCCTCACTTAACCTGCATTCGGAGATTCTACATGCAAACACGCCACACAGCAGAATACAATACTACAACCATCAGGGTCTCCAACCCGTTCGTAACCCATACATTTAACATGTAAGATACTCCCCCTACCAATTACGAAACTCCGAGGGATTTTTCTGCTTGAATGGTGGTTCTCCTCCTTGCTGCTTCACTTGGCGCCTTCTCTGGAGTGCTACAGTCTCCTGTGAGTGACGTAGGGGTATTTCTGCTTCCTCCTTGGCGATCGTCCCTTCCCGTGTAGGGAGTTCCACTCCACTGCAGCACCGTCACCTTGGCTCTCGGAGCAGGAAATGGACTGGAGGGCAGAGAAAGAGAGAGAGAAAGCAAGAGAAAAGAAGAACGAAGAAGGAAGTTTGCAGGGGGGTTCTCCGCGTGAAGAGCATGGCCATCACCCGTATAAATACTCGCGCGGAGAACAGGATGGTGGGATGGGGAAATGTGAAAAGATAATCCTGCCCATGCCATCTTGTCTCCACGTTAATCACCCTATTCCTTCTAGTTAATTAAGTTAAGGGAAGTGTTAATTTGTTGACTTTTCATTTAATTCGGTTGCTTATAGTTAAAATGGGGATGTTACACATGAGCTAATGTTAGCATGATGATGGTTAATGGTGAATGAGGCAGGTTCCAAGGGTGTTATATAATGTATAAATCTTGTAGGAACTGAATGAATTGCCATAGATTGAGTTTTAGTATGGTAGGTTGAGTGTTAGCAATGTAAGTTCACGTTTTCTGCTGAGTTTCTGCAGAACTCGCTCAAGCGAGTAGTAATCTCGCCCGAGCGAGATTGTTGTGGAACAGGGGATTCGTTCCTGCCCCAAATTCGCTCAAGCGGACGTGCATTTCACCCGAGCGAGATTGCCACAGAATCAGTGTTTTGATTCTGGACAATTTTCACCCAGGCGTGAAGGGCAGCGCTCAAGCGAGGGAGAAGGAGAATTGATTCTGGACAATTTTCGCCCAGGCGAGTGGTGCCTCGCCCAAGCGAAAATTGGCTAGAGAGTTCTCAACGTTTCTGGACCAATCTCGCTCAAGCGAGCCTTGGGCCGCTCAAGCGAGATCGACCCCTGATGCTCCTTTCCTTCTTCGCTCAAGCGTCTCGCTTTCTTCGCTCAAGCATTCCTTCATGTCTCGCTCAAGCGAGATAGGGCTCGCTCAAGCGAGCTAGGCCCTGATGCTCATTCTTTCATTTCGCTCAAGGTCGCTCAGCGCCCGCTCAAGCGAGGGTACGCTGGCTCACTCAAGCGACTTGAGTCACGCTTGAGCGAGTATGCCCCTGATTCTCATTTTGTTATTTTAAATTAAATTTTAAAACGTTATGCATTATTTCTTCTTTAGATATTATTTTAAATGGTATTGAGGAGTATATTTAGGCCTTCTAGATTATATAAATTGTATCCCATATTTTATGAATGGACTTCTCTTGAAAATCAATTAGCCACTAATTAAACCAAACTAAATAATTCTTCCGCTGATTCTGATTGAAAAATTTACATTTAGTTTCACCCTCTCATATCTTCATATATGGGAGTGGTTCATTTTAGATCCGGGGGTTTGGTGAAAAATACTTCACTACTTTAATTATTGAATTTATTAATATTTTCAAAGACGCGAAAAATTTTCTCCTATTTTATTTGGGGGGTTTGGGGCGTCTTATCAGAGCGTATTTTGCTCTGAATTAGAATTCTTAATTATTATCAACGTATGGCTGCTCTGTGAGGATTTGATATTATGGATGATTGGAGCATGATTGCTCAATGGTGAGATACTTATGGTGATCTTTGGAGCGGGATGCTCATTATTGACATATGGTTGCTTTGTATAGATTAAAGGATGATGATTATCTAGAGCATGATGATATGTTTGAGTATTGATTGCCCTATATGGACTTATGAGTGATTAGTTGTCTAAGGATTATGAATTGATTATGAGGGCATAATTTCTTATTGAGGAATTATTATGAATCATTAGAGTTGAGTCGGGATTGATGCTTAATGAGGACTTTTATGAAATTATGATTCATAAGATGTGGTTATTGACTATGGGAAGTATACCCTTTATCATTAGAGTTATATGGTGAACTTGTGGAGCCTAGTTGCTCATTGATAATTATGAATGAATTATGGGATCAAATATGAATGAATGAAATTCCTTGACATATGATGGATGTATGTATTGTGTAAGACCGGCCAAGTTCCTTACCCTATTACCTTCAAATGACGAATATATTGTTATTGTGTATTGATGTTGATATATAAAATGCAAATTGAATTGGTGATGGATCTATGTTGAATATTAATCATGGAAATGAAATACTGAGTTGATAAATTTGAAATATGAGATATGAATTGATATAATGATGATTCTATACCATGTGTTGATCATGGATAGAGAATATTGAGGAATGAATTGACATGGTGGTAGACCATGGATTATGAAACCTTGAAGTATGTAATGAGATTAAATTGTTGGTTAGGCCTCTTGTATGATTCATACTTGTGGCCCTTAGCTGAGGCATGCTTGATGAACGGAATGGAACTCACGTGTTGGAGTTGATTGAATGAATAATATTGAAGGAATTCCCTAGAGTGGGTATGTTTGAATTTAAATGATTGGTTGTGCCATTTGTGAAGGATGGATTTTATACCCTTTGGCACACAAACTCTGTATATTGAATGATAAGAGTGATTTGTTGTATGTCCCTAGATTGGGAATTTGAATATGTGATAAGTGATTAAATGTGAAATCGGATACGTATTAGACTGGGGTTGTGTCTCGGTTTTTGGTGTGTGAAAACCGAGTGAATAATTGATTTGATTTTGACCCACTAGGTGTGATGACCTAGATTGACTTGGTATGATCTTGAATGATTAATGGTTGTGGAAAATTAATTTAATTGGACCCTATGGTGGTCCGGGCTCTATGTTGTTTTTATGAGCCATATCTAATGATGTTGTGTGGTATGAGAGTATTCCAGGATGGGTGCTAGGTGACCCCTTGGACTTTGTAAGTTGGTGAAGTGTTAAACCTCAGGGTTATTAGATCCATAATAAGATTTAGTGTGTAATGAATTGTTGAGGCTAAAGCTGATATGTGTAGGAATACGAATGACAAATGAAACCCCTAATGATTGATGAATAGTAATATTGAATTTGGGGTATAATTGGAATTGATTATGGTGTATGATTTTACGAAGTGATTTTGGGCTAAATTGTGTGCCCTAGAGACTATGATCATTGGAGTAATTATGGATTACATGTGTAAATGTGAATGAGTGAATAGAAATTTGATCAGGTCATTACCCCTTATTTTATTTGAAGGGTACTATATTGAGGATGGAAAGCACATAGTGATGTTGTACTATATGAGGTGTAGGTCCAATTCATGGACTTTAGTTGTGACCTATGAGGAGGATCCCTAACGTGAAGGCTTATTGTACGATTAAGTAGCCTACTTGATAAGAGTTTGGTGAATCTTTTAAGGCTCGAATTGATTTATAGCCAACAAATATGTAAGTGAGACAAGAGTTTTAAGCTATTTGAGCATGGATTTGGAGGGATGAAACCCAAGGATGGGGTATTTACCCTATGATGATTGAAAATTTATGGTTGGTACACCGATTGATGGTGAAGATAATTGAGATTTGATGATTGATATGGCATGATGGATGCCAAATTAATTGTAGAATGACAATGAAGTATGAATATGTTAGCTGTGGACTGGTGAGGATTGTCACCAAGTCTTATAAGGAATGGTATCGTTTGAATATGTGTGACCAATATGAGCAATGGGAATACGAAGTACTGGTCCCGATATGGTCTTACATGCCATAGGCATTGTGGCAACATGCACTCATGCGCCGACTTTATGTGTTTGTGGTAACCACTACGGGATTGGGACGCCTTCCTGTATGTCGGATGCAGCAACACATAAGCCGGGCAGGTGTAGGGATTGTAGCTGCTTATGGTGAATGTATTGAGCCTATCTGGTCGTACTGAGTATGAACATGTGAGCTCTGTTGGATGAGTTATAATTAATGAACATGATTTGATGGACTTTGGGAAGTCCAATGTTAGTCTATGATGTTATTGAACCTTGTTGATGTGTGGTCTGAAGTATGGCCTTGTAACATGTGTATTGATGTTGAATTTCGAGGACGAAATTCTTTTTAGGTGGGGTGAATTGTAACACCTCGAATTTTATAAAATGAATAAATGACGAGAATAAATAGTAAATAAATGTATATGAATGGATTTGTGTCCAAAAAATATAGGAATCATAAAATTGGGATTTATGAGGAATATTTATAATTTATTGAGCTTATGAGGGTTAAAATTTTACCCGGTTAGAATATGAGTGTCGGACCAAGCATCTCCGATTGAGATGCCGTTGGTCAGGGCCATTAAGAATATTATTGAGAATCCGAATATACCTTCGGAATAATTTTTGGAGTTAGTATTAAGCCCGAACTATGAGCCTGTTTGTCCTAAATCGGTAAAATTATTAATGAGGGGTTTAATTTTAATGATAAAACTCTTTCCTCTCCTCTCATTTTCTCACGTTACTTCTTCTCCTTCCTTCTATTCTCTTCTTTTCATTCTTCTTCTTCTTCCCTCTCTACCTTTCTCTCAAAAACCTAAGCTTTGTAAGGCCTTCTTCTTCCTTCACCATTTTCACTTGGGGGAAGCTTGAAGGAAGCAATTGGAGGTTGGAACTCTTCTCCCCTTCTCTTCAAAAATTCGTGTGACTCTCTCCCTCTCATGGAAGTTCATGGCTAACTCTTGGTGGAGGTAAGTTCTTCATCATTTTCATGAGCTTTATGTCTTAGGTTTTGGATTTTGGTATTTTTGTGAGGTATTAATTGCATGAGGGTGTTTGGGAGAGCACTAATTATGAAAAAAACCCTAAGGTGGGGTGTTATTATTATGGTATTAAATGGTGGGTTGTTGTGAGTGCATGAAATCAATACTTGGATGGGTAGAAAATTAATAAGCATTTATGATAGTGATGGGTATTTATGATGAATAATTAGTGTTAGTAATAGTTGTTGGGTTTTGATGAAAACCCTTGCCTTAAGAATTTAGGAAAAATGTATAGATTGTGACTTATTGGGTTGAATTGAATGTGAATAGGTGAATGATTGAGAGTATTGTTGGTTGAGTTTGATAAAATCCCTTGGTATAAATAATTTGATGATTTTGACCCACTTGGTGATTTTGATGATTTTGGTACCTTGGAATGATGCTATACATAGGAATGAATATTTGAAGGGTAGGAGTTGAATACTAATGTTGGTAAAATGGGGAGCTAAGTCATGAGTTGCAAATGATGATATATGCATGTATCTAGGTATGTTGATTTGAGAAATTAATAAGTGTTGATGTTTATGATGTTGACAATGATTGCGAACCATTAATATTAGACTAAGAGAATGGATGTTTAAATTGATGAAGCCTTAGGTCTTGTTATAGGCCATGGTGTTGTTGATGTTGGGTTGTTTAACCCTTGAAATCTAGAAATCATAGCTTTGGGGAAAGGAATTCCCGAAGCCTAACACAGTTGTATAAATTGGTGATTAGCAAGTCTAAGACTTGATGATGAGCTTTATGATAAGCAAATAAATGGTTAAAATTATAATGGTTGTTGATTATGTGTATGTACATGTATGTGGTCTATAGAGTTCGTTCCGGAATTATGTAGCGGAGCGTTTGGAGCGTGCATCTGGGTTTCGGCTCTTCCCTCGAGGTAGGAGAGGAGTTTACATTCAAACTGCATGAGTTATATAATTGATGATTATTGTATGTTATGATACTCATGCTTGCCTTGCCATGTTTATAGTGAAATGATGTGAGTGGCAAATTATTGGCTGTTGAGAATGATTTGTGTGTGTATATATTGATGATGAACATTTAGTGTCCCTTTGATGGGAGTAATATGTTGTTGAGGGATAACCCATGAGGGGTTGAATTAAATATATGCTAATAAACCATCCTTGAGGGGATGAAGTGTATGCCTTGTGAATTGAGGATTTCATATGGATGTTTGGCATTGAAGGTGATGGCCATTGTGATGGCGTTAATGATAAGATTGAAAGATAACGCATAATTGAGGAACTCATATAGTCAAATAGAGTTTTATGTGATTTTGATGGCATGGGATAGTCCCAATAGCTTCTATGCATAGTTTATGACTTGTAGAAACTGGAATGGGCCGATTCCATAGAGAATTGACCCTTGAGTTGCCCAAAAACATTTTAAATTGGGTAAAACGCATTTATATGCATAAGTCCCTCAATTTGGAGAATTTTTAAGTGCGGTCGGTGGCCACACGTCTCAAATAATATATTTTAGCTTGTGTCAAATTTTGATGGTCATTGGATTTGAATTGAATGATATAGGGTGATTAGAAGTTGAAATTTTGGTGTTGTTCTGCATAAAAACAGTAGCAGGGCTGTCTTGAATCGATTCGAGACCCTTTGAATCGATTCAAGAGGTGCAGTTTTCACTATTTTGGGTTCCAGAGGCGTTTGAATCGATTCATACGAGTTTGAATCGATTCAAGGCCCTCTGTTTGTCAAATTTTGAGATTTTGGGACGCTTGAATCGATTCATACGAACCTGAATCGATTCAGAGCCCTGTTATGGCCACTGTTGTGCTGTTTTTCCAACTGGTCTATTTTTTTTGCTGTTTTTGGCCCGTTTGGGCACCTTAATGACATTTTTAGCCTCCGACTTCTTCATGAAAGTTGTAGATAATTGTGTTACGGAGGTGTGAGAATTGGTCTCACATTAATTAGAGTTTTCTAACCCTCATTAGGTGAAAAATACCGAACCTATTGCGTTGAAAAATTCAAATTTAAGAGGGTTTTGAACCCAACTTTTTATGGTGGCCAAATTGGGACTAATAGGTGATATTTGTGACATGTCCCACTATTTTTAAGACTAAAAGTAAGATTTCCTCATGCCTTAGTACTGAAATTTATCATGGGCTCATGGTTGCCCAAAACCCCTTTTATTATGTAACAACAAGTGATTTCATTCGGGGTCCATGTGTGGTGTGTCTTAGTGGTGATTGAGGAATGGCTTAAGGCCTTGGAGAGGTATGTGTATGCCTATACTATGTTATGAATACATGTGCGCCTCACCACTATTGATGTATTATGAATCATAATAAAAAGTAAATGATGTGGTTATATGACACACCTTGTGTGATAATAAAACCAATGAGGGGAAAATTGAATGGCCACGAGTGTATAAATCAATGGATTTGAAATGGTGACAATGATGATTGCTAAACATATACTTTTGAAATACCTTGTTGCTTTCCATGCGCAGATAAATGCCATGATGCTTGATATGATTTTAATTACCATGCGTGGTTTGATGTGGTTATGAATATTGTGCCTTGAGGGGCCTTATTATTTCTTATGTGCCAATGATAATAAGATTAAATATACGATTTATCCCTAATTTAAAGGGTGAGATATCCTTGCGAGGTTGTTGGGCACATGCATTATTGCATTGTTGCATTCATGGCATAGCATGGCATTGATATGCATTATGATTGAAATATATCACCTTGCGGGGTGCCACGATGGGTAAATCCCGGAGTGAAGCTGATGTTGATCATATTGTTGTTGAATAAATCACCTTGCGGGGTGCCATGAGGGGTGTATTCCCGAGTGAGGATGGTATTGTGATAATTATTATGAAGAGAATCACCTTGCGGGGTGCCACAAAGGGTATATCCCTGAGTGAAGAGGACGTTGTCCTATTGTTATTGAATAATGTTGAAATATACCACTTTGCGGGGTGCCACGAAGGGTATATCCCAGAGTGAAGAGGACGTGATCCTATTGTTATTGAATTGTTGTGAATTGAATCACCTTGCGGGGTGCCACGAAGGGCATAGCCCTGAGTGATGATGATATGATATTGTGCCGGTGGTTGCGATCACCTGGATTGTGAAATGTGAAAGGCCCTGCGGGGACCATTATATGATGATGAACCAGTGGTTGCGATCACTTGGTATTTGATATGAAAAAGGGCTTGTGAGCACCTATGATGCCCATGGTTGCAATCATGAGGCGGGAGTACCCCTTGCGAGGTGGGAAACCTATGTGAATTGTTGAACGTGGTTGCGATCACGAGAAAGCTCCTTGCGAGGCTGCTTTAGGGAGTACCCCTTGCGAGGCGGGAAACCAATGATTATGAATGTTTGATTATGGTGGTTGCGATCACCTATTATGATTATAAAAGATTGATTATGGTGGTTGCGATCACCCATTATGGTTATGAATGTTCGATTATGGTGGTTGCGATCACCCATTGATATGGAATTAAATTTATTGTATATTTGAAATAGGATGACCACGAGTATTGAGAAACCCCTTGCGAGGAGGTACTGAATAAAAGATAAAATGAATAGATGATGTTAATGATTGAGAATGCCCTTGTTGATAAGTGGCAACGTGATAGTGTTTGCGAGTGTGCATATGTTGTGTCTATTTATAATATAAATTACGATTCATGAGGCTGTATGCTTATTGTAATAATGAGTTAATGAATGAATGATAATTTCATATTTTGATAGCAAAGCACACATGATGTTTGTATGCATATACACTTGATCACCATATTTGTTATTCGTCATTTTGAATGTATAACTCACTCTCCCATGTGGTCTCCTTTTTAGAATTGTGATGCAGGTTGCCTTGGGATGAGTTTGGATTTAAAGATCAAGCTTTGGTGAAGGTAAATAGTGGTAGAGGAAATGCCTTGGCCGGCAGCATTTATGAATTATTATGTATTAAAATTATGAAATGTATAATTTGTCTATGAAGATATAGATGTTTTAATGAATTTGAAAATGTATAGGATATCCCCTTTTGGAACTGTGAATTGGGGCCGTAAATATAGTATGTACTAGATGATTAAGTGTGTATTAGAAAAATTGGAATTGATCGATGTAAGCTGATGATTGAGATAGTCGGGGGTATATTCCCGAATGTACATAAAGTTAGTTATATCTTAGGCTTTGCATGCTCATGTAATTATGTAAGATGATGATGGTTGTCTATTAGGCTTGTAATATGCCACTGCATGCTTGCCTAGCCTTTTCTCATATCTTCATATATGGGACTAGGCGTGTGCCTGGTATACATATTCTTCCGTTGTATACTCTATTATTTTGTATACCTTTATGGGCAATTTACTTATCGATCCATTTTTAAGTTATATAATCTCACTCTTTGGTTTTCTGTGACTTGGGTCTCCATGTGGTCATGATGGTGTATTGGATATGTTTTCAAACGTGAAAAATTTATTCATAATTTTATTAATTATATTGATCACATTGGGATTCGAGTACAGAAAACCAGGGGTGTTACACGTCTCACCAAACCCTAAAACCTAAATTCTAAACCCTAAACCCTAAACCCTAAAACCTAAATTCCAAACCCTAAACCCTAAACCCTAAACCCTAAACCCAAACCCCAAACCCTAAGCCTTAAACCCTAAACCCTAAACCCTAAACCCTAAACCCTAAACCCTTAACCCTAACCCATAAACCATAAACCATAAACCATAAACCATAAACCCTAAACCATCGACCCTAAACCCTAAACCGTAAACCCTAACCCTTAACCCCTAAAGCCTAAAGCCTAAACCCCAAACCCTAAACCCTAAACCCTAAACCCTAAACCCTAACCCCTAAATGCTAAGCCCTAACACCTAAACCCTAAACCATAAACTCCAAACCACAAACCATAAACCCTAAACCCTAAAACCTAAACCCTAAAGGCTAAACCCTAACCCCTAATATAACACCCCTATTTTTATTTTTATATTAAAATTTTGAAGTAATTAAATTATAGTTCTTTAGAACTTTTTAATCTACGTATTATTTATGTTTTTCTGGAATTTTTTGGAATTTTGGAATTTTTTTTAATAAAATAATATTTTTTAAATAATTTTAAATTCATATAAGTGACTTAAATTAAAAATATTTATAAGAAAGTGAATGTAAATTATAAGAAAATTTTCTAAAATCCGTTTCAAGTAGACTTATCTAAAAATTATCGGTTTGAGAAAAATCTTATTTTTTCCAATCGTTAAAAAATTGGAAACGTATTAATAAATTTTTATTAACAGAAAATTTTAGATTTTTAAAATTTCAACTTTATATTACATGTTATAAAATTAGTAAGGATTGATATAATATCGCTAAATTTCAAAAAGGACTCATTTTGAATATTTAAAATATACCAAGTGAAAGGTTACTATTTGGCTTAATAATTCTGCCGACAGTTACTATGCAAAACACTGTGCATGTACGAAATTTTCAAAAGGTGCACAGTAACCTGGAATAAAAAATTCAAAAATGTATAGTACTTTTATATTAAAATAATGGAATGCATAGTAAATTTTTCCTATAAATACCGAAGGATTTCTTCTTTAGAATTCACAATTTCAAATTAAGTTTTCTTAATATAGTAGTGCTAGTGAGATAGTGGTAGAAGTGAGAGAGAGAAGAAAAGTTTTTAGAGAGAAGGTTCTGCCAAAATTCTAAGGTAAAAATACTTCTCTTTTATATTTTTTTGGGTTATTTTCATATCGTTTTTAGAAATCTGTTATTATACTGGAAATAATATTATTTTAAGTTACTATTCTGCATAGTAAACACTATTTCAATAGTAAATTACTATTTCAATAGTAAATTACTATTCAAATAGTAAATTACTATTTACTGTTACTATTTACCGTTACTATTCACAATTTACTATTTACTGTTACTATTCACGATTTACTATTTACCGTTACTATTCATGTTTTACTATTTACTGTTACTATTCACGATTTACTATTCACTATTCACTATTCACTATTCACTATTCAAAATTTACCATTTCTGTTTTAAGTATTAATCTTAATCTTCGTCTTATACCTATACTGAAATAAGATTGGTATTAATATTTCTAGAAGTCGGAGGCGCAAAGCAAACTCTCTTTTGGTAACAACTCAAGGTAAGGGGGAGTGAGATAAGAGTATAATATGAAAAGACATAAGAATAATGGGAGGAGTCCCCTACTCTTTTTAAATTTAATAATATTATTATTTTAAAATATTAACTTTTTAACTTAAAATTTTTAATAAATTTTAAATTAAATATCCGGTTTAACTAACTCTAACATACCTATGCAAGGACTTGGACCATTATGACCTATATGGACTGGACTATACCTATGCAAGGACTTAGACTATTATGACCCATATGAACTGAACAATACCTATGCAAGGACTGGATTATATGGACTTACATATACCTATGCGAGGAATTGACCAAAAGGACTTAAATTGACTATATTAATAATCATTAAATTTTACATTATGATATGTATTAATGATATTTAATTGATTTGATTATGATTGACTGATTGATGATATTTAGTTATAATTGATAATGCTTGATTTTGATTGATGATTTTGTGATATGGAGTTTGAGCATATAGCGAGCATGACGGAAAGCTAAAACTCAGTAAGAATTTTCTTACCTTACTCTTTACATTTTTACTTTAAATCTTCTCTTCTTAGAAATTATTCATATTAACTTTATTTTCAATATTTAGAATAAAAAATTAGTATTTATTTTAGAAAGAAAATATTTTATGAAAATTAATAATAAATTGAAATAATTAAATCTTGAGATAAAGAAAAATTTTGTAATTTTAAGTATTTTTGGTTAATAACTTAAAGATTATTCTCTTTTAATAAAACAAAATTTTCAAAAGAAAATTATTTTATTTTCCAACTTAATAACTAAAGATATTTGGAAATAATTGAGATTTTTAAATTTGATTTTGTTAAGATTTAATTTGAGAAAGATTATGTAAAGTTTTATATGAGAAAGTTTTTAGATATTTAAGGCTTAGAAACTCAAATTTCAGTGAGATTCGAAAACTGTACCAAATTTATTTCTGTGGGACAGAAATTCAGAGAATGGAGAAAATGTACAGTTTATTGAAATGATATTGTAAACCTTTAAGGGATTTAATAATTGAGTTTCTAAAAGCCTTAACCAACACAATACGCGAGTAGTTCATGCATCATGAATCATTAAAGTGAAATGAAATGATATTGTCTAGGGACGGATTATAGAAACTGAGGATACATTAGAGGAGGCTTAATTACGAGCCTTGGGATGAGAGAGTGTGAAAGGGTGCTTTAGGGGACCTGGCGTAGCTCCTTAGTGTCGGGTACTTTCACAATAAAAACTTTCTCAATCTGACTAGTCTCTAAGTGTTTCCATGCCAGTTGAGTTGTTCATATTATTATTATCCGGACTTATGGAACAGTGTAAACTCCTGGTTGGCCCAGTGCAAATTAACATTTAAGGGCCCACATATATAGATAAGTTATGATGAAGATATTGCATAACATTCATGCATTCATAATTGATTGTGTATGTGATTGTGATTGATATTATTATGTATTGGTTTGTGAAAACCCTTTGTTGCTTATGTCTTAATCAAGAATATTATATTCTGTTTCTCACTCCTTTCTCCGTGTTTTTGTTTCGCATGTTTTAAATTGATGGTTCAGAGGGAAGGATCGAAGAATCTCAACAGTAAATATAGCACGTTCTAGAAAATGAGCTCGGTATGAATACCGTGGTCCAATGAATAAATAATGTTAATAAGTAACTGCTTCTGGGCCATGGAGTTTCCTCTCTTTCTTATAATGTTTAATGTTTATTTTCTTCAGATGAATGTACAAATACTTTATAAAGTTTTAATAATACTTATGAGGTATTTCAGAAATGATGTATTTAATTTATTCCGATAGTTTCCTTTTAACAATCATATCTTTGGTAAAAAAAAAATTTACAAATTTTCATAGAATTTATTAAGGTGTAACTGTGGGTGTTATAAAGTGGTATCAGAGCAGTTAATCCAATAGGCCTGGGGAAAAGGTCTATCTTGCTTTGTCTGTAAACTCTGTATAGGTGATAGAGAATAGAATATCTGACTTGGTAGTAACTGTGATTGATGTGACAAATCTCAGTTGCTGTGAAATAGGAAACTAATGGCTGGAAACGATCTTGCTGGAGTTGTAGAACGCTTAATCAATGCAATGGGAGTACGTGAAGGTCAAGGTAATGATGCCTTGAGAAGGTTGGACCTTTTCGAAAAACACAATCCACCTCGTTTCAAGGGAGGATATAACCCTGATGGAGCACAAATCTGGATTCGAGAGATAGAGAAGATCTTTTGAGCATTGCAATGTAATGAAGCTGATAAGGTAGTCTTCGCTACTTATGCCTTATCTGAGGATGCCGAACATTGGTGGGATAGCATGCGTAGACAATTCGAAGTCAACGACGTGGAGATCACTTGGGATTATTTCAAGGATATGTTTCTGGAGAAATACTTTCCAACTGATGTTAAAGAGAAAAGACAATTTGAATTCCTGTCGCTGACCCAAGGAAATATGACCATTGGAGAGTACGCATCCAGGTTTGAAGAGCTATCTCATTTTCATTCTCATTATAATGATGCTACTAATGAAAGAGATCGGTGTGCAAAGTTTGTAAATGGACTACGGCCAGAAATTAAGGAAGCTATACGAATGCAGGAAATCCGTGAATTTTCTGTATTGGTAAATCGCTGCAGGATCTTTGAAGAGGATCATAAGGATAGAATGACCAAAAGTCGTGAGCCCATTCACAAGGCGGGAGAAATGAGAAGTAGAGGACCTCAACATCACCAAAGAAGAGACTTCAGGAGAAATAAGCCTTACCAAGTGCCATTTCACTGATTTGGAGCAGCATCTGTTCCTAACAGACCCCAAGCTTCAACTGGAAGCTATTACCCGACATCTGCACCAAATTTTAAATGTTTTATCTGTGGAGGACCCCATTTGAAAAGGGATTGTCCTAAAAACACTTATGTTTGTTTTAAGTGTAACAAACCAGGTCATCACATCAAGGATTGTCCAGAGATGAAGAGGGAAAACCCTGAAGGTGCAAGTACAAGTATAAATACTCAAGGAGGCGCGCATAGTGCAGTCAGAAGGCCGAAGGCAAAAGGAAAGGTTTTTGCAATCACTGGAGAAGAAGCATCTCATTCTGATTCCATGGTGGAAGGTAAGTGTATCATTAATAAGATTCCTTTAACTGTGATGTATGACTCAGGTGCATCACATTCCTTTATTGCCAATGACTGTGTAGAAAAACTAAAATTACCTGTGATAGAACTGCCATTTGACTTATCTGTACATACTCCTGGAAACAATCCCATTGTCACTTCTAAAGCTTGTTGGAAATGCCCTATTGTCATAGATGGTAGGGACTTTAAGGCTAATCTTTTCTGTTTACCCCTTTCTAGCTTAGAAGTTATTATTGGGCTAGATTGGTTGTCTGACAATCATGTTCTAATAGATTGTCATAATAAAACCATAATGTTTAAAGAACCAGTGAATTTGAGTCCTGAGGATTCGAGATTTCTAACCGCCAACCAAGTGAGTGCCTCTTTAAAAGGAGGGGCTCAAGGATTCATGCTATTGCTTTCAACGAAAGGAGAGCAAGAATCAAAAATCAAAAATCTGCCGGTTGTGTGTGAATTTCCTGACGTTTTTCCTAAAGATATCCCTGGTTTACCCCCAGAAAGAGATGTGGAATTCGCCATTGATCTAGTACCTGGAGTTGGACCCATTTTAATTGCACCATACCGAATATCACCTCTAGAATTAGCAGAGTTGAAGAAACAACTTGAAGAGATGTTAGAAAAGCAGTTTATACGACCCAGCGTATCCCCCTGGGGTGCACCAGTGTTGTTGGTTAAGAAGAATGATGGTAGCATGAGGTTGTGTGTAGATTATCGACAACTGAACAAGGTGACGATCAAGAACAGATATCCTCTGCCAAGGATTGATGACTTGATGGATCAGCTGCGTGGTGCCACGGTGTTCTCCAAAATTGATTTGAGGTCTGGATACCATCAAATAAGGGTGAAGAAAGAAGATGTACAAAAAACTGCTTTTAGAACACGCTATGGCCATTACGAATATCTAGTAATGCCTTTTAGTGTAACTAATGCACCAGCCCTATTCATGGATTACATGAATAGGATTTTTCATCCATATCTAGATAAATTTGTAGTGGTGTTCATTGATGATATATTAGTGTACTCTAAAAATAGAGAAGAACATGTTGAACACTTGAAGGTTGTGTTGGAAATCCTGAAAAAGAAACAATTGTATGCAAAGCTGTCAAAATATGAATTCTGGTTGGAAGAAGTGAACTTTTTAGGACATGTAATTAGTCAAGGAGGAATAGCTGTAGACCCTTCCAAGGTGGAAGCAGTTTTAAAATGGGAGAGACCAACCACAATCACTGAGATTAGAAGTTTCTTGGGCTTGGCTGGATACTATAGGAGATTCATTGAAGGATTTTCAAAGTTAGGATACCCACTGACCAAGTTAACACGGAAAGGACAACCTTTTGTGTGGACGACACAATGCGAGAATAGTTTTCAAGAGCTGAAAGATCGACTTACTTCTGCGCCGGTGTTAGTACTCCCCGATCCACATCGAAGTTTTGAAGTTTACTGTCATGCGTCTAAACAAGGACTAGGAAGTGTACTCATGCAAGATAAGAAGGTTGTAGCCTATGCGTCGCGCCAATTAAGGCAACATGAGATTAACTACCCTACCCATGACTTAGAGTTAGCCGCTGTAGTTTTTGCCTTAAAGATTTGGAGGCATTATCTATACAGTGCAACATTCGATGTGTTTAGTGATCATAAAAGTCTCAAGTATTTATTCGATCAAAAGGAGTTAAACATGAGGCAAAGGAGATGGATGGAGTTCTTAAAGGATTACGACTTTGAGTTACAGTACCATCCTGGAAAAGCGAACATAGTAGCTGATGCTTTAAGTCGAAAGTCTCTACATGCGTCCACGATGATGATTAAAGAGCTGGAATTGATAGAGAACTTCAGAGATCTTAACCTAGCAGTAAAGGTTAATGCTAACAGCTACAGACTAGGAGCGTTGCAAGTGACAAGTGAATTCCTGAGACAAGTTCTGGAGGCTCAACGAGAGGATGAATTCCTGCAAGAGAAGAAAGAACTCTTGAAACAAGGAAAAGAAGTCGAGTTCAATGTGTGAAACGACCAATTATTGAGGTATAAGGATCGAGTGTGTATCCCTGATCAAGAGGAGTTGAGGAAAGCAATTCTGGAAGAAGGACACAAAAGTTATATGAGCATTCATCCCGGAGCTACTAAAATGTATCAAGATTTGAAGAAGTTATTTTGGTGGCCTGGAATGAAGAAAGCGGTGGCAGAGTATGTGGCTGCATGTCTAATTTGCCAGAAGGTTAAAGTGGAACATCAAAAACCCCCTGGAATGCTACAATCAATGGAAATACCAGAATGGAAATGGGATAGCATTACCATGGATTTTGTGACTTCTTTACCCAAAACTCTATTAGGACATGATTCAATATGGATAATAGTTGATAGACTAACAAAGTCTGCCCACTTTATTCCCATCAATATTCGTTACTCTATGGAGAAGCTGGCAAAATTATACATCGAGGAGATTGTGAGATTGCATGGAATTCCTTCAAGTATTGTGAACACCTCTTTTGGTCCGGTCCAAGTGGAATGATTCTTTTTATACTTCAGAATGGTCAGATTTGAATAGAATAACTCAAAAATGGTCAGATCCGAGCAAGATGACTATGATGGAAGCATTTCCGAGTGAAATATAGACTTGTTGGAGGCAAATCCGAGTGAAATGACTCAAAAAGGATCAAATCCGAGTAGAAAATGCCCCTGTTGAACAAAAATCCGAGTGGAATGGCCCAAAAACTAGCAAGTCCGAGTGAAAATACTCAGAACGGATCAAATCCGAGTGAGATTACTCAAAAAGGATCAAATCCGAGTAGAAAATGCCCCTGTTAAAGAGAAATCCGAGTAAGATGACTCTGAAATGGTCAAAACCGAGTGAAACTACTCAGAATGGAGCAAATCCGAGTAAAACTACTCAGAAATGATCAAAACCGAGTGAAAGTGAAGCATTTCCGAGTGGAATGAGTCAAAATCAAGAATTTCCAAGTGGAATGACTCGAAAATAATCAAATCTGAATGGGATCACTCAAAATGGGTCAGTTCCGAGTGAAATACTTCACTGTCAATGCTATTCCGAGTGAAAATAACCAAAAATCCAATTTCCGAGCCATTTTAGTCGGTTCCGTGTCGTTGGTCACTCGGTTCTGAGTCCTCCTTTACACTCAACCTCCGAGTCCTCCTTCAAACCTTTCCCGAGCCCATTTCCATCAACTTCCAGTCGGAATTGACTGGCAATGCAGTCAGTTTACTTCTTCAAACAAGATCCGAGCCATTCCAACTTCCGAGTCATTCTCCTCAATTTTCAATCGGCTCCGACTCAATTTCAAGTCATTTCCCAATCGTTAGAGTCGGTTCCAAGGCTTTTACACTCGTTTGCAATTGAATGTCTCACAGCAACCACAAACCGAGTAAAACCACTCAGAAAGGAGTATTCTCACTCGCCCTTCTGCGGGGAATACCTTTTTCCACTCGGATTTGACTCCTAATGCTGACTGAGAGGGTGATCCGAGTGAGAATCACTTGGATTCCCCATTTTTTCTCTCGGATTTACACATCCTCACTTGGATTTGATTGCCAGTGTTAATGAATACTGATTGGAAGGTGGATCCGAGCCATTCTCACTCAGATTACACCATTTTCACTCGGATTACATCATTTTTCTCTCGGATTTCCACTCTCTTCACTCGGATTCACATGCTGACTTGGATTCCACCCCAAAGTGGATCCAGGAATCCCGGAGGTGGCTGGCAGACAGCGGCGGAGGTGGAGGGAATTAAAAATTCCCACCAGCCGTTGTCCCCCACTACCCAAACTGAGTGGAGGCCTGAGCTGGCATTCCACTCGGAGGTGGAGGCCTGAGCTGGCCTTCCACTCAGAAGTGGAAGCCTGAGGTGGCATTCCACTCGGGCCAGCCTATAAATGGGATGGGCAGAGGGCAGCTGAGAAGGAGGCAATCTTCAGACGAGGAAACTCTGGCCAAACCTCTGTTCTCTCTCTCTCTCACGCCAAGTCTTCTCTCCCTCTCACTTCACTCACCCCTCACCTTTCACACTTTCTTTACCCCAATATCCTCTACACTCTCACTCAACAGCACTTCTTCCAGCTCCCTTTTCCCTCTCAGACTTGCAATTCTTGTCCCAATCGTTCTTCTCTGCTCAAATTTCACCCGGTAAGCCTCTTTCCACTCGGATTCTTACTGTTTCACTCGGTTTCCACTCGGATTTTACTATTCCACTCAGATTCTCACTGTTTCACTAGGATTTACTATTTTGCACTCGGTTTTCTCTTATTTTCACTCAGATCCTTACGGTTTCACTCGGATTTACTATTTTTGCACTCAGATTCTCACTGTTTCACTAGGATTTACTATTTTGCACTCGGTTTTCCTTTATTTTCACTCAGATTTTCACTGTTTCACTCATATTGTCACTGTTTCACTCGGTTTTCCCTGTTTTCACTCGGATTTTTCATAGTTTCACTCGGTTTCCCTTATTTTCACTCAGCTTTTCACTACTTCCACTCATATTTTCACTATTTCACTCAGATTTTCACTATTTCACTCGATTTTCTCAGTTTTCACTCGGATTTTCATAGTTTCACTCGGTTTTCTTATTTTTCACTCGGTTTTCTTATTCTTCACTCGGTTTTCTTCATTTTTTGCACTCGTTTTCCTCTCCCACTCAGTTTTTTTTTATTTTTTTATATATTCATTTTTCTTAATCAGTGTCGTACGGAAAGTACTTCCGTCTACACAGCCTTTATAGGATCCGTGCACGTGCGAAGCACTTCGCCTTGTATGGATTCGTCGCTAGAATGATGCCCATCAATATTTTCCTAATCTTTTCCTAAAAAAAACATTTTTAAGAACTACGTGACCCTGATTTCTCGAAAGCTCGAGAATACGTAGGAGCGGGAAACAGTTCCTGTCAGGCCCACCTTTCTTTATTTAATTTTTAGAGTTTCCTTTTTGTCTTGCTATCAAAAGGAGGAGCGAGATTAATTTGGACAAGACGTCCTGTTAATCCCATATTTTTAATATCTCTTTAAAAAGGAGGAGCGAGGTTAATTTGGACGAGTCGTCCTGTTAATCTCATGTTTTTTAATATCTCTTTAAAAAGGCGGAGCGAGATTAATTTGGACGAGACGTCCTGTTAATCTCATGTAAATATTTTGTGTTGATCTTTGTTTATTTTTTTTGTTTATTTTGTCGTTCCGTACATTTTTCTTTTTATGAAGAAGTTAAAATAATTATTGGGTTAATTATAATGCGCGCTATCAAATTGAGGTAACCGTTTTTAACGGACAGTTGTGAGGTGCTAATACCTTCCTCACCTGTAATCAGGCTCCCGAATCATGGAATTTCATTTTTATAACCAGTGCTTTAACAAAAGGTTTTTCCAATATTTTATCCTAAAAAATATTGGTGGCGACTCCCTGTTTATTATTTAAAACCGTTTCGAGGGTCGGCCGCGCCGCCGCGATCCCGGTCGCGACAGATGGCGACTCCACTGGGGACTTAGAGAGTCAAGCCAGTCAATTTGATAGCGCATGTTTTAATTTGCATATTAATTATTTAACTTCTTCCTTTATTTTATTCCCTTGTCAATGTTTATTTTCTGTTTTGTTTGTATTCAATTATTTATGTTCTGTAAATATCTGTGTGATCATTGAACCCTAGGGTAGTCGACTTTATTTTGTTGCTATGTGTTTGTTCTATGTATAGGGTAAGTAAGGTACAGGTATTGAATGCCTCTTTCACACACTACACTCACAATTTGCACACACTTTTGAGTGGGACCCTATACCCGGGCCCAAATAAAACTTAAGATTAGGGGAGGTTGATAGCGGAGCCATTTGGGATGTACTTCCTGTCTGGTTACCGTGAGAATCTCAGCTAGAGTTCGACTTATTCATGGTGCCCACACTTAGTATACTTCCTACTATTTGTGGTCAACATCATGAGTAGGATCTTGGCTCTAGTGACCTTTAGAAGTTTTAGAACAAGCCACCTAATGCGAGATATCACTGTTAGACAAACCTTAGAGCCATTAGGAGACCTCCAAAAAAAACCCACTTTAAGGCACAAAGGGGCAAACTTTACTTCTACCTTTTCTCATTCTCACTTTTCCTTCTAATCCAAAATATAGGATTACTTGCCCATTTAGTGGATTACTTTTTTCAAAAAAAATGACATACTTTTAACTAGTGATCCTTTAATGGGCAAATAGTTCTTTCTCTTTATGCGCAAGTCTTTGGGCCTTGAGTTACAGATCTTTTGAATCATAGAAAATACATATAAAAAGAAAAGAAATCAAAAGAAAAATCAATTTTCTTTGTATTGTCGATGATCAGAAAATCCGTAGCTTACATAACCCTTGATTTGACATAAGTTTTAGCAAGTTGTATTCCCCCCTAAATACAAAAATGTTTTCAAGAAATCACTAGGGGAGTATCGATTTGCAAAGCACGTCATTTCCCAATGGCTCTTTCGCTCCTTTCTTTCTATTCTCACTGGAGGCTATTCAGAGTTTAACGAATACCCTTGACCAAGATATGGAAATTAATGTGGGATCAAACCTTTAAGAGACGGATCATGGTTCCCCGAGCTAGAAATAGCTAAACTTGAGGCTCTTATTGCATTTCAGAATGAAGGATTTTTCTGTCTTCACAACTATCCCGTATTAATTTCCATGTTTACCGTACCTAATACTTTTGAATGATACGTTCTAAGGAATGGTTAAAGGATGTTTGTCAAGGTCTGTGATTGCTTCCCACGATATCTTCTTTCCTTCCGTTTCCACCTGACATTTCTTTTTCTTCTTTCACTCGACACTGAAAGACACCTTTGTTAGACTTTCAAAGGAGACTCATGGCTGAAAGAGAGCAAGAAATTGAAAACCTCAGAAACGAAGTTAACCAGCTAAGGAAGCAAATGGCGGAGATGGCCAGACTTTTAGAGAAGAAGATCATAGAAGAGGAACCTTCTGCGGGTGTTAAGAATGATCAACATTTGCCAACCACCCCACTCCACCTTCCTGGATTGACAAAAGACCAAATTCCCCCATTCCATAATCAACAAAAGGATCATGATGTACAAATGATGAATCCCCATATTTCACAGTCCTCCCAGTCGCCTGGGGCTCCTATCACAAGAATGTCTGCATCGGGAGATAAGGGGAAGAGAAAAGGGGATGCTAATTCCACTGCCCGTAACCAAAAAAGGGCCCAACCTAGATCAATAACACATACTCCGTTTCAACCTGCCAATCTCCCTATACCTTACATGGCCACCACCACCCCTAACCAGGTTTCTAATTTTTTCCATTCCAACTCTACTTTCGTCCGTATATCCCTCAAATACCTTCCCATTCTCATTTGCCTGCTATTAGGTCTACCCTTCCACAACCCTATCATCCCCCACTAGTACAAACTCAGCCACTTAATCCAGACCAAAGCACAATAAAACCCATCAATAATCGAACACCAGCCCAGTTCGACCCCATTCCCATAACCTACACAGAACTTCTACCTCACCTTTTTCATAATTCCCTTGCAGTACCCTGCCCACTAAAACCGGTGGTTCCTTCTTACCCCAAAGGCTATAATCCCAATGCCCGATGTGATTACCATGCTGGAGCCTCGGGGCACTCTACTGAGGACTGTCATACCTTGAAATTCAAAGTAAGGGATTTGATTAAAGCTAAGTGGCTGGATTTCCAGGAAGGGAGTCCCAATATAATTATAAACCCCAGGTCTAACCATGAGACCTCTGGGGTCAGTGTGATAAAGAGGGACTAGGGGTGTAAAGAGGATGCATGCAAGATTTTGTGAATCACACGCCAACTGGAGAGGTTCATGACCAGGAGACCACTTAGTTCCTTATGACTTTAAACTTCTGTTTCAACCCAAACGCTATGCCTAAGGCTTTGGGATATTGTTATGTAATAAGGGCAAAAACATGTTTTTATCATTTTAAGTTTCTCTCAATAAATATGTGTCAAATTTCAAAATGCCTTTTCTTGCTTTCCTTATTGCCACCTTGAATCCTTTTCCCTTTATCTACTTCTTTTTCTCATTTTACCATGAAAAAACCAAAACATACAGGACTAAAAATGATCCTTTTGAGAACAATGAGATCATGATTCCATTTCATAACTTTGACCACCCAGTTGATTACGCTGACGAAAAGGGTAGCGAAAACGAAAGTTCTTTGGCCGAATTGTGTAGGATGTTTGGATAAGAGTCACCTAGTTCTACCCAAAGGCAAGGTCAGCACACAGGATGAAGAAGATTCACAAACAACTGAAGACGTTACAAGCTCAAAACGAAGATAGTGCCAGATTCCATAAATGGCGTATCTACCCTTCAAAGGAATATTAGCATTGATCAACGTGGATGGTCAAGAAATACTCTAAAAAAAAAAAAATTATATAAAAAAAAAGGGTCAAGGTTGGTGCCTTACGTAAATACCAATTAAGGCGAGCTGATTCATAGATCAAATTATCACTTTTCCATATGGGGGCATAAATGTTATCAAGCTAAGAACACGGCAGAAACAATGTTTCATCTGTGTCGCAATCAACACCCCAACTTTAATGAAGTATAACTATTCCCACACCAGTGTAACCAAGGGATTGGTCTACTGTGATACCATTAATATCATATTCTCTTTACCACATTGGTTAGGGGATAAAATAGCTAGACCATAACAATGGTACCAAAGGGGTCATTCAAAAAAAACAACAAAAAAAAAGAAAAAAAAATGCAAAAAGAAAAAACAAAAAATAGATGAAAAATGAACAAGGAAATAAAGACTCAAAACGAGCCCCCTCATTGGTACTGAAAAGGGCACGCCTTTGTTTCTTTGGATACATGATGTTAGGGGCAAATTTTTTCATCGGAAATAACATCTACTCCCCCACAAGATGAGATCAAATTGAGAAAGATCAAATAAGCTCATTGGCAATCAGTTTAAACCTTTGTCGTGAGGGACACAACCTTAAAAAAAAAAGAAAAAAAAGAAAAAAGAGAGACGTCACATGGAGAGAGAAGCTCGCTAGGCTGAAAACCTGGAAGGGCAGCCTAGGCAAAAGTTAGAGCGACCTGGTAAGATGAAAACCTGAATAGGTGGCTCAGGCAATCAATTAGGATCAAGATTTTGGCCAAGTAATTGTAGTCCGACTACCTTTTCAGAAGCAGAGTCAAGTGGTGAATTCAGAGTCATGATGTGGGATTAAGATATGCTTTGTTCTCAACAGTTCACTGGAAGATCTGTAAAATCATTCCCACTCTACCCAATTATTAATATTTCCCATACATCTTCACTTGCTTTTTGATTTCCCTTTTTCCACACTTACTCGACTTGTAAATACAATCTCACCTATTTTTGACACGTATTTATTGTGATTTTTCATGATTTGATAAGACATATGTTCTCCCTTAATATATAAAAATGAGAAGGTAATGAAAATTTAAAGTCATGAGAACAAGATGTTCCTGTTACTTGATTTCGCCTCAAGCAATCATTATGAAGACTGGGCCTGACACGTTTCCAAAGCTAGGGTTGCTTCATCTGCTCTGTTTCAGTCATGAGTCACTTCGAATCTCTAAGGATTGTGTTTTTACGGTAAGTCTTTTCAAGTTCCAATTTGTTTTGCACCGCTAACCTTTCTTGCAGGATGTTGTAATAAGTAGATGTGTCAAGCTTAAACCGCCAAAACTGACACTTTCCAGGTGTATGTCCATCAGTCTCCGAAGCTCACTCTTGCCTTTACTCATTGAAGTAGGTCATCCATGAGTTTCTTCTTGTAACCCACCCAAATCATTGGACAAAACACCCTTCTATGGCCAAACATGACACCTTTCTGAGTTTCCATTTTGCTTTAAGATTTCCATGAAGTCCATCAATACCTTGTAGTCGAAGCCGGCATCCTCTCAAGGTTTCTGTCTTGTTCATGAGGCATGTTAGGGGTCACATCTCCAAGAGATCAACTTGGTATATTCTAGAACCTGGTTAATTTAGACGGGATGCCCTATTAACCCCCGAATCTTTCAAACCTGGGACTTTACCTCCCAAGTCTGTCATTCCTCACCTCCGGATCTTTTGTTGGCCACGGGGTAGTGTCCTGAAGGTTTGAACTAAGGTATCCCCCTAGATTTCATCTATCCTGGCCAAGGAGTAGTTTTCCCTAGGACTCTTTCAATCTTGTCAAACTGGGACATACCCCAGGAATTCTCTCTTTCAAATCAGGGGTAGTACACCTGAAAATTTCCAATCTTTCCAAAATTGGGGTATCTCCCCACGTCTCTATTCTCTTTCTGTCAAGGAGAAGCACCCCTAATTCCTTCAGGAAAATTTTCTGAACATGGGCATTACCGTAGGTCTCCCTTCTTTCAGCCAAAGGGCACTTCTCCAAAAATCCTTTCAATCATACTTTAACCGGGGCATCTCCCCAGGTTTCTCTTCCCTAAAGAGACAATACTCTGAACTCCCAAGCGACTCAAATTGGGGCATCCCCAGATTTCTCTCCTCTGGTGGACCTACCATTCATCCCCAAAAGGAACACATACTGAGAATTCTTCTTAAAAAAAAAAACCACCAAATGGGCTCCTAGTCAGATTTAGGAAAATCTGTTTATACCCAACAGAATTACCTTTCCGACAGAACCACAGAGATCAAAGGCCACGCATTCCTTTCCCAAGAGGAAAACACTTTCCCAGTGAAGTTACCCTCATTAAAATATCCTAAACTGGGACATCCATCAGATTTTTTCCTCCGACGGGCCTGCCATCCATTCCTCAATGGAACCATAATCGCCAAAGCCAGTGCCTTTCAAGGTTTCTTCTTCCATCAGGTGCCTTCAAAGTCTCATCCTTAACTGTTAAAGTCGCTATCTCTCAATTTCTTCCCCAAGTAGAACTACACTTCCCAGACAAATTACGCTGGGGCATCTCCCTAGATTCCTCAAAGCTCTTCAGATCATTTCAAACTGGGGCATCTTCCCCAAGTTGTTATCTTTTGTCAACCCAAGGGCAGTACCCCATGCTCCCGGGAAGTTTGAGTTGGACATCACCTCGGGTCTCTCTCTGTCAAAAGGGAACGTACCCCCAAGCTTCTTCAACCGCCCTAAGTGGGGCGTCACCCCATATCCTTTCCCCAACCTTGAGGTAGTATCCCTAAATCTTCTAATCTTTCCAAAATTTAGGGTATCACCCCAAATCTTCCCTCCGTTCGAGGGACAGTATCCCTAGCTCCTTCAGCTAGATTTTCCCCTATTTCTTTTCCTTCCGATCAAGGAGCAGTTCCCTGAATCATCCAAGACAGCTTGAATTGTATTATCCCCAGATTTCTTTCTTTCAGTAAGCCCACTATACATCCCCAGTGGACCCCAGATTTTTCCTTCCAGTCAAGAAGCAGTTCCCCGAGATCCCTACAATCTTCCTAACTGGGGCATCTCCCCCAGATTTCTTCTATTTCAGTCAAGAAAGCAATTCCCCAAGATTCCTTCAATCAT
The DNA here is from genome assembly GCA_037962975.1 of Clitoria ternatea. NCBI lineage: Eukaryota > Viridiplantae > Streptophyta > Magnoliopsida > Fabales > Fabaceae > Clitoria > Clitoria ternatea. The sequence goes on from CM075676.1 coordinate 64,243,842, forward strand.
GTCAAACTGGGGCATCACCCCAGGATCACCCTTTTTCATTTAGAAAGCAATTCCCCAAGATTCCTTCAATGATGTCAAATTAGGGCATCTCCCCAGGTTCACTCTCTTTCGGTCAAAGAGTAATTCCTTCAATCATGTCAAACTGGGGCATCACCCCAGGATCACCCTCTTTCATTTAGAAAGCAATTCCCCAAGAGTCCTTCGATCATGTCAAATTAGGGCATCTCCCCAGGATCACTCTCTTTCGGTCAAAGAGTAATTCTTTCAGTCATGTCAAGCTGGGGCATCACCCCGAGCCTTTAGGACCAGTGAGTTAATTTGGACGAGACGTCCTGTTAGCTCCCCCAAATCTTTGTATTTTCTGTCAATTGAGAGTTAACCCCATCCTTTACCTTCTAGCCGCCTATCAAGGCATCCTTTACCTTTCCAGCCGCCTATCAAGGCATCCTTTACCTTTCCAGTCACCTATCAAGGCATCCTTTATCTTTCAGCCGCCTTTCAAGGCATCCTTTATCTTTCAGCCGCCTATCGAGGCATCCTTTATCTTTCAGCCGCCTATCGAGGCATCCTTTATCTTTCAGCCGCCTATCGAGGCATCCTTTCTCTTTCAGCCGCCTATCGAGGCATTCTTTATCTTTCAGCCGCCTATCGAGGCATCCTTTATCTTTCAGCCGCCTATTGAGGCATCCTTTATCTTTCAGCCACCTATCGAGGCATCCTTTATCTTTCAGCCGCCTATCGAGGCATCCTTTATCTTTCAGCCGCCTATCGAGGCATCCTTTATCTTTCAGCCGCCTATCGAGGCATCCTTTATCTTTCAGCCGCCTATCAAGGCATCCTTTATCTTTTAGCCGCCTATCGAGGCATCCTTTATCTTTCAGCCGCCTATCGAGGCATCCTTTATCTTTCAGCCGCCTATCGAGGCATCCTTTATCTTTCAGCCGCCTATCGAGGCATCCTTTATCTTTCAGCCGCCTATCAAGGCATCCTTTACCTTTCCAGTCGCCTATCGAGGCATCCTTTATCTTTCAGCCGCCTTTCAAGGCATCCTTTATCTTTCAGCCGCCTATCGAGGCATCCTTTATCTTTCAGCCGCCTATCGAGGCATCCTTTATCTTTCAGCCGCCTATCGAGGCATCCTTTATCTTTCAGCCGCCTATCGAGGCATCCTTTATCTTTCAGCCGCCTATCAAGGCATCCTTTATCTTTCAGCCGCCTATCGAGGCATCCTTTATCTTTCAGCCGCCTATCAAGGCATCCTTTATCTTCCAGCCGCCTATCAAGGCATCCTTTATCTTTCAGCCGCCTATCAAGGCATCCTTTATCTTTCAGCCGCCTTTCAAGGCATCCTTTATCTTTCAGCTACCTATCGAGGCATCCTTTATCTTTCAGCCGCCTATCGAGGCATCCTTTATCTTTCAGCCGCCTATCAAGGCATCCTTTATCTTCCAACCGCCTATCAAGGCATCCTTTATCTTTCCAGCCGCCTATCAAGGCATCCTTTACCTTTCCAGCCGCCTATCGAGGCATCCTTTATCTTTCAGCCGCCTATCGAGGCATCCTTTATCTTTCAGCCGCCTATCGAGGCATCCTTTATCTTTCAGCCGCCTATCGAGGCATCCTTTATCTTTCAGCCGCCTATCGAGGCATCCTTTATCTTTCAGCCGCCTATCGAGGCATCCTTTATCTTTCAGCCGCCTATCGAGGCATCCTTTATCTTTCAGCCGCCTATCGAGGCATCCTTTATCTTTCAGTCGTCTTTCAAGGCATCCTTTATCTTTCAGCCGCCTATCGAGGCATCCTTTATCTTTCAACCGCCTATCGAGGCATCCTTTATCTTTCAGCCACCTATCGAGGCATCCTTTATCTTTTACTCGCCTATCAAGGCATCCTTTATCTTTCAGCCGCCTATCAAGGAATCCTTTATCTTTCAGCCGCCTATCAAGGCATCCTTTATCTTCCAGCCGCCTATCAAGGCATCCTTTACCTTTCCAGCCGCCTATCGAGGCATCCTTTATCTTTCAGCCGCCTATCGAGGCATCCTTTATCTTTCAGTCGTCTTTCAAGGCATCCTTTATCTTTCAGCCGCCTATCGAGGCATCCTTTATCTTTCAACCGCCTATCGAGGCATCCTTTATCTTTCAGCCACCTATCGAGGCATCCTTTATCTTTTACTCGCCTATCAAGGCATCCTTTATCTTTCAGCCGCCTATCAAGGCATCCTTTATCTTTCAGCCGCCTATCAAGGCATCCTTTATCTTTCAGCCGCCTTTCAAGGCATCCTTTATCTTTCAGCTACCTATCGAGGCATCCTTTATCTTTCAGCCGCCTATCGAGGCATCCTTTATCTTTCAGCCGCCTATCAAGGCATCCTTTATCTTCCAACCGCCTATCAAGGCATCCTTTATCTTTCCAGCCGCCTATCAAGGCATCCTTTACCTTTCCAGCCGCCTATCGAGGCATCCTTTATCTTTCAGCCGCCTATCGAGGCATCCTTTATCTTTCAGCCGCCTATCGAGGCATCCTTTATCTTTCAGCCGCCTATCGAGGCATGCTTTATCTTTCAGCCGCCTATCGAGGCATCTTTTGTCTTTCAGCCGCCTATCGAGGCATCCTTTATCTTTCAGCCGCCTATCGAGGCATCCTTTATCTTTCAGCCGCCTATCGAGGCATCCTTTATCTTTCAGCCGCCTATCAAGGCATCCTTTATCTTTCAGCCGCCTATCGAGGCATCCTTTATCTTTCAGCCGCCTATCAAGGCATCCTTTATCTTCCAGCCGCCTATCAAGGCATCCTTTATCTTTCCAGCCACCTATCAAGGCATCCTTTACCTTTCCAACCGCCTATCGAGGCATCCTTTATCTTTCAGCCGCCTATCAAGGCATCCTTTATCTTTCAGCCGCCTTTCAAGGCATCCTTTATCTTTCAGCCGCCTATCGAGGCATCCTTTATCTTTCAGCCGCCTATCGAGGCATCCTTTATCTTTCAGCCGCCTATCGAGGCATCCTTTATCTTTCAGCCGCCTATCAAGGCATCCTTTACCTTTCCAGCCGCCTATCGAGGCATCCTTTATCTTTCAGCCGCCTATCAAGGCATCCTTTATCTTTCAGCCGCCTTTCAAGGCATCCTTTGTCTTTCAGCCGCCTATCGAGGCATCCTTTGTCTTTCAGCCGCCTATCGAGGCATCCTTTATCTTTCAGCCGCCTATCGAGGCATCCTTTATCTTTCAGCCGCCTATCGAGGCATCCTTTATCTTTCACTCGCCTATCGAGGTATCCTATATCTTTCAGCCGCCTATCAAGGCATCCTTTATCTTTCAGCCGCCTATCGAGGCATCCTTTATCTTTCAGCCGCCTTTCAAGGCATCCTTTATCTTTCAGCCGCCTATCGAGGCATCCTTTATCTTTCAGCCGCCTATCGAGGCATCCTTTATCTTTCAGCCGCCTATCGAGGCATCCTTTATCTTTCAGCCGCCTATCGAGGCATCCTTTATCTTTCAGCCGCCTATCAAGGCATCCTTTATCTTTCAGCCGCCTATCGAGGCATCCTTTATCTTTCAGCCGCCTATCAAGGCATCCTTTATCTTCCAGCCGCCTATCAAGGCATCCTTTATCTTTCAGCCGCCTATCAAGGCATCCTTTATCTTTCAGCCGCCTTTCAAGGCATCCTTTATCTTTCAGCTACCTATCGAGGCATCCTTTATCTTTCAGCCGCCTATCGAGGCATCCTTTATCTTTCAGCCGCCTATCAAGGCATCCTTTATCTTCCAACCGCCTATCAAGGCATCCTTTATCTTTCCAGCCGCCTATCAAGGCATCCTTTACCTTTCCAGCCGCCTATCGAGGCATCCTTTATCTTTCAGCCGCCTATCGAGGCATCCTTTATCTTTCAGCCGCCTATCGAGGCATCCTTTATCTTTCAGCCGCCTATCGAGGCATCCTTTATCTTTCAGCCGCCTATCGAGGCATCCTTTATCTTTCAGCCGCCTATCGAGGCATCCTTTATCTTTCAGCCGCCTATCGAGGCATCCTTTATCTTTCAGCCGCCTATCGAGGCATCCTTTATCTTTCAGTCGTCTTTCAAGGCATCCTTTATCTTTCAGCCGCCTATCGAGGCATCCTTTATCTTTCAACCGCCTATCGAGGCATCCTTTATCTTTCAGCCACCTATCGAGGCATCCTTTATCTTTCACTCGCCTATCAAGGCATCCTTTATCTTTCAGCCGCCTATCAAGGAATCCTTTATCTTTCAGCCACCTATCAAGGCATCCTTTATCTTCCAGCCGCCTATCAAGGCATCCTTTACCTTTCCAGCCGCCTATCGAGGCATCCTTTATCTTTCAGCCGCCTATCGAGGCATCCTTTATCTTTCAGTCATCTTTCAAGGCATCCTTTATCTTTCAGCCGCCTATCGAGGCATCCTTTATCTTTCAACCGCCTATCGAGGCATCCTTTATCTTTCAGCCACCTATCGAGGCATCCTTTATCTTTTACTCGCCTATCAAGGCATCCTTTATCTTTCAGCCGCCTATCAAGGCATCCTTTATCTTTCAGCCGCCTATCAAGGCATCCTTTATCTTTCAGCCGCCTTTCAAGGCATCCTTTATCTTTCAGCTACCTATCGAGGCATCCTTTATCTTTCAGCCGCCTATCGAGGCATCCTTTATCTTTCAGCCGCCTATCAAGGCATCCTTTATCTTCCAACCGCCTATCAAGGCATCCTTTATCTTTCCAGCCGCCTATCAAGGCATCCTTTACCTTTCCAGCCGCCTATCGAGGCATCCTTTATCTTTCAGCCGCCTATCGAGGCATCCTTTATCTTTCAGCCGCCTATCGAGGCATCCTTTATCTTTCAGCCGCCTATCGAGGCATGCTTTATCTTTCAGCCGCCTATCGAGGCATCTTTTGTCTTTCAGCCGCCTATCGAGGCATCCTTTATCTTTCAGCCGCCTATCGAGGCATCCTTTATCTTTCAGCCGCCTATCGAGGCATCCTTTATCTTTCAGCCGCCTATCAAGGCATCCTTTATCTTTCAGCCGCCTATCGAGGCATCCTTTATCTTTCAGCCGCCTATCAAGGCATCCTTTATCTTCCAGCCGCCTATCAAGGCATCCTTTATCTTTCCAGCCACCTATCAAGGCATCCTTTACCTTTCCAGCCACCTATCGAGGCATCCTTTATCTTTCAGCCGCCTATCAAGGCATCCTTTATCTTTCAGCCACCTTTCAAGGCATCCTTTATCTTTCAGCCGCCTATCGAGGCATCCTTTATCTTTCAGCCGCCTATCGAGGCATCCTTTATCTTTCAGCCGCCTATCGAGGCATCCTTTATCTTTCAGCCGCCTATCAAGGCATCCTTTACCTTTCCAGCCGCCTATCGAGGCATCCTTTATCTTTCAGCCGCCTATCAAGGCATCCTTTATCTTTCAGCCGCCTTTCCAGGCATCCTTTGTCTTTCAGCCGCCTATCGAGGCATCCTTTGTCTTTCAGCCGCCTATCGAGGCATCCTTTATCTTTCAGCCGCCTATCGAGGCATCCTTTATCTTTCAGCCGCCTATCGAGGCATCCTTTATCTTTCAGCCGCCTATCGAGGCATCCTTTATCTTTCAGCCGCCTATCGAGGCATCCTTTATCTTTCAGCCGCCTATCAAGGCATCCTTTACCTTTCCAGTCGCCTATCGAGGCACCCTTTATCTTCCAGTCGCCTATCAAGGCATCCTTTATCTTCCAGCCGCCTATCAAGGCATCCTTTATCTTTCAGCCGCCTTTCAAGGCATCCTTTATCTTTCAGCCGCCTATCGAGGCATCCTTTATCTTTCAGCCGCCTATCGAGGCATCCTTTATCTTTCAGCCGCCTATCAAGGCATCCTTTATCTTTCCAGCCGCCTATCAAGGCATCCTTTACCTTTCCAGCCGCCTATCGAGGCATCCTTTATCTTTCAGCCGCCTATCGAGGCATCCTTTATCTTTCAGCCGCCTTTCAAGGCATCCTTTATCTTTCAGCCGCCTATCGAGGCATCCTTTATCTTTCAGCCGCCTATCGAGGCATCCTTTATCTTTCACTCGCCTATCGAGGCATCCCATATCTTTCAGCCGCCTATCAAGGCATCCTTTATCTTTCAGCCGCCTATCGAGGCATCCTTTATCTTTCAGCCGCCTATCAAGGCATCCTTTATCTTTCAGCCGCCTTTCAAGGCATCCTTTATCTTTCAGCCACCTATCGAGGCATCCTTTATCTTTCAGCCGCCTATCGAGGCATCCTTTATCTTTCAGCCGCCTATCAAGGCATCCTTTATCTTCCAGCTGCCTATCAAGGCATCCTTTATCTTTCCAGCCGCCTATCAAGGCATCCTTTACCTTTCCAGCCGCCTATCGAGGCATCCTTTATCTTTCAGCCACCTATCGAGGCATCCTTTATCTTTCAGCCGCCTATCGAGGCATCCTTTATCTTCCAGCCGCCTATGGAGGTATCCTTTATCTTCCAGCCGCCTATCGAGGCATCCTTTATCTTTCAGCCGCCTATCGAGGCATCCTTTGTCTTTCAGCCGCCTATCGAGGCATCCTTTATCTTTCAGCCGCCTATCGAGGCATCCTTTATCTTTCAGCCGCCTATCGAGGCATCCTTTATCTTTCAGCCGCCTATCGAGGCATCCTTTATCTTTCAGCCGCCTATCGAGGCATCCTTTATCTTTCAGCCACCTATCGAGGCATCCTTTATCTTTCAGCCGCCTATCGAGGCATCCTTTATCTTTCAGCCGCCTATCAAGGCATCCTTTATCTTTCAGCCGCCTATCGAGGCATCCTTTATCTTTCAGCCGCCTATCAAGGCATCCTTTATCTTCCAGCCGCCTATCAAGGCATCCTTTATCTTTCCAGCCGCCTATCAAGGCATCCTTTACCTTTCCAGCCGCCTATCGAGGCATCCTTTATCTTTCAGCCGCCTATCGAGGCATCCTTTATCTTTCAGTCGCCTTTCAAGGCATCCTTTATCTTTCAGCCGCCTATCGAGGCATCCTTTATCTTTCAACCGCCTATCGAGGCATCCTTTATCTTTCAGCCACCTATCGAGGCATCCTTTATCTTTTACTCGCCTATCAAGGCATCCTTTATCTTTCAGCCGCCTATCAAGGCATCCTTTATCTTTCAGCCGCCTATCAAGGCATCCTTTATCTTTCAGCCGCCTTTCAAGGCATCCTTTATCTTTCAGCTACCTATCGAGGCATCCTTTATCTTTCAGCCGCCTATCGAGGCATCCTTTATCTTTCAGCCGCCTATCGAGGCATGCTTTATCTTTCAGCCGCCTATCGAGGCATCTTTTGTCTTTCAGCCGCCTATCGAGGCATCCTTTATCTTTCAACCGCCTATCGAGGCATCCTTTATCTTTCAGCCGCCTATCGAGGCATCCTTTATCTTTCAGCCGCCTATCAAGGCATCCTTTATCTTTCAGCCGCCTATCGAGGCATCCTTTATCTTTCAGCCGCCTATCAAGGCATCCTTTATCTTCCAGCCGCCTATCAAGGCATCCTTTATCTTTCCAGCCACCTATCAAGGCATCCTTTACCTTTCCAGCCGCCTATCGAGGCATCCTTTATCTTTCAGCCGCCTATCAAGGCATCCTTTATCTTTCAGCCGCCTTTCAAGGCATCCTTTATCTTTCCAGCCACCTATCAAGGCATCCTTTACCTTTCCAGCCGCCTATCGAGGCATCCTTTATCTTTCAGCCGCCTATCAAGGCATCCTTTATCTTTCAGCCGCCTTTCAAGGCATCCTTTATCTTTCAGCCGCCTATCGAGGCATCCTTTATCTTTCAGCCGCCTATCAAGGCATCCTTTACCTTTCCAGTCGCCTATCGAGGCACCCTTTATCTTCCAGTCGCCTATCAAGGCATCCTTTATCTTCCAGCCGCCTATCATGGCATCCTTTATCTTTCAGCCGCCTTTCAAGGCATCCTTTATCTTTCAGCCGCCTATCGAGGCATCCTTTATCTTTCAGCCGCCTATCGAGGCATCCTTTATCTTTCAGCCGCCTATCAAGGCATCCTTTATCTTCCAGCCGCCTATCAAAGCATCCTTTATCTTTCCAGCCGCCTATCAAGGCATCCTTTACCTTTCCAGCCGCCTATCGAGGCATCCTTTATCTTCCAATCGCCTATCAAGGCATCCTTTATCTTCCAGCCGCCTATCAAGGCATCCTTTATCTTTCAGCCGCCTTTCAAGGCATCCTTTATCTTTCAGCCGCCTATCGAGGCATCCTTTATCTTTCAGCCGCCTATCGAGGCATCCTTTATCTTTCAGCCGCCTATCGAGGCATCCTTTATCTTTCAGCCGCCTATCGAGGCATCCTTTATCTTTCAGCCACCTATCGAGGCATCCTTTATCTTTCAGCCGCCTATCGAGGCATCCTTTATCTTTCAGCCGCCTATCAAGGCATCCTTTATCTTTCAGCCGCCTATCGAGGCATCCTTTATCTTTCAGCCGCCTATCAAGGCATCCTTTATCTTCCAGCCGCCTATCAAGGCATCCTTTATCTTTCCAGCCGCCAATCAAGGCATCCTTTACCTTTCCAGCCGCCTATCGAGGCATCCTTTATCTTTCAGCCGCCTATCGAGGCATCCTTTATCTTTCAGCCGCCTATCAAGGCATCCTTTATCTTCCAGCCGCCTATCAAGGCATCCTTTATCTTTCCAGCCGCCTATCAAGGCATCCTTTACCTTTCCAGCCGCCTATCGAGGCATCCTTTATCTTTCAGCCACCTATCGAGGCATCCTTTATCTTTCAGCCGCCTATCGAGGCATCCTTTATCTTCCAGCCGCCTATGGAGGTATCCTTTATCTTCCAGCCGCCTATCGAGGCATCCTTTATCTTTCAGCCGCCTATCGAGGCATCCTTTGTCTTTCAGCCGCCTATCGAGGCATCCTTTATCTTTCAGCCGCCTATCGAGGCATCCTTTATCTTTCAGCCGCCTATCGAGGCATCCTTTATCTTTCAGCCGCCTATCGAGGCATCCTTTATCTTTCAGCCGCCTATCGAGGCATCCTTTATCTTTCAGCCACCTATCGAGGCATCCTTTATCTTTCAGCCGCCTATCGAGGCATCCTTTATCTTTCAGCCGCCTATCAAGGCATCCTTTATCTTTCAGCCGCCTATCGAGGCATCCTTTATCTTTCAGCCGCCTATCAAGGCATCCTTTATCTTCTAGCCGCCTATCAAGGCATCCTTTATCTTTCCAGCCGCCTATCAAGGCATCCTTTACCTTTCCAGCCGCCTATCGAGGCATCCTTTATCTTTCAGCCGCCTATCGAGGCATCCTTTATCTTTCAGCCGCCTTTCAAGGCATCCTTTATCTTTCAGCCGCCTATCGAGTCATCCTTTATCTTTCAGCCGCCTATCGTGGCATCCTTTATCTTTCACTCGCCTATCGAGGCAACCTATATCTTTCAGCTGCCTATCAAGGCATCCTTTATCTTTCAGCTGCCTATCGAGGCATCCTTTATCTTTTAGCCGCCTATCAAGGCATCCTTTATCTTTCATCCGCCTTTCAAGGCATCATTTATCTTTCAGCCGCCTATCGAGGCATCCTTTATCTTTCAGCCGCCTATCGAGGCATCCTTTATCTTTCAGCCGCCTATCAAGGCATCCTTTATCTTCCAGCCGCCTATCAAGGCATCCTTTATCTTTCCAGCCGCCTATCAAGGCATCCTTTACCTTTCCAGCCGCCTATCGAGGCATCCTTTATCTTTCAGCCGCCTATCTAGGCATCCTTTATCTTTCAGCCGCCTATCGAGGCATCCTTTATCTTTCAGCCGCCTATCGAGGCATCCTTTATCTTTCAGCCGCCTATCGAGGCATCCTTTATCTTTCAGCCGCCTATCGAGGCATCCTTTGTCTTTCAGCCGCCTATCGAGGCATCCTTTATCTTTCAGCCGCCTATCGAGGCATCCTTTATCTTTCAGCCGCCTATCGAGGCATCCTTTATCTTTCAGCCGCCTATCGAGGCATCCTTTATCTTTCAGCCGCCTATCGAGGCATGCTTTATCTTCCAGCCGCCTATCGAGGCATCCTTTATCTTTCAGCCGCCTATCAAGGCATCCTTTGTCTTTCAGCCGCCTATCGAGGCATCCTTTATCTTTCAGCCGCCTATCGAGGCATCCTTTATCTTTCAGCCGCCTATCGAGGCATCCTTTATCTTTCAGCCGCCTATCGAGGCATCCTTTATCTTTCAGCCGCCTATCGAGGCATCCTTTATCTTTCAGCCGCCTATCGAGGCATCCTTTATCTTTCAGCCGCCTATCAAGGCATCCTTTATCTTTCAGCCGCCTATCGAGGCATCCTTTATCTTTCAGCCGCCTATCAAGGCATCCTTTATCTTCCAGCCGCCTATCAAGGCATCCTTTATCTTTCCAGCCGCCTATCAAGGCATCCTTTACCTTTCCAGCCGCCTATCGAGGCATCCTTTATCTTTCAGCCGCCTATCGAGGCATCCTTTATCTTTCAGCCGCCTTTCAAGGCATCCTTTATCTTTCAGCCGCCTATCGAGGCATCCTTTATCTTTCAGCCGCCTATCGAGGCATCCTTTATCTTTCACTCGCCTATCGAGGCAACCTATATCTTTCAGCTGCCTATCAAGGCATCCTTTATCTTTCAGCTGCCTATCGAGGCATCCTTTATCTTTCAGCCGCCTATCAAGGCATCCTTTATCTTTCAGCCGCCTTTCAAGGCATCCTTTATCTTTCAGCCGCCTATCGAGGCATCCTTTATCTTTCAGCCGCCTATCAAGGCATCCTTTATCTTCCAGCCACCTATCAAGGCATCCTTTATCTTCCAGCCGCCTATCAAGGCATCCTTTATCTTTCCAGCCGCCTATCAAGGCATCCGTTATTTTCCAGCCTCCTATCAAGGCATCCTTTTCTTTCTAGCTGCCTATCAAGGCATCCTTTACCTTTCCAGTCGCCTATCAAGGCATCCTTTACCTTTCCAGCCGCCTATCAAGGCATCCTTTATCTTTCAGCCGCCTATCGAGACATCCTTTATCTTTCAGCCGCCTATCGAGGCATCCTTTATCTTTCAGCCGCCTATCAAGGCATCCTTTACCTTTCCAGCCGCCTATTAAGGCATCCTTTATCTTCCAGCCACCTATCAAGGCATTCTTTACCTTTCCAGTCGCCTATCGAGGCATCCTTTACCTTTCCAGTCGCCTATCGAGGCATCCTTTACCTTTCCAGTCACCTATCAAGGCATCCTTTACCTTTCCAGCCGCCTATCAAGGCATCCTTTATCTTCCAGCCGCCTATCAAGGCATCCTTTATCTTTCAACCGCCTATCATGTCATCCTTTACTTTCCAGCCGCCTATCAAGGCATCCTTTATTTCCCAGCCACCTATCGAGGTACCCTTTACTTTTCAGTCGCCCACGAGGGCAACCTTTACTTTCCAGTCTACTGGGAGTCAATCCTGATCTCATTACCTCCTGTTAACTAAAAGAAAATTTTTCCCTGTCCATTCAAAAAAAAACAAAAAAAAACAAAAAAAACAAAAAAAAAGAAGAAGAAGAGAAGGAGAGAAACAGAAGTGGAGAATGCTCGTTTTAAGAATCAGAGGTCACACAGACTCGTGATTGCCCATACCATCAGTTGCCATACCAATCAAGAGGTCCCACTTGGCCCCCCTACGTCGGTGTTCGTATCTTTACTTCCTTTTCACTTCAAAAACACAGAAGCTTCGTGTTTCTTTTGTGAAAAAGAAGTAAAGAGGGGCATCTGTGAACACCTCTTTTGGTCCGGTCCAAGTGGAATGATTCTTTTTATACTTCAGAATGGTCAGATTTGAATAGAATAACTCAAAAATGGTCAGATCCTAGCAAGATGACTATGATGGAAGCATTTCCGAGTGGAATATAGACCTGTTGGAGGCAAATCCGAGTTAAATGACTCAAAAAGGATCAAATCCGAGTAGAAAATGCCCCTGTTGAACAAAAATCTGAGTGGAATGGCCCAAAAACTAGCAAGTCCGAGTGAAAATACTTAGAACGGATCAAATCCGAGTGAGATTACTCAAAAAGGATTAAATCCGAGTAGAAAATGCCCCTGTTGAAGAGAAATCCGAGTAAGATGACTCAGAAATGGTCAAAACCGAGTGAAACTACTCAGAATGGAGCAAATCCGAGTAAAACTACTCAGAAATGATCAAAACCGAGTGAAAGTGAAGCATTTCCGAGTGGAATGAGTCAAAATCAAGAATTTCCGAGTGGAATGACTCGAAAATAATCAAATCTGAGTGGGATCACTCAAAATGGGTCAGTTCCGAGTGAAATACTTCACTGTCAATGCTATTCCGAGTGAAAATAACCAAAAATCCAATTTCCGAGCCATTTTAGTCGATTCCGTGTCGTTGGTCACTCGGTTCCGAGTCCTCCTTTACACTCAACCTCCGAGTCCTCCTTCAAACCTTTCCCGAGCCCATTTCCATCAACTTCCAGTCGGAATTGACTGGCAATGCAGTCAGTTTACTTCTTCAAACAAGATCCGAGCCATTCCAACTTCCGAGTCATTCTCCTCAATTTTCAATTGGCTCCGACTCAATTTCAAGTCATTTCCCAATCGTTAGAGTCGGTTCCGAGGCTTTTACACTCGTTTGCAATTGAATGTCTCACAGCAACCACAAACCGAGTAAAACCACTCGGAAAGGAGTATTCTCACTCGCCCTTCTACGGGGAATACCTTTTTCCACTCGGACTTGACTCCTAATGCTGACTGAGAGGGTGATCCGAGTGAGAATCACTTGGATTCCCCATTTTTTCTCTCGGATTTACACATCCTCACTTGGATTTGATTGCCAGTGTTAATGAATACTGATTGGAAGGTGGATCCGAGCCATTCTCACTCAGATTACACCATTTTCACTCGGATTACATCATTTTTCTCTCGGATTTCCACTCTCTTCACTCGGATTCACATGCTGACTTGGATTCCACCCCAAAGTGGATCCAGGAATCCCGGAGGTGGCTGGCAGACAGCGGCGGAGGTGGAGGGAATTAAAAATTCCCACCAGTCGTTGTCCCCCACTACCCAAACTGAGTGGAGGCCTGAGCTGGCATTCCACTCGGAGGTGGAGGCCTGAGCTGGCCTTCCACTCGGAAGTGGAAGCCTGAGGTGGCATTCCGCTCGGGCCAGCCTATAAATGGGATGGGCAGAGGGCAGCTGAGAAGGAGGCAATCTTCAGACGATGAAACTCTGGCCAAACCTCTATTCTCTCTCTCTCTCACGCCAAGTCTTCTCTCCCTCTCACTTCACTCACCCCTCACCTTTCACACTTTCTTTACCCCAACATCCTCTACACTCTCACTCAACAGCACTTCTTCCAGCTCCCTTTTCCCTCTCGGACTTGCAATTCTTGTCCCGATCGTTCTTCTCTGCTCAAATTTCACCCGGTAAGCCTCTTTCCACTCGGATTCTTACTGTTTCACTCGGTTTCCACTCGGATTTTACTATTCCACTCAGATTCTCACTGTTTCACTAGAATTTACTATTTTGCACTCGGTTTTCTCTTATTTTCACTCAGATCCTTACGGTTTCACTCGGATTTACTATTTTTGCACTCAGATTCTCATTGTTTCACTAGGATTTACTATTTTGCACTCGGTTTTCCTTTATTTTCACTCAGATTTTCACTATTTCACTCATATTGTCACTGATTCACTCGGTTTTCCCTGTTTTCACTCGGATTTTTCATAGTTTCACTCGGTTTCCCTTATTTTCACTCAGCTTTTCACTACTTCCACTCATATTTTCACTATTTCACTCAGATTTTCACTGTTTCACTCGGTTTTCTCTGTTTTCACTCGGATTTTCATAGTTTCACTCGGTTTTCTTATTTTTCACTCGGTTTTCTTATTCTTCACTCGGTTAACTTCATTTTTTGCACTCGTTTTCCTCTCCCACTCAGTTTTTTTTTATTTTTTTATATATTCATTTTTCTTAATCAGTGTCGTACGGAAAATACTTCCGTCTACACAGCCTTTATAGGATCCGTGCACGTGCGAAGCACTTCGCCTTGTATGGATTCGTCACTAGAATGATGCCCATCAATATTTTCCTAATCTTTTCCTAAAAAAAAACATTTTTAAGAACTACGTGACCCTGATTTCTCGAAAGCTCGAGAATACGTAGGAGCGGGAAATAGTTCCTGTCAGGCCCACCTTTCTTTATTTAATTTTTAGAGTTTCCTTTTTGTCTTGCTATCAAAAGGAGGAGCGAGATTAATTTGGACGAGACGTCCTGTTAATCTCATATTTTTAATATTTCTTTAAAAAGGAGGAGCGAGGTTAATTTGGACGAGACGTCCTGTTAATCTCATTTTTTTTAATATCTCTTTAAAAAGGCGGAGCGAGATTAATTTGGACGAGACGTCCTGTTAATCTCATGTAAATATTTTGTGTTGATCTTTGTTTATTTTTTTTGTTTATTTTGTCGTTCCGTACATTTTTCTTTTTACGAAGAAGTTAAAATAATTATTGGGTTAATTATAATGCGCGCTATCAAATTGAGGTAACCGTTTTTAACGGACAGTTATGAGGTGCTAATACCTTCCTCACCTGTAATCAGACTCCCGAATCATGGAATTTCATTTTTATAACCAGTGCTTTAACAAAAGGTTTTTCCAATATTTTATCCTAAAAAATATTGGTGGCGACTCCCTGTTTATTATTTAAAACCATTTCGAGGGTCGGCCGCGCCGCCACGATCCCGGTCGCGACAAGTATCATTTCTGATCGGGACCCTCGTTTTACATCACAATTCTAGAAGAGCTTGCACAAGGCTTTGGGAACAAGACTGTGTCTGAGTTCAGCATATCATCCTCAGATGGATGGACAATCAGAAAGAACAATCCAATCTCTAGAGGACTTGTTACGAGCTTGTGTGTTAGAGCATAAAGGAAGTTGGAATCAATTCTTACCATATGTGGAGTTTACCTACAACAACAGTTTCCATGCTAGCATTGGCATGGCACCTTTTGAAGCATTATATGGAAGAAAATGTAGGACCCCGCTATGTTGGTTTGAGACTGGTGAAAACTTGATGCTAGGACCAAAGTTGGTACAACAAACCACGGATAAAATCAAAATAGTTCAGGAAAAGATGAAGGCAACACAGAGCAGGCAGAAAAGTTACTATGACAAAAGAAGAAAGCCGCTCGAATTTCAAGAAGGCGATCATGTATTCTTGAAAGTCACACCTATGACTGGGGTCGGTCGGGCAATGAAATCTCGAAAACTAACTCCTAGATTTATTGGTCCATATCAAATAATTCATAAAGTTAGTCCCCTTGCCTACCAAATAGCGTTACCACCTTTTCTTTCTAATATCCATAATGTTTTCATGTGTCAAACTTACGAAAGTATATATTTGATCCTACACATGTTATTAAACCTGATGTCATACAAGTTAAAGATAATCTTACATATGATGCACCACCTATCAGAATAGGTGATAGAAGAATAAAAAAGTTAAGAGACAAGACAATTCCGCTTGTAAAGGTCATTTGGAGTGAAACGAGAGGGGAAGATGCTACATGGGAACTAGAAACTGAGATGAAAGAGTCTCATCCTCATTTGTTTTACTGAATAATGTAAATTTCGAGGACGAAATTTTCTAAGGGGAGTAGAGTTGTAACACCCCTATTTTTATTTTTATATTAAAATTTTGAAGTAATTAAATTATGGTTCTTTAGAACTTTTTAATCTACGTATTATTTATGATTTTTTGGAATTTTTTGGAATTTTGGAATTTTTTTTAATAAAATAATATTTTTTAAATAATTTTAAATTCATATAAGTGACTTAAATTAAAAATATTTATAAGAAAGTGAATGTAAATTATAAGAAAATTTTCTAAAATCCGTTTCAAGTAGACTTATCTAAAAATTATCGGTTTGAGAAAAATCTTGATTTTTTCCAATCGTTAAAAAAATTGGAAACGTATTAATAAATTTTTATTAACAGAAAATTTTAGATTTTTAAAATTTCAACTTTATATTACATGTTATAAAATTAGTAAGGATTGATATAATATCGCTAAATTTCAAAAAGGACTCATTTTGAATATTTAAAATATACCGAGTGAAAGGTTACTATTTGGCTTAATAATTCTGCCGATAGTTACTATGCAAAACACTGTGCATGTACAAAATTTTCAAAAGATGTACAGTAACCTAGAATAAAAAATTCAAAAATGCATAGTACTTTTATATTAAAATAATAGAATGCATAGTAAATTTTTTTCCTATAAATACCGAAGGATTTCTTCTTTAGAATTCACAATTTCAGATTAAGTTTTCTTAATATAGTAGTGCTAGTGAGATAGTGGTAGAAGTGAGAGAGAGAAGAAAAGTTTTTGGAGAGAAGGTTCTGCCAAAATCCTAAGGTAAGAATACTTCTCTTTTATATTTTTTGGGTTATTTTCATATCGTTTTTAGAAATCTGTTATTATACTGGAAATAATATTATTTTAAGTTACTATTCTGCATAGTAAACACTATTTTAATAGTAAATTACTATTTTAATAGTAAATTACTATTCAAATAGTAAATTACTATTTACTATTACTATTTACCATTATTATTCACGATTTACTATTTACCGTTACTATTCATGATTTACTATTTACCGTTACTATTCATGTTTTACTATTTACTGTTACTATTCACGATTTACTATTCACTATTCACTATTCAAAATTTACCATTTCTATTTTAAGTATTAATCTTAATCTTCGTCTTATACCTATACTGAAATAAGATTGGTATTAATATTTCTAGAAGTCGGAGGCGTAAAGCAAACTCTCTTTTGGTAATAACTCAAGGTAAGGGGGAGTGAGATAAGAGTATAATATGAAAAGACATAAGAATAATGGGAGGAGTCCCCTACTCCTTTTAAATTTAATAATATTATTATTTTAAAATATTAACTTTTTAACTTAAAATTTTTAATAAATTTTAAATTAAATATCCGGTTTAACTAACTCTAACATACCTATGCAAGGACTTGGACCGTTATGACCTATATGGACTGGACTATACCTATGCAAGGACTTGGACCATTATGACCCATATGAACTGAACAATACCTATGCAAGGACTGGATTATATGGACTTACATATACCTATGCGAGGAATTGACCAAAAGGACTTAAATTGACTATATTAATAATCATTAAATTTTACATTATGATATGTATTAATGATATTTAATTGATTTGATTATGATTGACTGATTGATGATATTTAGTTATAATTGATAATGCTTGATTTCGATTGATGATTTTGTGATATGGAGTTTGAGCATATAGCGAGCATGACGGAAAGCTAAAACTCAGTAAGAATTTTCTTACCTTACTCTTTACATTTTTACTTTAAATCTTCTCTTCTTAGAAATTATTCATATTAACTTTATTTTCAATATTTAGAATAAAAAAATTAGTATTTATTTTAGAAAGAAAATATTTTATGAAAATTAATAATAAATTGAAATAATTAAATCTTGAGATAAAGAAAAATTTTGTAATTTTAAGTATTTTTGGTTAATAACTTAAAGACTATTCTCTTTTAATAAAACAAAATTTTCAAAAGAAAATTATTTTATTTTCCAACTTAATAACTAAAGATATTTGGAAATAATTGAGATTTCTAAATTTGATTTTGTTAAGATTTAATTTGAGAAAGATTATGTAAAGTTTTATATGAGAAAGTTTTTAGATATTTAAGGCTTAGAAACTCAAATTTCAGTGAGATTTGAAAACTGTACCAAATTTATTTCTGTGGGACAGAAATTCAGAGAATTGAGAAAATGTACAGTTTATTGAAATGATATTGTAAACCTTTAAGGGATTTAATAATTGAGTTTCTAAAAGCCTTAACCAACACAATACGCGAGTAGTTCATGCATCATGAATCATTAAAGTGAAATAAAATGATATTGTCTAGGGACGGATTATAGAAACTGAGGATACATTAGAGGAGGCTTAATTACGAGCCTTGGGATGAGAGAGTATGAAAGGGTGCTTTAGGGGACCTGGCGTAGCTCCCTAGTGTCGGGTACTTTCACAATAAAAACTTTCTCAATCTGACTAGTCTCTAAGTGTTTCCATGCCAGTTGAGCTGTTCATATTATTATTATCTAGACTTATGGAACAGTGTAAACTCCTGGTTGGCCCAGTGCAAATTAAAATTTAAGGGCCCACATATATAGGTAAGTTATGATGAAGATATTGCATAACATTCATGCATTCATAATTGATTGTGTATGTGATTGTGATTGATATTATTATGTATTGGTTTGTGAAAACCCTTTGTTGCTTATGTCTTAATCAAGAATATTATATTCTGTTTCTCACTCTTTTCTCTGTGTTTTTGTTTCACATGTTTTAAATTGATGGTTCAGAGGGAAGGATCGAAGATCTCGACAGTAAATATAGCACGTTCTAGAAAGGGAGCTCGGTATGAATACCGTGGTCCAATGAATAAATAATGTTAATAAGTAACTGCTTCTGGGCCATGGAGTTTCCTCTCTTTCTTATAATGTTTAATGTTTATTTTCTTCGGATGAATGTACAAATACTTTATAAAGTTTTAATAATACTTATGAGGTATTTCAGAAATGATGTATTTAAT